>OZ038480.1:42171463-42188963 GCA_964036315.1 Acanthosepion esculentum
TATATATATATATATATATATATATATATATATGAAATGGACAATTATTTAAGACATTTGTTATGTTTATACGTTAATTTTATAGATACAAATATTTAAGTAAATGCTCTGTTTATAAAAAACAGAGAGCATTTACTTAAATAATGTTTAAATATGAAATGTCCTTAATACTCGTTCTGTTTGTATCTATAAACAGAACGTATAAACATAAATAAATGTCTTAAATAATTTTCGGACTTTGTCCATTTCATAATGTGTGACGTCATTTGTTTACATTTGGATACGCATCGAGCAGATTTGAATGAATGAGAGAAAATCATGGAGAATTTAGTTTAAAAATCAGTAAAATTGACGTTACTAATCGAACGCTCCTCTGTGGCCCAATCGGTTCAGGCACGTCAGATTATATGACGGTTCCGTATAGGATACGGATTCGATTCCTGTCGGAAGACGCATACATTCTATGAATATTTCTAGGACATTCAGGTCGGTAAATGTCATTAATACTGTTTATTTTAAACATAGCATTTATTTAAATATTTGTATCTATAAAAAGAACATATAAACATAAAAAAAACATGTCTGAAGATATATGAATAATTTTATTTTCAACGTGTTTCATCCGTGAGGACTTCATCCGACTGGGTTTATTGACGTTACTGTGAGTAAAAACCCACTCATATGAAGTCCTAATGGATGAAACCCGTCACAAGTAAACGTTTTTTCCATTTTGGCTCACAATTTTCTCAGTACCATTATTGACATATGAAAATGTATATCTTTATCTCATATATATATATATATATATATATATATATATATATATATATATATATATATATATATATATATATATACACACACACATATATATATATATATATATATATATATATATATATATATATATATATATATATCATGTATGTGTGTCCATATATTCTCCATCTGACCATGAATTGACTCCCAATAAATTCTGATTTGCTCCATTTATGTTCGGACTATATATATATATATATATATATATATATATATATATATATATATATATATATATTGGTAATATGATCAAAGATGGCGGGGAGAACAGCCCAAGAAATTTAATTACAGCAACAACGATGAGGACGATAGTCCAAATATACATATAGTATAAACAATGGTGACTCCTAATCCCATAAATTCAGTCAGAAAATAAATTCTGATTTTTACTCACATATTCAGATTTGTTGGGGAGCATGCTTCTCGCCAAGAAATTTACAGCACCCCTCGAATGTGTCCTGAAGATTATTGATTTCAGATCTGAAAAACCTAGCGAAGAAAAAGAAAACGATGCATCTCCATTGAGAGAAAGACCTCAGGTCGTGCGTAGTGAATGATCACTGGTGAAAGACCTCTTACAAAATATCTCAAACCCACATGCAATAACATATTTCTTTCAATATGTCCAAGGATTGTCGTCTCTCTGTGACATTATCTGAACTGGGGGTTTTGCTTAAGACCGCCTGCCGACAAATGGTGACTTGTTATTCAATCTTTTGTCCTAATTGTATGCTTGAAATCGGCCTCAAAAGCGTCAGCAGTGTGCGCTGAAATACGTCATTGTGGATAGCGTTGGTCGAGTTCCATTGTGTCTTTTCGGGTTTCAGTCTCACTTATTTGCTTTCGTTTTTTTTTTTTTTTTTTGACGTCCTTTTGCCTGAGGCGCAAAATCTGGAATTCCTTTTGTGACCATTATAATATTTATCTTCACTTATAGATTTCTTTCATGAGTGTCATATATTTAAATGAAAGCCGAGACGTGATAAGTTCTTCATTAACAATGTTCTGCGTTATAAAATCTATACTTCGAAGAAGCAGCATTCTTAAGTGTCAGTCCCAAACGATCAATCTACCTCGATCAATTTGTATATCGTATGAGCTATCCTCTAAAACCATAACTTAATTTTACTGTTTATTAACTTTATCTGCAATATTTAGCGATGGAATATATATATATATATATATATATATATATATATATATATATATATATATATATATATATATATATATATATATTTATATATATTGCGAAATGGACAAAGTGCGCCAATTATTTTAAGACATTTTTATGTTTAACATTCTTTTATATATACAAATATTTCAGTAAATGCTCTGTTTATAATAAACAGTATTAAACAACATTTACCGGCCTGAATGTCCGAGTAATTTCCGACAGGATTCGAACCTGTATCCTATACGGAACCGTCATATAGCCTGACGTACCTTTTAACCGATTCGGCCACAGAGGATCGTTCAGTTGGCAAGGTCGAATTTACTACTTATAAACTTCAATCTTACATGAATCTTTCACGTACATTCATATCTGCTCATGGCGTATCAAATGTAAACAAATGACGTCACATATTATGAAATAGACAAAGTCCGACAATTATTTTAAGATATTTTTATGTTTAACATTCTTTTTATAGATACAAATATTTAAGCAAATGCTCTGTTTATAATAAACAGTATTAAACAACATTTACCGGCCTGAATGTCCGAGAAATTTTCATAGAAAATATTCGTCCTCCGACAGGATTCGAACCTGTATCATATACGGAACCGTCATATAGCCTGACGTGCCTTTTAACCGATTTAATATATATATATATATATATATATATATATATATATATATATATATATATATATATATATATATATATATATATATATATATATATATATATATATATATATATATATATATATATATATGAGTTCTACTTGCGACAGAAGAACTCAAGTGGAACTCATTTATATGATCCATATTTAAAGATGGTGAAAAAAATTATCGTTTCTTTTTTTTGCACTGCTCCATAAAATACCAAACTCCTATTCCCATGCTCTTTATATACAAGAGTTAGATCTGACAAAGGATGCAGTACTGTTACAAATTCTAGCTTGCATCTTGCCAACTTCTTACCTGCAATGACTGATTTCAAAACACATTACGCCTCTTGGTTGGCGATTAACTATATTCCTTTCTACTCGTCGTTATCCTACCTCTATTTCCATGGCATCTTTTCATACGATCTGCATTTGTTAGTTTCAACAGAACATCTAGTACCCGCCAGTCAAATAATCCTCATTCATTTAGATTCAATTCGTATGAAGGAAGTTCAGCTCACTTCCCGAGAATCACTACTTTTTGAGACAGACTCAAGAGAGGATGCTTTCCGATAACTACAATCGTAAACACATCAAGTCTTGTGTTTATCCTACGTATTACACGATCTGATCTTTCTCTTCCTACGTCTATACAACGATCTTATTCGAGAACTATATTCTTTAAATGCCTTTTTAGCATTGTATTGCTTAAACAGGTATTAAACAATCATAAATTCCAAAAATTGCCTTTTATCTGAAAACGTAAGGGATATGATCGTCTACGTTAAATCGGACGAAAGCAGATAAATATAGTTAAATATAGTATTAACCAATTCCATTCAAAAATTTTATATCATATTAACATTGAAATTTTATTAATTATATTTTCTGAATAAATTATACAGGAATTTTATCTGTTCATTCAACTCAGATGTAAGGAGACATTTTGCTTACTACATCAAAAGTAAACTTTATGGAATATAACTAATACGATACCTAGCTTTCAAAAACGAAGGCGACATGTTAATATTTTGCAGTACGATTGGCTAAATTTGCTGCATGATATGTACCTAGTTTTATCATTTTAAACGTTATTTTAAGTGGATAATCATATTTGAATAGACGCACCACTTATCTATTAAGCAATATACTTATTTAATTTCGTATATCAAACCTGAATATTTGAGGAATCTTATCAAAGACAAATATGTGGTTTCCTGCATGATTCCAACCTGCCCAAACACCAGGTCAGAGGGGAAAATTTCCAGAGTGATGCAGGTTATATTCCCGACCGACAGCGCAAACTTTTCTTTAATAGGAGATATATATATATATATATATATATATATATATATATATATATATATATATATATATATATATATGATAGGATATGAAAGGCTCAAACACTAATATTTCATGGTTATAATTTATAACATTGGAATCATAATCACGATCCAATTCATCAAAGCTAAAATTCATAAAGAAATCGGAAAATGTGTGTGTATACATATATATATATATATATATATATATATATATATATATATATATATATATATATATATATATATATATATATATATATGGGGGGATTAAGAGTAAAAATATCCAAAGGTTGTTCGAAGGAAATACAAGTCAATAATTTATCAACTTGATCGCCCATATTTATTAGTGAGGTTTCCATTATTATATGAATACTAGGCTTGTCTGAGCCTAATATATTCTGGGCCACTTTGACCTAGTTTAATCGTTAGCAAGCTTATTTCGCTAGATCAGTTACGAATTGGTAGTGAGTTCAATCTTCACTAGGTCTTCCATAGTTTCACCTTTGTACATCTAATCTACGATTATTAAACTGCCTTGATCTATAATGCGGTACTTTGACTTGGTGTAATGGTCAGCAAGCTTGTCTCGCTAGTGAATTTAAAAGTGACTTCGTCCTCTCTGGGTGCTGTATAATTTCAACTTTGTGTCAAGTTTAAGCTGCGCGTAGTAAATTGCTAATAATTATTCTGGGACAATAATGAATTATATAAATATTTAAAAAAATGTTATTATTAACGCCGAGTGTAACTAAATTTTATTAATAAATGCAACTAGCACATTTTTTCGTTTGGACCACCGCCCCCAAAAAATGATGAGCCTGGAAAATGACGATATACTAAATAAAAGAGCTAAATCTAGGGCAGAAAGTTTGGATTAGGCCCATTTTCCTAAATAGTGATATTAGCCTATTCCTTATAAAGATACATTAGAAATTCATTATCTGAACGGCCCGTCCTAAGGTCAACGGAAATTTATTAAAAAAAAAACTTTCTATTACAACAAATTTAATGGTAAATAGGTTTATCAATTGCCAAAGAAACAGAGCTAAATCCAAGGCAGAATGATCCGATAAGTCCCATTTATTAAATAGTAATATTAGCGGTTTCCTTATAAGGAAGCATTAGGCGTTCATTATCAGGGAAGCCGGACCTATCGTCAGGGGAAATTTATAAAACGTTTTTATCAAAACAATTTTCAAGGAAAACAGTTTTCTTAATTCCATTATAAATTATAATTGCTAGTATAGATGGGGGCTCACTTTCTAGCCTTTTGTTTGTTAAGGAATGATCACATCTTGATTATGCAAATGTTTTCTCTTCGAATCACATATCGAATACGTTTTACTTGTTATCTTCAAGTATGCACTTTCTATTATTTGGTAAGTTTCCTGGTTTATGATTCTATAATGCTATTCCATGATTTTCAAACAAAGATGGTCCTCAATAAGATCCAAAGGCTTTATTCGCTGGAAGTCATTGATCTGAGAATATACTTTTTATGAATTTGATAATTTAGATATTTCTGAGAGGATTTTGTTAGGGGCACATTTATAAAATGTAGTTTTAAATTTTTGGATAAATACGTGTAATAAAGTAGATATTGCTTGAACAGCGTGAAGAAATAAAACAATCAAAATAAACTAAAAAAGAAAAGAAATCATTGTGACACTGTTTTCTTAAAGCTTGTTATATTTCATTGATTGTATTTATGCATCGGGGTGTATTATTCAGTTCCTTGTACATGAATTGATCTCCGATGATAAAATTCGTAAGATGACATTTGAGCCGAAAGTTAATATGGCGGATCAAAAAACATGGTTTCCAATCGGGAAAATACGCTGCGCATTTGTGGGCTATTAAAATGCGATTTGCAGAATACAACATAAAACATCTCTTTTTGTTAACCATTAAGATTATAGCGGCAAGACTATATTCTCTTCTGATCGATATATGACGTAGAAACTTGGTCAATGATTAACAGGGGAGCATTCATTGCTTCTTTACCAACTTTTTCATTCTTTATGCTTACATAACAAATGCAACTAATTTCATGTTTAAAGCACAGATGGGAAAATATCTATCCTAAATGGAATATTTTTATAAGAATATCGATTTATCCAATTGCGTTCATTTAAAGATCCCACGCAAGAAATGCGGTATTTCGTTAATCTTTAATCGAAGTTTGTTAGTACTCAATATGTTCAAATAAAAGACAATGGAGAAAGAGAATTTCTATAATATAAATCAGTGGAATATAGCGATTTACTAAGCGTTGCTTAGATTTGACACAATGCTGAAAGTATGGAGTACCCAGTGAAGAACTAACTCAGTCATAATTGTTCTAGCGAAACAATCTTGCTAAACATTACACCACGTCTTACTACACAATGATAGCGGAATACAGATTAATATGAATGTGACTAAATAATACGATGTCGAATAATTTATCCAAAGGTTTTGAATTCAAAATTGTCCTTCTCCTAGACCAGTTGTCATCCAAGGCTATAGAACCAAGTCTGTCTTGCTATTTGAATGGATGAAGAAGAAGAGGATTCATATCTTTCCCAAGTATATATGTACGTACATGTATACATAAAAACGTGTCAATATGTGCGTATGCCTGGGTGAGTGTGTATGTATGTATACGTATTTACATGTATATACAAAACAAAGTTTGTTAATTTCGGTGGAGTTATTTAAAATCCAAAAGAGACGAAACGATTTTAATATAAATATTCTAGATAAACCCGTTGAGTTCTTTTTAAAAGCAGTTAATGATATGAAATGATGAGTTAATATTATAAATTTTATTAGTAATTACACATTTTAATTTGCATTAGCAATGCAAGTTATTGTCATAATTATTAGTATTCACAGTATGCAATATTACTTAGATTAAATGTGATAACGTATAAATCAATGTAAAAGTTTTCAGAAATTGTGAAAGAAATCAGCCCTGATACATAGAACAGAAAAAAAACAACATAAAGTCTCTTCACCTATCAAGTAGTTTTCAAACATCCTAGATATGTGTTTATAAAAAACTGTTATATAATAATTATATATATATATATGTGTATATATATATATATATATATATGTATATATATATATATATATATATATATATATATATATATATATATATATATTGTAGTAAATTTCATAAATATATGTTGTTTTATGATTATTTAATAATTTTTTATAATGAGTTATGAATATATTTTAAGGTAGTGTCTCTTATCTTACGTATTCTATTCAGTTATGATTAGTACAAAACTTTTTCTACTAGAGTTATTAATCTATGATTGATGCAATGTGGAGTAATTGTTAGCGACTTTGACTGAGGATTCGGAGGTCCAAGTTCGAATTCCATTCATTACATTCACTCGTGTGTTAATACCCTAGATAAAGGTATGTATCCACCTCTTGCTTTCAGGCATGGGTAAATAACAACATATACTTGGTTGTCAACCTATCGTGGAGAATGAAAATGTTCAATTCAGACCACATATTGTCATGTAGGTCCTGCCTCTTTAGATTCAGAGACGACGGGCGGGGTAACCTCTGTAACCCCAGTGCAAAAGGAACCGACAAGTAATTGCACTATTATGCAGTGAATGTCAACATGAACCACAGTGGTTATCACAGCAGCGTAAACTCCGCTTACTGAATAAATGTTTATGAAAATGCTTTATCTATATAACGCAAAGTTCGTGATAAGACTGCTTAGTTTAGATCTTATATCTCATTGTATGTCACCATATTTTCTTTTAAACCGTATCCACCTCTTTTTTCATCTCTCCTTAACTTTAATTTTGCTTCATTGTAATTTTCTTTATCGCTATTTCCGATTTCCCACCTTCAGCACCCTCTTTTATTTCTTCTCTTTCTCCTCCACCATTTCATTCTTTCGTCTTCATCTTCATCACGTTCTTTTATTCTTTTTTAACCACTTCCTTATTCTTCACCTGATCTTCGCCTACTTTTCCTTTGTTCTTTTTCTTTTCACCGCCTTTTTTTCTTTTCCTCCAGTGGTTTTCAGCCTTATTTTTATTTTCATTTTTTAGTCCATTTTCTTCTTCTTCTTCTTCTTCTTCTTCTTCTTCTTCTTCTTCTTCTTCTTCTCTTTCTTCAACTTATCGCATTCTTCTTCTTCCATTTCTCCGCTTTCTTCAACTTATCGACTTCTTCTTCTTCAATTTCTCCGCTTTCTTCAACTTATCGCCTTCTTCTTCATTATCTTGTTTTTACTGTGCTTCTCTCGTTTCTCAATCAAATCATGATCATAATCCTTCAGAATTCTTTTTGAGATTCACACCGGCACCACTAGTCGTGTAACATATGCTTTTCATCTTAAGATGTCTTTTGTAATACGGGAAATATCGCTGTACACAATCAACTCTGAAAGCTTTTTATTGCCTTTATATCAAGCCGACATTTTTCAATTTCATTGATACAAGCTTGTTTTAACGAGCAAAACCAACGTTTCCTTTTCATCCGAATCGAATGCGTTTAAACTCGAAACAAACCGATAATCACCAGCGTCCACTGAGACTTTCGATGGGAGAGTGACACGGAATGGCGACGGAAAGCAAATCCAGCCTGGTGACGGAGCTGCACGTGAAGCAGCTATTATGAAAGTAAGACGCAGGGGAATTTGAAAAGTTTGGAGAAAATAGCAGCTTCTGTCGAACGTCCCACTGCACGGCGTTTGAGCAAATCATTGTGAAAACAAATTACTGAGTTATTCCCGAGAAAATCGGATTGGAGACAAAGGAGAAACTATTGCTTCTTTGTTTTCGGAAAGTGCACATGAAGACACAAACTAGGATGATCGCTAAGAAGATTTCTCCATTCATAAAACTTGACGTAAATCCCTATATGTTTAACAGGTAATAACCAAAGACACGTTGATATTCACTGAGCTTAAATTTAAACAGAGCGACAAGAATCGAATATTATTTGGGATCGATATGAGAATTAGCGTGACTGGATATATGGGGCCAGCTTACAAGCCTTAACTTGAAAGGATCTCTCGATAGCTACAGGCTTAGAAAAGGAGCGGTTCCCAGTAAACCATTACTAATTTTTTCTCTTGTTTGATACATCCGGCAGCATCATCGGAAGACAGGAGGTTTTTACTGACTTGGAACCTCCACTTAATTGACGTTAATCCCAGGTTAACCTTGACCCGGAGTGATATCTCCTGTTAGTGTCCCAGCAATAGATAAATAGTGAAAAGTATAAAAATACATTTTTATAGTAAAAGATAACAGCAATATCATTTTATTAAAATAATACTAGTATTACATTTCTGGAGTAAAATTACCAGCAATATATTTCTATAAAAAAACATTATTACGAACAATGCATTCTTATAGAAAAATTGCCAAACTTACATTCTTATAGCGATATGACAATCAATACAACACTTAAAAACTATAAAAATATATTTTATAGTAAAATGACAAGCAATCCATATTTTTGAAATAATGTACAAAGATTATATTTTAAAAAAAACATACGTTTGCCCTGAAAGTACAAAAGTATGCAAAAATATATGTACTTCAAGGCATAAAATTGCGTTCAAAATATTTAGATTTCGGCATTAAATAAATCATAGGAACTGAGCAATATCAACTGCTTTTTCCGACATTCAAACAAGTGTGTTTCTTCCAATGCCATTATTCTATTTGATACTCATTTTACATTCCATCGACATTCAAGTCGGGGTGAGCATGAACCTGAACCTATTCTTTTCCTATATTATCTATGAACTGCTATGATTTATTTTGAGCGATAAATGGTTGGTTTCTCCTTTCTTCTCACCTGTTCTATATTTAGAGAAGCCATTCTTCTAAACTGACTGCCACCCAAGTCCTGATAATCTATTCTAAAATGCGATTTCACCTATAGCCAGGGATACAGGAAATGGATACGTAACTTATGCAATATCAATCATTGCTATGTCTGCTGCTAGGGAAATTGGTTAGTTGTGTTGTTCTGGATAAATTATTCACGACATAATCTATCTTATATATAATTATACAATTCTACCTTCCAATATTTCCGCCATATAAGATCGAATGCTCCTGCAATATTTTTTTAGATATTCTTGATCATATGCAAATGATAATCTGCAATTTTATTGGTTTTGACCTGGTATTCCGGCTTCGGTCACTTTAACGCCGCCATAACGTAATTTCTATGTGGCTTTTCTATAAATATGTCCACGGTAATTGTTCTTTATGAATTTCAGCGCAGTACTAACTTGCCAACACGGTTTCACCATTTTATAGTTGAATTGGATAGATGTCACCGTAGGTTTTACTAACATTTTCTTCGCCCGCATCTCCAACCTGTGGGACTCTCTTCCCGCTTCTTGCTTTCCAGCCAACATTGATTTAAAAAAAATATAAATGCTGTGTCAATCATTATATACTGTCTTTTGATTTCTTTTTCTTTCATTCTTCTCACTTATTAATCATTTTATTTCTTTTTTTCTTATTTGTTTACGCACAGTAACCCCTTGTGTTTTAATGGATCTGTTGCATTTTTTTATAGGAAATGTTTTTAAAAATAATGTATGAAGTGAAAACAACAGAGTTGCCCAAAACATTGAACTGATTCTTTTGACAATAAACTTGGTCTAGTTCCTTAATCTTGTTGTTGCTACCCATGTCTGAACCTGTAGTTTTCGTCAGTTTACCCCCTTCGAAGTTGGCTTTGGCACAAATGTCAATTCCTACCTCCATCCTAATGTCATCACTGATGGATTTGACAATGGTGAATAGGTTTTTCTGTTGGTTATCATCGTTGGCAAACGTTTTAAGATCATCAATAATGAATAGGTGACTCAGTCTGCCATTCTGTGACTTGTAGCCGTAGCTACCGTTGTTCAGTAGGCAGCTGAGTGGTGTAACTGCAAGGCAGAAGAGTAGTTGTGACAATGAATCACGTTCGCTTTTAATGTTCTTAGTCTCGATGTTAATAACCCGTTTTTACGGTATAGATTTATTGCAGTCTTCCAGTTTTCCATGCTCACTTTCGTTAATTTAACCATTATGGGGCATAATCTGTATATTTTTAAGCTCTACCCTATCCATATGTGTGTTACACCTTCAAACGACTTTCTGTAGTCGATACATGCTATCACTAAGTCTTTTTTCCTAGTTTTCACCTCTTCCAATATTGTTTCATTAGTAATTAGTTGGTCCTTAAACCAGTACCTCCCTCTTTTACATCCCTTCTCTAGACTACCATGTGAAACTTACTGCCACATCGGTGATGGAGCTGACCAGTCAACACTTACCTGTCTCAAAAGCTTATAAGCCTTTTGCGTGATGAAATATGTTCCATTCCACAAACTCTTTTCAACAGAAGAACTATTGAAACTTCTCACTTTTCTATCGCTACTTGCATGACATCTGTTCTGACCAGCTACATTCGTTAGTCCCGACAACTCTGACATTTACATCTGGAACCCGTCCTGTTACGAACTCAAGAGAGCATCAACCCCAATGCTTTTGTATTTCTATCATAAATAAGAAGTTTCATTAGGACAGCTTCTTCCCAAGATCTGCTATTTCGTGGAACAGGCTTCCGGCAAGATAATTTCCTGATTACTACAATCTTAACCAAATCTATAGTTAACCGTTTTCTATCCTGTATAACCCCCAGGAACCTTACTTCTTGGCTTTTTTTACGTTCCTACAACACAACACAGTAATCGTCTACCTTGAGTGCCTCTTAGGCTTTGTGTGGGGGTTTTAATATAAAAATAATTTTCACTCAAAAATTAAACCATAGTGTGTTTTTGTACATCCTGTACAAATTATACTAGTCAGCTCCATTTATTGTGATTAACTGTACCTCACAAATGTGTTCGTGAAGATAATCTAATGTAGCAGATATTTACTACTAATTTCTATTCTTGTTAGGTGTTCTACAGAAATGGGTGTATGTATGAGATTTCCTTTTGATATAGTAATATTATTAAATAAAGCACATATGATATAATGAAATGAAATTGCATTCATTAATTTCTTGAATCTTCAGATAGACGCGACGTTTTCCTTGAGTTCGGAACGCTACGAATTCTACTAAGGTTTGTTTAACAATTAGAATGCACGTGAATCCTGATTAACCAATGAAAATCAAACAACACAAAAGTAAAAAATATAACACTATTACTTTCTTCTTTTTCTCCATATCGCATTCTCTGATGAAGCTATAATAAAATAGAAACATATTAGATTGATAAACGTTTCCGATTTGTTCTTTATCTTATCAAATATAATTACATTTAAACTGGAAAAAACACATTTCCATTAATTAGAAAAAATGTTGTTTTGTTTTTATTACTTACTTGATTTTTTAGAGAAAATCAATTCCATTCGCATTTTCTGTTTGATATAGTTAGGAAATATGAAAATCATAAACCCATCTCATGACATTCCTTTTGTTAATCGTGTTTTAACGATGCATCAGTAGGTTTGTAATTATCTCTATCCGTGAAACAGAAATATTATCTGACAGATAAATATAAAACAATCGAATGCGGTCTTACTTCTAAAGCAATTCCATTAATATTTTTTAAAGATATTAAACATCTCAGGTGCAGTAAATGTTATAGCTCTTTCTAGGAGTGATAAGATTTTCTTTCCAATCTTTTGGTCTTTGCTTAAAATATAATACTACTACTACTAGTAGTAATAATAATAATCACAAAAAATGTGGCACATGAGAATATCAACAATCATGTTGTAGCTGGATCATCGGATTGGGTGGAAAAGATTCCAATAGACTCTTTGAAGGGATTGCTGGTAGCCCATGCTAAGAAATATAAAAAAAATTACTCTCGAGTACAGCCCACACCTTACGAATTTTATCTATGTAAAACTTGAGTTTTGTTTTTGATTATTTTTTAATAGCTCAGTGAAAAATGTCATGATGCCATTTCTGAACTTACGACTCTGGGCAGGAAGGAAGAGTACACGCCATAAATCAAAGGAAATAAAATAATAATAATAAATAAATAAAGTAATAGTTAAAATCTACTAATATAAATAATAATACCAAGAACTCACACAGACATACAATCATAAACCCCTAAGAATGACCCAAGTTATTCTCGTAGGGAGTAAAATACCTACTCCCCAAAACAGAAGAGATGCAGAACCAGAAGAACTATAGGCCCATCACCTGCCTACCAACAATGTACAATATCCTCACCTCTATCATAAACAAGAGGATACACAACTTCCCCGAGAAAAATAATTTACTCCCAGCAGAATAGAAGGGATGTAAAAGAGGGAGGTAGCGGTTCAAGGACCAACTAATTATCAAGGAAACAATAATGGAAGAGGTGAAAACTAGGAAAATGGACTTATTGATAACATGAATCGACTACTGAAAGTGGTTCTAAAGCGTTCCTCACTCATGGATAGGGAAGAGGCTAAGAATATACAGAGTATGCCCCACAACGGTCAAATTAATAAAAGAGAGCATGAAAAACAGGAAGACTACACTAAACCTAAACCATACAAAAGAGTTATTAACGTCGAGATTAATCAGCATTAAAAGCGAAGGTGATTCATTGTCACAACTATTCTGCCTTGGATTTACGCCACTCAGCTACCTACTTAACAACAGTAGCTACGTATACATGTCACAGAATGGCAAACCGAGTCAACTATTCTATATTGATGATCTTAAGACGTTTGCCAAGGATGACAACCAGCAGAAAAAACCTAATAACTATTGCCAAATCCTTCAGTGAAGACATTAGGATGGAGGTAGGAATCGACATTTGTGCCAAAGTCATCTTCAAAGGCGGTAAACTAACGAAATGTACAGATTTAAACTTTGATGTCAACAACAAGATTAAGGAACTAGACCAAGATGGTACATACAAATACTTAGAAATTAATGGACGAGACGGAATTCAACATCCAATTATGAAGAAAAATATCCGTAAAGAATATTATAGGAGAGTGCGCTTGGTGCGAGAAAGTGAACTTAATGGGACGAATAAAATGAAGGCTACAAACACCGTGGTAACATACAGCTTCAACAATATTAATTGGATGTTGAATGACCTTAGAAAATTGGATGCCAACGCCAGAAAATTCGTACCCAAATAAGAATGCACGACCCGAATTCAGATGTGTATAACAATATCTTTAGGGGGCTCAGGAGGAATACAACTTTAACTAACTCTAAAGACTACAACAATCGGATTGGAAACCTAACTCACAAAAACCAATGACCTTCTCCAACATAAATAAGTAAACAGAAAATCCACTCCATAAACGAAGGAATTGCACTCTTTAAACAAAAACTTCATATAACTGAAACCCTACCAACAAAACCCAAAGTGAATGCCATCAACGCCAAACAAATAAAACAGAGAGCAAAAAACAACTCAGACAAATCGAATTACAGATAAAATGGGAAGACACGGAGTTGCATGAAAAATACATAAAAAGAACGAAAACAGATATGGAAGAACAGAAAACACAATAGTGGCTGAAGAGAACCGGATTATACGTTGAGACAGAAGTCCTAATTACTGCAGCTAAGGACCAAAGCCTCGCAACTAGATCCTATCACTGTCACAGGATGGAACTAACCCGAAATTCAGGATCTGATTAAACTGTCAACCATATTATCTCAGGATGTCCTGAGCTAGCAAAAATGAATATACCCAAATGCATGGCAATGTATCGACATATGTGCACTGGAAGATATGCAAGAAGCACAAAATCGAAACAACTGAGAGATGGTTTGAGCACAAACCAGACACAGTTATCCAAAAAAAAAACGATGTGACTATATTGTGTGACATACCAATTCAAACTGACACGGAAATAAACTCAACAGCCCTGATATTATCATGAAAGACAAGTTCGGAAAGCGTATGCTTATTGACATAGGAGTACCATCTGAGAGAAACACCTCCATGAAAATTATCGAGAATTTGTCCCAATAAAAGGACCGAGAGATCGAAATGATCAAGATATGGGAGATGAAGACTAAGACTGTACCAACACTAATCGGACCACTGGGACTCGTGAGAAAAAGAATACAGAATTTTACTAACAGTGTCCCAGGTAGCATCAAAATACAAGTTACTCGGAAGATCGCCCTACTACGAACATCGCATATACCAAGAAAAGTGCTATCAATTAAATGACAATTCTCCTATAGCACTAAGGACCATAATTCGGACCCGGCTGTACAGGATAAAAAGCAGGAAAAATAACATAGACACAAATAATAATAATAATAATAATAATAATAATAATAATAATAATAAAAGCTGAAACGGAAGGATTTATACTTGCTGCACAGGACCAGTGCTTGTCAACCAGAAATTATCAAGCGCACATACTAAAATATAGTGTTAGCCCAAAATGCAGGTTCTGTGATAATTACCCAGAAACAATCAATCATCTTGTACCAGGTTAAACGGTATTGGCACCCACTGAATATAAAACCCGGCATGAGAGAGTGGGCCAATATATGCACTGGAAAAGCTGTAACTACTACGGGAAGGAAACCGAAAGAAATTGGTATGGACACCACCCAGAACCCGGTTAAGGAGATAGGACCTGTTACAATTTTATGCGACTACACAAATCACACTGACAGAACAATCAAAGCCAACCACGCAGACATTGTTATTAGAGATCGCACAATAAAAGGTGCCTCCTTATTGATATGCCAGTACCTGCAGTCTGCAATGTATCTTTGAAGATCTTCAAAAACCTATCAAAATGCAAAGACCTTGAAATCGAAATCTCAAAAATGTAGCACATGGGAACATCAACAATCCCCGTTGTAGTTGGAGCACTCGGATTGGTTGGAAAAGATTCCAGTAGACTAATTGATGGGATCCCTGGAAGCCCATACCTTAAAGAAATACAAAAAGTTGTTCTCACGAGTACAGCCCACACCTTACGAAGGTCTTTGTGTATGTGATTTTTTTTTACAGTGCAAAATGTCATGATACCATTTCTAACCTTAGATCCCTGGGCGGGACCCGGAAAGAAATGAGTACACATCAGAAATCAAAGGAAATAAAATAAAGGTAATAATAATAATCACCATGATCGGTGTGATCGTTTGGATTGCTGGGACACAGAGCAGCTGATCAGATACTTCCAGATATATGAGTTGAATGCCAAAAGTTGAACTGTATGAAAGATGTGCTGTTGATGTAAAGATGGCGAATCGGAATGAGAAATTTCAGTCCGGTTCGTTATATTCACATATAAGCAAATATTCTCGGGAAAATTATGAATGCATCTCTGTATCGTTCCTCTAGCTATGGTTAGCTTCCAGGCTAGGAAATGAAAAACGTTGAATTCTAACCTAAATAGGGTTGTTTGGTAACCGATGCGCACAAGTCCATTATATTCGGTCTTTGCGAAAAGTGTGATTGTTTCTTCACAATGATACTCTACAATAATCAAATAATATGTGCGGCTAGTCTCGCTTTTCGCTCCTAAGAGGCTTACAGCCAGCTCACTCCGAGACAGCGATTCCCGTACGATCATCGACGTTAAGCAACATTGAGCCAGGTTGGTTAATAGATGGGCGACCGCTTGAGAATACCACGTGCCGTAAGCATGGCTGTATGTGTGATGTACAGGATAATGCCACGGAATTGTTAATTGGAGAGCCGCGTTCAAATCCTGTTGGGTTATTTAGTAAGGCTTAGTAAGATTTGTATCGCTAAATTATTATTATCTCAAAAAAAAATTATAATCTTAATATATTTTCCGAGAGGCTTGATGGCATGTCTGCAAGGCCGACCCTCCAGTGAGTCGTTTTCAGTTTCTTTTCTATGAGAATTATTGCGCCTTGGGTGCTACGATTGATTGTTTATAAGATCATGTTACACCAAAAACTCCTTTTTGTCGAAAGCAATTTAAATATTTTTGAATATAGAAAATGAGAAAGTGTCAATGTAATACTTGAATATTGGGAATTTTCCAACGACCGAGGGTGGGTCTTATTGAACTCAGGGTTGTAAAATGGACTCACGTACCAGTGAGACGTGCGAGAAAAATACAATCTATGAGTATCTTACCTTATATATGAAACAATGTTAAAACAATGACGCTTGTACCAAAATTAGTGAATACATAATGTTGTGACCCTGGGACAACACGGAAAAAGAGGCTTGGGGGCCAACGTGTTAAATAACATAAAAAGGGTTGATAAACCGTGAAAAACGAATCAATCATTCAAACAATTGGCTCTGAGCTTTGGAACATCACATATCGGAGGCGACGAAAAGGTCCGTTAGTGTATATATGCTAGAAGAATATATTACATCAGACGTTTATAGAAAGAACAGAATTCGAAAGAAATTATTAGTTACGCGTTTAGCTTCATGAATACATACACTGTTCTTTCAAGAGAATTAACGTCGTGTGTGCGATTATTTGTATATATCCGTGTAATCGAAATTGTTATTCATAATCTCTAGATAGGATCATGTGATC
>OZ038480.1:42196463-42236463 GCA_964036315.1 Acanthosepion esculentum
CTCTTCTAATTACCGTCAGATTTTGGATGGCATTACGGCATAACCCTGTGTAATCTAAATGCAGAAAAAGAAGGATTTCATATCACAAGACGGCAACCCGATATTACTAAAAATGTATTTTAATCGCTACGCGCAGATGCAAAAAGACCTTTTAAACGTTCTATGATTTTACTCACGCGACGCTAACATATGTGTCGCCTTTGCAGTGTATGAACACACTCTCATTTCAGAGTTTGGATCGTTAACAATATAAAGCTATGCTGGCTATCTCACAACTTCTATCTGCTTTGCTTAAAAATGATGAACGATGGTTGAAATTATTCTTAACATAATATAAATTCGGCAAGCTATTTTGCACGTTCTGACCTGTCATCAACCAACTTATGCAAAACAAGAAGAAAACATAAATCCCTTGTCTTTTCTATTCTAACAAAAGATGTGTAGAAGAATTATTACTGCCAATATATAATGTTTTAATGTTTTTATTTTAAAAAAGTAAACATATACAAGAAATTGTATAATTTCTTTAACTAAAATTCACTGAATACAGAATGGAAGTGCCATGAACGTAAGTGTAAGAAGTAAGAAATTAAGATTACGAGGTTTTGGTGGATAGATTAATATCCATGCTATACTTGAAGAGGTCGAAATTGTAATATTCTAGAAAGCATCTACAAGGTTGTTTGTTTCACAAATGGCGGTCAGGGTGGACTTGGGAACACCAGCAATTAAGAGGTGGTTCCACGCTTCCTCAAAACCTCCTGATCAGAGACCTTGCTGTTGGATGCAGTTTAACGTCGTACCCAGGACGTCGTATATTGTGTGTCACTGTAAATTTTATAGTTTTTATTTAATCACGATGGCATCTAACTGGTACAGATTATTACTGAAATGTAAAAGATTTAAAACTTTATAAATTATTCTAGTTAGAACTTTTCAAAAGTTAAATCAATTCTTGTAAAAATTCATTATTCATCGATTTTTTTTCTTAAGACAATAATGTCCCTAATATATCTTCTTCATAAAAGCAATTAAAAGTTGTTTTTGTAATTAAATAATCTCTTAGTTTTATTGCATTTTATTTTACGATTCAGAGCAGATTTTCTAGAACTGTTTTCTGATTAAAAAATAAAATTCTGTATTCTAACAAAGATCATTTTTTTAGTTCTTGTAAAATCTCTGATATTTACATAATTAATCGCAATAATAATATTTACTTTTTTCTCATTTGTGCTCATCACTTCAGGAGTTGCACGATCATGACTCTCCACAATTTACTTTCCTTTTTATAAGTTAGTATGGTTTGTCTTTTTACTAACTCTCTTAAACATTCTGACCAACATTTGCGCAAGCCAGTTAGATTGGTTATTCGCTGCTTCCTCTGCACCCCTAGCCTGCAATATGTCCTTTAAGTGTCGGATTTTCTAAGCCAACTTTCCATATTATGTACCGTATGTTCTTCCGTTGGTCCTTCTCTAGTCTAGGGTTTTTTTATTCATTTTCCTTAAAACTACGTCGTTGCTTATATGTTCAGTCCATTGCATTCTCAACATCCTTCTGTAGAACCATGTTGCCTCAACTCTATTTTTCATTTGCGAGAAGACTGTCTAGTATTCAATGCTGTATGGGACGATCAATGTTACATAACAACACTGTTATTTTTATTTTTGAAAACATTTTCATATTTCTTTATACTTTAAGATTTTGGAAGTCATTTTCGCTAATCGAATTCACATCAGATTCTGGTGTCTTTTGTTAAAACACTTTCTAGATATTTTGACTTTTATAAGTGTGTCGAATTCGTGGTTCGCATCTTGGGTAATTCCTTCTACTGACAAGCAGACATTTTCTGTTTTCTTACAAGTGATGTTTAGTCTTTTCTTCTCGCTTTCATTTACTACGTTCTGTAGGAGTTCCTGTCGTTTCCTTTTTGTGTCTACTAATACTTGCTCGAGTTTACGCTGCTCCCTTAAGCACACGAGAACTGATATATCTTTTCTGCCTCTTGCAGTGAACCGGACCACTGATCTAGCCAGTAAGATATCAGCATCGAAACGCAAGAACAATTATGTTGTCTCCTCTATCAGGTTATACTTCATTGGCCTGAAGAAGTCTTTCACACCTCGAACGACGAGGCTGTTTACATATTGCACAGAATAAAAACAAAACGAAAAAAAAACTGAATTCAGACCGAGCTTCGCTTTGTGAGCATAAGAGGATAAGGTGTAATTTGATATTTTATTAATATTTCCTTTTTCCTAAAGCCTTCATTTCATAGATTAGTCGGGGTGGCGCTAGCGTTGCACCAGGAGACGCGTAAAGAGAAAGAAAACCATCTGGGGATCGGGTGTATTCGTTCTTATCTGATTAGCGGTGCCAGTGAGCCGAGCAAAGGGAATCGATGTCATATAAGGAACGTGACCAAAAACAAATTCGCTTCACCGGCAGGAGACCAACTTTCATAAAACGTTCCGACACTCCCCGTAAATTCTCTCCTATTTAGACATCTTGCATAAGGTTATAATCTGAAGAGAGATGCTTGTGTATAAGACTCGGAAATCTAAGAGATTCATTATGTTACAGACGAAAGATTGCTAGTAAGTTTTGAAGAGAGTTCTGATATCTATCTTCCATTTTGTCTCCCTTGTGATACTGGTAATGTCAGGGGTAATATAAGTCGATTCCTAGCAAGCAATCAATTCGGTGACCGAGTAGCCAATTCTACCGTCGGTTTAAATTTATAAAAAAAATGTTCACTTTAAAAAGATTTCAGGAAAATAGCTTTCTCGTGTCTACTAGCTGTTTTTATTTTTTCCACTGTTCATGGCGGCTTCCTTCTTAAAATTTCGTTAGAAATAGTTTTGAACGTAACCATCTTCTTTACACTATTTATATTCGAACTATTATATCCATCTTTGTTGTAATCACAAAGCTTAAGCCGTTGTGCACTACGGCCTTCCTCAGTTTTATATCGATTTGGGTATCGTATAGAGAATTCTTAATAAACGATTTATTTAATCTCCGGGTGTAGATTTTGTCTTTCAAATTGCTCATGTCTAAGGATATCATTCAGTTCTTATTTTATTTAGCGCTGGTATGTGTATTTGATTGGTTGTGAGTTCAATCCGTGGTTTGGGCAGTGTGTAATTACACTGAGTAAATAAGGGCGAGCAATAGCTGAACAGTACTAAATAGAATAAGAACTGAACGTAGACGAAATTTTCATAGAACAAAATTGGCTATGTCCTGAAGGGACAAGACACACAGAAGAAGAAGAAGAACGTAGTCTGCAGAACATTTAAGCACCTTTTCTGCACACTGAAAATCTGGAAGTATTGATATATGAGGTTAAGAAGCAAGAAGAAGAGTGATTATATGTGAAAAATTATTAAGTATCAGGTAAAGATTTTTTTTTCCCAAATCCTTCCATGACTACAATAACTGTAATTCACTCTACATCTCTTTACAATTAAATTTTTCTCACATCTCATTTTTTTCTTAATACGTTTTATTATGTCGCCGAGGCAGCCACTGAATTCAGGAGAGAACGATATCCCACAGCTAAGTGATCATACCCTAAGGTCAACTCTGCATCTGAATTCACTGAAGGTCACTACATACTTATTTTAGAATATGGATCAAGCAAAGAACTTTTCAGCACTTCTGTTATGCGTCTGTCTGCGTCTGTCTGCGTCTGTGTCTTTGTGTGTGCGTTTGTGTGTGTCAGTAGGCAGTAGGTGAGTTACTTAAAATAAATATTGGTGAATCAATAAGTTCACTGCTTTGCACGAAGACCTTTCATCTTAAATTTAAACTGTACAGGGTTTCCTTAAATCTGTACACATAGGAAATCTCATTAACCATATTTTTTACTTCCACAGATTAAACGTTGTTTTTTGTCGAAAGAAAAAATAGAACTGACTTCTTTTTGGAGGTATGCTAAATGAGAAGATGTCACCATGCTATGGGAAAGTGCTTCTATTAAATTAACATTTGATTTGTTCTCGACTTTCATATAAGGATGCTAAAGCCGGTTCTTAAAAATTCTCAGCTCAACAAAGAACGGCGGTGGACACCCATCCAAAAAAATCTGATGTTTATTTGTTTAGACTAAATTTGAGAAGTGAGTCGGGTCAAGTATTTTTTATCATTATCTTCGAATAGTTATTGTGGTCTACGTTAAGAATGATTTTTTTCATAACTCATATAGAATTTATAGCGTTATATACATATTGCTATATACCTTAATTAAAACTGGAAAAGACATGTGAAACGAAAGAGATATGGTTCTACAGGCGGCTGTTGTGTACCCCATAGACTGAATAAACGAGCAACGAGGAAGTTTGAAAGACGAAAGACAAGGACAACATTTTGGGGGGTATTTAACGCCGAAACAAATGGATGGTAAGAAAAATTATTTGTGGGAGGGAATATTGAATTATCAGTTTTTGAGACTAACAATGATTTTACAGATAGAAATCCAAATATTTAACCCATAGCAGGAGGAGGGGATTAGTTCATCCCTTGACAAAGGGTATTTTCGCGTTACATGAATGTAACTAACTCGACATGAGTTAGAACTCGGCTCTTCGAATGTCTATTCCGAGACGCTATGCATTACATTATCCGCAAATCCACCTTACATTCTAAAACATTTGATACCTGGTGCAGAATATGAGGAAAGTCAGCTTGGAAAATTTAACACTCAGAGAAATATTGAAGGCAGGATTGGCCATAAAGAATTAGTGTGTAACCTACGTAAGGAATGTGTGGAACAAAGAGTGATGATAAAGTATCGACCTTGCATAGAGCAACAAGATATGAGATGTGGAGGTCCATGATCATATATAAATCCGAAATGAACTCGGTGCATAAAAAACAACGATTCTTTTGTTAATTCTTCTTGTGACGATAAAATTAAAGATTTAAATTTCTGTTATTACTTTATTACATTTATTTTCTTAAAAAAAGCATAATTTGTGCGTCATAAATCGATGGAATTTTGTTTAAAAAATTCTAATCTTTCTCAATCTAAATGAAAAAAATAAATCTGGTAAAACTTAAAGTTCCTGCTCATCGTATTTGATCATACATAATAAGCCTATTACGAAACCAAATGCTGCAAAATAACAATAAAAATGATCGTGAAGCGTCAAAGTATTCTGTCTCTGCTGCTGGGGACTATCATAGGTTTCGAATTGAAAATTTTACTTCCGTCTACCCCTCTATAGATAGTGATTAACGCGTTGCTATCGATTGTGAAGAACCCGATACTGAATATCCCTTAATTATTATGAAGAATTAAAGGAATTTTTCTTTTTTTACTGGGACAGAAAAATTCGTCTATGAATCAGGTTGGAGATGTGACATGAGATTTTTGCATGACTTAACATATGTGTTTAGATTTAGGAGCGTTTTTCATCCACAGCATTTCGGCAAATTCAATACATTTGCAATGTTAGGTGGATTTTTAGAGTCATTCTCTTAATGTTTGCATTAATTGCCATACCTTGACGAAGGAAGACATTAGAAAATGTCTGCCGATCATGGCATACAACTAGGTATTGTTAATGGTTTAATAATTATGTACAGTTAAATACTGAAAAACTAGCCATAAATACTGGCATTTTTTTTAAATAATCATAAAACTCATTAACGAACGCTTGAAAGCGAGGCTAACCAGTGGAAAGAACATGCATAGATGTAGAAACTGTAAAACACCCGCAAAAATAAGATCACTGCAACTGACGTTCAATTGTTATAAAATTTGTGAGCTATTAATTGCCTGTATTATAATTATATACCTATTAAATAAACGGTTGCAGATGTAAAAACTATATTTTCTTTCATTTGGGGGTTATGTTTTTTTTTAATAGACATCAATATAAATGATTTTTTTTGTTTCTAAGCAAAATTTCATTGAATTATATCTCAGTAACATCAGACTGTAAAAAAATGTAAAACACTAATGTGAACACCATTCAAAGCCATCAGAAGATTATAAAAAAATCTAAAACTTATTTCTTACTGAGCCGCGTGTTTTATTTCTAACGACTCTTAGTAAATTTTTTATTGATATCAATTTAGTTTATTACAAAAAAAAATGCAATGAAATATTTGTAAAAAGATTGTGATGCATCAAATATTTAGGCAATAATAGCCTGACTAAATTTAAAATTAGTATTCGAATATTTTGCTCGTAGGAAAAGCTGTAACTCGGCAGACAATAGACAAGTCCCTGGAAATTATTTTTCTTCCTTTTGTGTCAAAGATTATTAAAAATGACAATGTAAATAAGTTATTATCGCCTGCTGTTTGGTAAATATACGTCAGACTCTCTAAATGCTGAAATTCTTACGTGTGGCATTGAACAACTCTTAGAAACACCCGAGAAAAAAGACGGCGCTATGACCACCTCAAAAGACATTCGGAAGAGAACAAGAGATGGATAGCATCGCTGAAGAGATGCGGTTATTATTGAAATTCTCTTGTGGTCAAAAGTAGCATTAATCACCTATTCAAAATAGTCGTTAAACATGTGAAGATAGAGGATACCTAACTGAATCCTTTCCGTTAGAGATGGATGATCGTGAAGATTGGAACTAAATAGTCGTGGGTGTCTGTACAATCGCCACATTCCGACGAAGATCATAAAATATTGAAATACACATTTAAATCAATCAAAATTGTCCACATATAATGTTCTATGGTTGATGGTCTAATGTTTTGGGTGACGGTTGTCGGTTCCAAGCATAATACTTTATGCGAACATAGATTCAACTCACTGGTATTATCTCTTCCATAATAATAATAAATCAGTTAACACTTGAACCAATGACATATCTGAATCCATGAAGCGACTGCAATGAAAGTCAACTGTCTACAAAATTCGACTGGGTACAGTAATACATTACAGATAGTAAACTATAATTAATTCCGTGGGTTTACGAATATATTAGTAATACCCTTTTCTAAGCATAATTAAAACCAGGGACTTATATTTTATAAAAATATTATTAATGCCGTACTTTCAACATATTATTAATCCCAGAGGTGCGTATGATTGGGTCATTGTTGCCGTTTTTTTGTGTATAATAAATGCTGAGATTTTTTAAATATATTATTAAAACCGTTTCTCAACCTATAATTAATAGCGGCGTCTTATAAATATATAATTAAAGCCGTGTTTTTTGTTCACCTACCATTAATACTGTAGTACTATAAATATATATTAATGCTGTTTTTTCAACATAATTAATATCGGATTTCTATAAATATATTATTAATAGCGGTTTATTAACCTATAATTAATACTGGATTTTTAAAAATATATTATTAAAGCTTTTTTTTATTCAACCTATAATTAATACCGTTTAGTAATCTATAATTAATACAGTGTTTTATTTAAATTTTTATCATACAGGATTTTTCCAAAATTTATTACCGTTAGGATTTTGATCGGAACCCTAATCTGAACGAAAAGCTAGGAAAGAAACCGCAATAAATAATGGGAAATAGCCACTAACACTAGTTAGTCGACTTGAGAAACCTATTTTACTTAAAAACGGTTTTAATAGAAAAGTTTTATAGATTTTAACCGACATTAGCACAGGCTGTTCGGTCAATGAATGCCAAACGTTTCCGCATTAGAGAGAATCTAATAATATTACCATATACCCGCTCATAGGGACATATTCTATTAAATATACTAACTTAATATTAGCTTGAAAGAATATGCTTTTAAAAAGCCTTAGTTATGAATGTTTTATCAGTGTATTTTATTAAAAATCTTGACGTAATCTCTGGTGGCGTTTGTTCATCATACGAACGCTATATTAAGTTGAGATATTGGCGAAAAGGAATAGATACGAAAGATTAAGGATGAATGAGTCTTGCATTATTAGAAAATCAGAATTCAGTATGAATGACGTGATCCAGATTAAAAAAAAATAGCCACGTTCTCTTACGTTAATTTTCATGGTATTCTACCAAAGAGACAGAAAATACTTCCGAACCGCGTCGAATTAATATCAATATAGATACGCGTTATGCTCTCATCGCGGACTTTCTTTCTCTTCACCCGTTCTAAATAAATTACATCTCTCAGACGAAGAAATAATATATTTAAAAACAAATTCTCACAAATCAAATCAGAATTATTTCAGAATGATAAATAATGAAAGCACGTATAAATCACTGAAGAGAGATTATGTTCGACATTTTACTCACCAAAAGGCAATGTCTCTTCTTAAATTATTTTATCGCTGCCTATTTTCTCGTTTTGGTAATGAAATGTCGGATTCAAAAGTTGACATACATCTTCCTTCAAGCGAATATGAGAAAGGTTCTCAACCCGACACACTTCAAACAACAAGTTCCCTGATGCTTGGTTATTGAAATATTTTTCACTGATTCTGGCTGATAAATCTTCAGCTTATCCTCGTCTCCTAATTAATGTTCGTGGCTATTTTCCTAGTAGCTGAGATCAATGCGTACATCTGATTCAAGCCCAGATAAAAAGACAATATATATAAGACAAATAAGACAATATATATTTATATATATATATATATATATATATATATATATATATATATATATATATATATAATATATATATATATATATATATATATATATATATATATATATATATATATATTAGCAAATGTGTGGATGTAGATCCGAGGGTATAATGAAAATGTGGAAAAGACAAAGCAAAATCCGAATATGTGAGTTTACTGTTTTTATTTTGTTTTTGTTTTTGTTATTCTGTCGACGTCAGACGTTTCGGTCAAATAGACCTTCTTCAGGACATGGTTAATGGAGACATATTTATATTAGATTTAAGTTAGATGAAGAGACGATATATACAGGACTGGTCAGAAACAGAAAAACTGAAATTCTAAAGTCAGAGTAATCTTTCTTGGAGTCGGATACGCTGGCGTCACGTATTTCTGACCAGTCCTGTATATATCGTCTCTTCATCTAACTTAAATCTAATATAAATATGTCGCCATTAACCATGTCCTGAAGAAGGTCTATTTGACCGAAACGTCTGACGTCGACAGAATAACAAAAACAAAATAAAAACAGTAAACTCACATATTCGGATTTTGCTTTGTCTTTTCCACATTTTCATCATATATATATATATATATATATATATATATATATATATATAAGGGCTATGGTGAAATAAATTATTACATGGAGCCTTAAAGTGGTCTATTTTTGTTTAATATATATATATATAGTTTCAGGGCTGCGATGATCTTTGTAGTTTAGAGGATTGGCGCTACATAGTCTTCTCATCCCTATTTAAACTTGTATTATAGAAAAATACTCTTTGCGAACAGCTACCTTTTAGATGCAGTTTCCGTTCGAAATATTGAAAATCATGACTCTCCACATCTTCCTCTCATTTGTAGCTACATGCATAGTGTGTCTCCTTTACTAACGATTCAACACCCCTTTTCTGCCAACAATTAACACAAACACATTATTTGTCATATTAAATTCATTCATAAATTGTAAGAAATTAACACTGCTGCTATCTTCTTATTCTATGTCGCGTCTTCCTTCATGACTTGCGCGTTGATGGACCTTCTCGACGTCTAATTATTTTTAAATGTTAGCAATCTTATTACATATAACACACCATTTCAGAATTATTCTCGTTTTTTTTTTGTTCTTTTTTGCTATCAATCTCTCACTATCTAACACGAGACATTTACACAATTTCGTTTGGTACGTTAATTATTACTTTTCTCGGCTGCTTTTACACTATTTACATTATTCGGACTATTGTCCTCATCTTTGTCGCCATATGTATTATAACGTTTCGGCTATTGTACGCTCTGGACTTCTTCAGGTGGTTGGAATGTCGAACTGATCTCTTTATTTCGCTCACTGGGGTAGACTGTTTTACTTCCACGTGCCATGTCTAATGCATGTCAGTTATCTCCTGTTAATTCCCCTCTCCAAGTTCTCCACCGCCTTAAACATGTATTTATCTCACTGTGCCATGTGTCCTTGAGGTCACATGCCACATGGCACATCCAGTAACAGTTACCAAAGTGTGTGAGTTCAATACCTGGTTAAGGCGGTGGAGAACTTGGAGAGGGGAATTAACAGGAGATAACTGACATCCATTAGAACAATCTACCCCAGTGAGCGTAATAAAGGGTTCAGTTCGATATTCCAACCACCTGAAGAAGGCCGTAGCGTACAACAGCCGAAACGTTGTAATAAATATGGCGACAAACATGAAGAAAATAGTCTGAATAATGTAAATACTGTACATAATGCCTCCTCTTAGAAATATAGAGAGATACCGCTGCGTTTGCTTTTAATATGCTTTCTGAGTGTCTAATTTTCCAAGTAAACTTTCAATTGTATGTTCCCGAGAAATTTCTGTTGTTTATTGCAATCGTAATATATGCATCTATTTTCCTTAAAAACACTTTCTCGATGATCGTATGTAGTTTCTATGTTATTATCATCATCATTCTGTAGAGCAACATTTATGTCGATTCGTGTCACTTCTTCAACAGTTCAACCAGTCACTATTATAATGGAGAGCATAATACTAGACATCATTTCAGACTTCTTTTTCTTTCTAACGAAATCTTCTTCTTTCTTGGTTTCTTTTATTTTTTTTAAACGTTTCCCCCCAAGCAGGGCGGGAAGCACGCAAGGGGTTACAGAGAGTTGGAGCTAGAGCAAATAGGATTGATAGAGGAAAGGATGAATAGGGGATAGATCAAATCATCTGGAGACGTCGATTGACATTACCTTTCAACTGTTGGAGATTATAGCTATCAGGGGAACAGGACAAAGGGAGCGAGTTCCACAGGCGAGAGGTGCGAGACATGAAGCTATTGGAGTAGAAGAGACGGCTACATGTAACAGTTTCGATAGTGAAAGGTTGAGAGCGAGATGCCAGCCTAGTAGAGCGCTTACATTTATGAAGTATGGGAACCAGGGAAAGCAGCTCATCGGACCAGTTACCATGAAAGTATTTGTAAAAAAAAAGGCAGAGGGAGGCGTTTCTTAATAGTTTGTTTCGCTTCAGAAAAGCATCTTTCCTTATTTTGTCTAGTGCGCTTTCTGATTTAAGCGTATATTTTCTTTTTCTATTATAACATTTCCCAGATAATTAAATTTCTGTATGCGAATGATTCTAAAGTGTTCAAAAGAATCGTCAATCTTACTTCACTGGGTCGGGCGAGACAATTTTTCTCTCCAGAATCAATTTTACATATCTATAAGTCTACGATTCGTCCATGCTTAGAATATTGCTTCCACATATGGCCCGGTGCCCTTGCCATTTACCTTCAGCTCCGTGATAAGATCTAAAAAAAAAGGAATCAGCATTATTACTGGTCCTGATCTGACAGCTAGGTTTCAGTTACTTTCTTACCGCCGTCAGGTTGCCTCTCCGCGACCTCACTATAAATACTTTCATGTTAATTGTTCCGTATGGCGCCTAGACTTTATGAATTTAAGCGAAGTACTAGAATGGCGTCAACATCTCATCAATTTACAGTTGACCTGTATAAATGTAACCTTAAATTCAATGCTAACAGTTTCTTTTCTCGCGCTTCTCGCTTGTGGACTTCCCTTCCGACTCTATGCTTTTCAGCCAACATTAATCGGCAGAAATTTAAATGGAATGTCAATCGCTATCTAATGTACTTCTGGTTACTCTTTTCTCTTTCCGCTCATTATTAATGTTTCTGTTCCTAATTTTCCACACACCGTGGCAACCAATGTGTTTTAGTAGATTTACTGCCTTGAAACCGATTAAAACCAAAAGGTTAACAACAGAGAATATTTTAAGCATGGATTTAAAATCATTAGCCACCACTTGGATTTATTGGATTAATGCGACTTTATTTAACAACCATATATTCAATGTGTGAAGATTTTGATAGAACCTTTAACAACAACAACAACAACAATAATAATAATAATAATAATAATAATAATAATAATAATAATAATAATAATAATAATGATGTTTTATTTTTGCTGCACAGGACCAATGCTTGCTAACTAGAAATTACCAACAACACACACCGAAAAAATGTGTTGAACCCAAAACAGATTCTGAGATAAATATCCAGAAACAATTGACTATCTTGTATCAGGTTGAACAGTGTTAGCACTAACTGAATATAAAACTCGGCATGATAGAGTGGGCCAATATCTGCACTGGAAAATATGCACTTTTTATGTGAAGGATATTTCAAGGAACTGGTATGAACATCAACCAGAAGTGGTTACAGATATAGGAACTCTAACAACTTCCTCGGACTTTACAATAAACCCAGACGTCGTGATCAAGGACCATAAAAATAAAATATGCCTTCTATTGACATGGCAGTTCCTGCAGATTGTAATTTTATATTTGAAGATCTTCAAAATACAAACAAATAAAAGGATCTTGAAGTGGAAATCCCCCAAATATGGCATATGAGAAAACCAATAATTCCATTTGTTGTTGAAGCCCTCGGATTGAGTGTAATTTTTTTTCGATAGTCTCATTGAAAGGATTCCTGGTAGCACATGCCTTAAAGAAATAAAAAAAAATAATGTACTCACAATTACAACTCACACGTTACGAATCTTCTTATCTGTATAAGACATGCATGATTTTTTTGTCTTTTTACTAAATTAATCAGTAGAAAATATCATCATGCCACTTCTGATCTTAGATCTCTGATGGAGACCCGGAATGAAATCTGTATAGAACAGAAATCGGAGGAAATAATAATAATAATAATAATAATAATAATAGTAATAGTGACTCCTTATTGATATGGCAGTCCCTGCAGACTGCAATGTATCTTTGAAGATATTCAAAAAACTGTCAAAATACAAGGACCTTGAAATAGAAATCTCAAAAATGTGGCACATTGGGAACATCAACAATCCCTGTTGTAGTTGGAGCCTTGGACTGGTTGGAAAAGAGTCCAGTAGGCTAATTGAAGGGATACCTGGAAGTCCATACCTCAAAGAGTTACAAAAACTTTTTTCTGACAAGTACAACCCACACTTTAAGTAGGGCTTTATCTATGTAATTATTTTTTTCTTTCTTTGCAGTGTGTTGAGTCTTGACTCATTGTTGAATCTCGCCTATTGCATGGAATAATAATGCAACACAAAATGTACTTAGAACAAGAATGTATTATAACAAGAAAGTGTACACAATAAGTACATATAGTATTTCCGTATCTTTCTGGGAAGACGTTCCTGGAGAATGTGTTGACTAGTCGCAGTCGATCAGAGTCTCTAGTTGGATCTCGTGATTCCTCCTCCCGTCTTCCGGTACCAACCATTATTTATATAGTTGGTAGTCACCTATGCAGATTAGGTGGATCCTACCACAACACAGTGGAAAGTGCCATGATGCCATTTCTAACCTTAGGTCCCTGGGCGGGACCCGGAAAGAAATGTGTAAACGCCAGATATCAAAGGAAATAATAATAATAATAATAATAATAATAATAATAATAATATTAATAATAATAATAATAATAATAATAATATGCAGGCCATATTGCCTGGAGTATACAAAGAAGTGGTACGAACATTCCCTACCGACATTAGACAAGAATAAGCAATTGATGCTCATGCGATGTATGACCAACTTGGATGACGAGCACTTGGACAACAATCATCCTATTATCACACTTGTAGACAAGGACAGTTGTGAATAGATTCTTGTAGCGCTTACAACATCATGGGATAAAAAATATATATCGTGAGACGGTGAAAATACAGAGCTACCAAATCCTGACAATAGAAACTACAGAAATATAACAACCAGAACGTTGAGATTTCCCTTTTGTAATTGGCTCAAATCGGGACGATTTACAGTAATCTTTCAGCCTGGCAGGGCAACTCGGGTGATACCTGACAGCAGTGCTCATGCGCATGTTGCAGCACTGTTCTGAACAGCATATGTACTTAGGAAACTGTTGTGTCTTAATCTGCGGTTAGGAGCTGAGAAATGATCATCATCTGGCCAAATCATCTAAGAGTAGGATGTGATATAATATAAAATCAAATAATAATAATAATAATAATAATAATAATAATAATAAAATCTGAGTGGGGAAACAAATGCATTCACAAATAAGAACAGAAATATGAATTAATTTTGAAAACTCGTCCCACTACATCCGTGAAATCGTAAACAGATGTGTTTTTCATCATTCAAGATTCGTATCTTCGGTCGGACACTTAGTCGAGTGAATCCGTAAAAATATTAAATGGCGAAACAGCATAAAAACGATATGGAAAGAAGTTAAAAAAAGATAATAAACAAATCTATGTAAAATTTGAATCCCGAGGGAACTGAAACGTACGAGACCAAAAAGAGATGGAAATACTTTCTAATAATCTTTTTTCTTCTTTCTTCCTTTTTATTTGCTATTCCATCATGAATCCAGTTATAAGAATTACAAACAAATTCAAAAATTGAAAAAGAAAAAGACGCCGATAAAAATAAATAAATAAAAAATAAAAAAAACGGGGAAGCCATTTTGTTCCAACTGTGAAACGAACTGAGGAAATACAAGCGGGATATGAAAAGGCAGAGGCTGCTTTTTCTCTAAAGACAAAAGTAAACGCGTTGACGGTGCAAGATTTTTTCGAAAGCAACTTTCTAGCATTTGAATAGAGAAATCCGCAGAGATTTCTGCTTGTTCGCTTGCTGTCAACGGAATAAAGTCATTTCATAATCACTTTGTCTGTTCCTCTTTCAACGTTTCGTATTGCAAGGTCTTATTTCTTCTCTGTGAAGATGTTAGCGTTTATCTCGCCATTTACTTTCCTTTATGTTATCTTTTATTCCCAGCCTGCATTTCTTTCTTATTTTAAACGCCATTCCTTTTGCTTGGCCTCATTTTCGTTCTTGTTATTTTGTGAGTTTTGTAACAGTTTCGTTCGCTTCACTCGTTCGCGCATACATTCGGAACAACATCGATCCATTTTTATTTTTTTACCTCATACATGTTTATTTTGAAAATCTTGTCTTCGCTTTCTAGAGTCGTTCTTTCTTTCTTTTTGTTTATTCTTTGTTTCATATTTCGTTTTGCTCTTCTTGGTTTTCCACCTCCTCCACCATCACCTACTTCTCCACCGCTACTTATTCCAACACAACTTCCTTCTATTTCTTCGTCGTCTTCTTCTATCTGATATTTTGTTTCATTTTTGCTTATCATCTTTTTTCTTCTTCTTCCTTTGGACATCATTATTTTTCCTTAAGTCTTTTTGTTCTCTTTCTGCTTTTTTTCTTTTTTGTTTCTTTTTGCTTGTCTTGATGGTTCATGTTCTCCCTCACCTTTTTCTTCCTCTTCCTTCTTTCTTTATTGATTTTAATGTACGCCATTACTTATCGTTTTTTATTTCGCTTCTCGCATTTATCTTCTAGATTTTTTTCTTTTCTGTCATTTCTTCTTACCATTCTTGTGGTGGTTTCTTCTTCTACTTCTTCTTCTTCTCTTTTGTCTTTCTTTTAATCTACGTCATTACTTATATTACCTTTTTTATTTTTCTCTTCTCTTTTCTCTTTCTGTTTTATATTTTTATTTTTATATATTTTTTCTTGATCTTGGTTACTTTTCTTTTTTTTTCCTAAATCACTCTTCTTTATTTACCGACCATTTTTATCTATTTTCTTTTCTTTTCACGTTTTCCCCCGGCTTTTCAAAATGCATTTTTACAAAATCAGTTATTCATCAGTCAATGTATTTTTCCGAGAAAAATTCCGTCATCCCCTGGGAAACGCCTGTAATTTTAACTTAACAGAAAATAAAAATAAAATAAACCGTATATATGATGCAATACAGTATTTTAGTTTTCTTTGACCGAATATATTTGGCTGGCACCACTAGAAATCATTTTGAAATCGATTCTTATCTGAAAGTTTCTGTGATGTTAATCGCGATCGCAGCGTATAGAATGTTTATGCATCATCGAATTTCGAATAATGAATTCTGCTTCATGTTTAAATAGATGTCATCGATAAGCAAGACGAAATCTTTTGGATTAATTCATATTACATGATGAGATTAGAACATTCAAATTAGATTATCGATTGGAAAATTTGGATAACAGTTTAAAAAATATACATATCTTTAATTATCGATAAACATTGACAAATATAAATTAATTAGTTTTATGATTATAACTAGAGACAAAGTGTCTCACTTTATTAACATACTTAAAACGCTACTCCTGGAAAGCGAAATGCTTGAATAATATCTCGAATATGAACGCAAATACCTAAAAACGATTATTACTGAAGGTAACGAAAATATTTCTTCAAATACTGGGCTCTATATTTTCAAGTAAAACTTATATATTTTTTAACACACACATACCTATATATACAAGGTAACCAAAAAGGTTTTGTCCGTTTTTAAAGAAAAAAAAAGAAAACGCTTCACAGTATGTGTAACTTATATTTAGTCTTCGAAGTAATCGCCATCGGCATCCAGCACCTTCTGCAAACGTGTCTCCAGCTGTTCAATGCCCTTGCGGTAGAACTGGAGGGGGGGGGGGTTGACGCAAAGTAGTCCGTGAGGGCTTTGCGCAAGTCTGCTTCATTGGTGAAGGATTTCCTACGAAGATGATTATCCAGGGAGTGGAAGAGGTGGTAATCGGATGGCGCAAGGTTGGGTGAATAAGGTGGATGGCACAAAGTTGCTGTATGGTATCCCTGAACACTTGCGCGACATGCGACCTGGCGTTGTCATGGAGGAAAAGCATACCTTTGCGATTCACCAGTGCTGGCTCCTTCTGGCGCAATGCCTGTTGCACACGTTTCAATTGATGCGAGTATAGGTCTCCAGTGACTGTTTGGCCCGTTGTTAGCAGTTCATAATGAACCACTTGACGACCTGTCCACCAGACACAAAGCATAATCTTGCGTGGGTGCATACGCGGTCTTGCGGTGTGAGGGACAGCATCCTGAGGAGACAACCAATGTCTGGAGTTTCGTATAGAACCCACTTTTCATCACTGGTAAGCTTTCGATTGAATATGGATGCGGTACGGTGGCGAAAAAGCAGCAATACGCAGGCTGCCACTCGTTGTCCCTTGTGGACCTCCAACAGCGTTTGCGGAACCCACTTGCTCAGTTTGTACGTCTTACCTAGGCGGTGCAGGTGAAGTCTAACTGTTTCATCGGAAACGTTGAACTGTCTTGCAAGTTCACCTCACGTTAGACTACTGTCCTCTTCAATGGCCGCCTTCATGACTCCGTCATTCAAGACCTGTGGTCGTCCACTGCGAGGCTCATCATGGAGAGATAAATCTCCCGACTTGAATTTTCGAAACCAACGCCTTACAGTATGTTCATCCACAGCACTATTCCAAAACGCTTGACATATGCGGCGACTTGATGCAGCTGCTGATAAGCCCACTTTGAAGTCGTAAAGCAAACAGCCCCGAACGAGATCTCTAGACACTTCCATCCTTCTCACAGCTTTCCGGCTTATAACTGATGGCCGGGCACGCTACGCGTGTTTTTTTATAACGTCTGGTGTTCCTACTTCCGCCCGTCCGAATTTGAAAACAATTGCTACACGCATTTCGTATATATTTCAACTTCATTCAAAGACTAAGCAAAAAACGGACAGAACTTTTTTGGTTACCTTGTAATAATAATAATAATAATAATAATAATAATAATAATAATAATAGTAACAAATTTCAAGATACAATAAACGGGAAATCGAAATCTCAAGTCTGACACATGAGCACATCAACAATTCCAGTTGTAGTTTGAGTCGTCCTCGGATCCATTGGGAAAAGTTCAGATCAACTCAATGAAGGGATTCCTAGTAGATAAAACTTCAAGTAATACAAAAATTGCAAGTACAAACCACACATTACGAAGGGTTTTATCTATGTAAAATTTGTGTGATCATAGTGTGGAGGGGTTGTGATTTTTTTTTAAATTGCTCAGTCGAAAATATCATATATTTCTGACCTATATCTCTTGTTGGGACCCGGAAAGAAATGTGTATACGTCAGAAATCAAAGGGAATGAAGTAATAATAATAATAATGATACGAGGTTCGACTGGAAAGTTCATAGGCTGACCAAGATATAAATGTATGTTGACATACCAGTTGCTAGACTAAAATATATGCAAGTGGTATACCAGCTGTTGTAGTTTGTTGCAAATTATAGGAATGTATAGGAAAGATAACCCTAGACTTGAAGAAGGTTAAGTTATAGGGATCTGAAAAGCATCCTCTCAAGAATCTCTTCCACAAAGCAGTAACTCCAGGTTAGCCAGCTGTTCCATTCTGGTACACTTTTTGTACCCATTTACCGCACCTTTTGACGCTTGGCAATTGAAATTTAGTTAACTGTTTTTGATAGCATTACTGGGATAGATTCTTCTTTTTAGCGTAAATTTTACTCTGATGTTCCAACAATGCATGCATAGAATATAATTATCTCCTATATTTCTATTTAACATTTCACAAATTACTGTTTAATTTATTTTTATATAAAAAAAGAAATTAACAGTAATTTATGAAATGTTAAATAGAAATATAGGAAATAATTATATTATACTATTTATCTGTTTTAATATTCTATTTATTACTCGATTGTGCTAATGGGATTTTTATTTTTTATTTTTACGACGCCGTGTAATGGTTAACGAGCTGTCTTGCTAGATCAATTATGACTGAATAGTGGGTTCTATTCTTATTGGCTACACTATAGCTTTGTCCTTATAGCACATCTTGGGCACCTCCACGCGGTGTAATGCTTATCAAGCTTGTCTCACTTAATCAATTACGACTGAGTAGTGAGTTTGATACACACTGGGTACTCCATTCTTTCGACCTTGTGCCACACTTATGCTCTTCTTAGTAAATTAAACATAATTCGTCTTTAAATTATAGCAAATGATATGCATATGTCTTTTATTTATTTTTTTACCATTAGTTTCCAAGTATATCTTTTCGTCCGTACGATTCTTCTTTGTTTTCCCTTTCGCCTTGTATATTTCATTTACCTCTAAGCAATTTCTCTTCAATGGATATTTGCTTTACTTTCTAGTTACATTTGTGTTTTGCTTTCTTTCTTTTTTCTTTTTTTTTACTATTCACTATTTTTATGGGATCATTTTTTTTATTCCTTTTATTTATACAAATATAAATTCTTACCAATTTCTGCGTTGAATATTTTGTTTAATGTTGTGGATTCCGGGAATGGAATACTGCACGAATAACTAACCAACGCCAGTAATTGAAATAGGAAAATAAGTGAATTGAACGTAAGAATACAAACTTGTAATGAGGATTAGTAGCCCAGGAATACGGGTTAGTAGGAAGTATATGTACAAGTCTCTGTAAGTGAAACCGTAATTCTCTCTCTCTCTCTCTCTCTCTCTCTCTCTCTCTCTCTCTGTGGACTCTACATATCTCAACCTTATTTATCTCAACGTATCTCTTTCGTATCACCAACTCTGTCCATCTTGTCTAAAAGGGGGAGAGCCCCACAACATTTAATATAAGTGATTACTTCAAATATATATATATATATATATATATTCTAACTTAGTTTTTAATCATGTATGATTTAATGCTATTTCATATTTTCCTTCGTCTGTATTCTATTCGTAAGTTGGAAGTTATTTGTGAAACAGACGCCCATGTGGATATTTTCCCGAACGCTACAATCTGAACATCTTCAAGTCTATAGTCACCATTATCTATTCTGTATATCTTCATGATTTAGGGCACCTCAAAGTGGTGTAATGCTTAGCAAGTTTGTCTCGCAAGATCAATTACGATTGACTAGTGCCATATACTTTGGACCACGTGCCACATGTAAGCCACGCTTAGAAAATCAATTTGGGCACCTCGACGCGGTGTAATGGTTAGCAAGCTTGGCTCTCTAAAACAATTAAAACTGAGTTCGATTCTTACTGGCTGACCCCTAATTTCGGCCTTGTGCCACATCTAAGCTACGCTTGGAAAATCACTATCCTCATGTCCTCATAATTTAAACTTTACTTACGGACATATATCACCTATTAACTCAGTCACTTACCCTATAAATTGAGAGTTGTTTTGGTCCTTGTACTGAGTGAACATTAGCTAAAGGACTATGACGGAAATACGAATCTTCGATAAGCCAAATGCGTGTTGTATCTCAGTTACGAGCAAATCCCTATAGTTTAACTTAACAGGCGAAGAGTGGATTGCTAAAAAATTTTTTTTGATTTCAGATTGATTTACAAAAACTTGTGAAAAATGAATACAGAAATATATATAACGTTTTTGGTTAAAATTGAGTTATTGTTGGCAAAGTATAGCTTATATATAACAACAAAATAAAAACCGGTATGATCCTTGGATTCTGCTTAAGAGCACTCAGAATTTGCAGCCCTCAATATTTACATGATGAGGAGAAATACACTAAAAACATTTAAGCTTCTTCAGTATCCTAATTATTTTATATTTAATGTGAAACAAAAGCTCATAAAATATCTCCTGACAAACGCAATGAATCTAATTTCACTTTATTTCAATTTATTATCTTACGATACAGAGTGGATGTCCGGTAAATGGAGGTCCAGTTAAAAAAAAATATGATGAATTCCCCAAAGATTTCTGCATATAACTAATATAAACATTAAAACATACAAGAATAACTTTCTTGAAATTTCATAAAATTAAATAAAAAGATGAAAAAAAAAATATCTTTCTTAGGAATTGCCAAAAAAACAACATAAAAGGTATAAAATAATTTAATTCATTTGTATATAGGTCCTTGAAGTTTCATTAAAATCCAATAATTGTTTTTGTTTTTCAGTTATTTCCAGATCACTATGATTTTCCCCATAAAAAAAGACGTTAGAAAGGCCTATGCTAATTTATGGTCACCAGCCAATACAAGTAAAAATGTAACCAAAATTTCAAAGGTTCTAAAATGGAATAAAAGAACATAATTTAATAATAAAAAAAATTCCATGGGTCTTTCCTATTAATAATAACATAAATATTTTGACGATAAACTTTAATTTTTATTAAGTTTGGGACATATGTTCATGTTTCAGCAAATCTTGGAGGTACCTTTATATTCACACACACACACACACACACACACACACACACACACACACACACACACACACATACATACATATATATATATATATATATATATATATATATATATATATATATATATAACCGGCAGGATGTGTGTGTGTGTGTGTGTGTGTGTGTAACGAATGCACGGCCGCAATTTTCGACGGATTTGCACCAAAATTTACATGCACATGCTCCAATTTAGAGGAAAAGCCAAGACTGACGTTGCATTTCCCAACTCTAATCGATAGTGGAAATAATCGATATATTCATGCATCTACGGTAGTTTTCATGTAGTTTGCGGCCATTTTCTACTGTCCAGAGTGAGAGCCTATAGCTGGCTGCCACGAATAAGCAGGAATATTCTAATGGCCAGCGTGAGAGCCAACAGCTGACTGGCACGAATGTTAACTAGCATGCCAAAAAAATCGATAGCTGCATTCGTCACAAGTGGGAATAATTTAAGTCTGCATGGCACTTTACTCCAATTGGCTCATTCGCTTGCTTAAACTCAACGTTGATTCTGATTCCGCAGAACTTGGTTGGGTGTGAAAAGGTATTTGTTGTTAACATTCTTTTTTCATTCGGTTTTTCCAGTTACGAGTCCTTTTTTAAAGCTGATCGTTTAGTGTTCATTTTGTTTAGTTCTTTTTTCGTAACAGATTTAATGTTTAGTATAGAGATTAGAAAAAATTCAAACCTAGGTCTCATGGTTGGAAAGGTAATGTACTAAGCAAACTGTCACGCGCGTATTTGTATAGTCCTATAATCAATAGTGTCATTCCACCGATTCGCTCGAAATTATAAAAGCTGAGGCGTTTTGATCTTTGGTGGAATTCATCAATGTAAGGATTTTATTTTCCAACAAGAATTATAAACAGAAATAAAGATATTATTAGTTTTCAAAAGTTTTTAATTTAGGAGCGCTAATGAATATGTTGCCAACTAACTGTGAAAATCAATTTAATCTATGCAAAATGCTTGGTGATGGAATTTAATACCTAATAAAAATAATGAGTAAAAATACTGTTATTGTTGGATATATATTTTATACGATTTCTGTTAATTCTGAGGAGTCTGAAAAAAGGTGATGAATAGTCTTTATTCTGACAAAAACTCTTGACGTTAAAAATGTTACAAATATTATAGTCACAAATTCGGTAGGTTTGCCATTGGATCTTTAGGACTGCAGTAATTCAGTTTGATTGTGGATAAGAAACCCTAATACTGATGATGACATTATGGTCAAAAAGTATCATACTTCTGAACAGAAATATGATGAGAACAGAATTTCAGTCTCAAAATATCTCAATAAATAAGTGATTCTATTAAATTATTAAAATGGTTTAATTATTTTTGACACTATAATGTGATTTAATTCCATTCCCAGATTGAAAAGAAAATAAGCACAATAGGTTCCTAAAGATTACCTGCTTTAATAGAATCGGTTCCAAGAAATTTCGGATGCCATTATTCCCTATACTACTGTTAGAAAACATTACTTAAGGAGTCTTACAGATAACCACGGAAAGTATTGTTCACATTATTTTCTCAACAGACGCCATCTTGTGTACCACTAAATTGGCCATATATTTCACAAAGTATGCATATACTTTTAGATATATAGCTATTTGTGCGTGCGTATATATGTTTGTGTTTAATGGTGTTTGTGATTGTGCGTGTCTCTGTGTGTGCATATATATGGGTGTGTGTGTGCGCGCGCGCCTGATTTCGTGTGCGAGTAGTCAAAGTAACTATATCTGCTAGTACGGGGCAATATTGGCGGATGTGTCATTGAGTAAGATATCTCTAATTGAAAATTTTGATGCAATAACAAGTAATACAAACTTTGCATGTGCATTCGATGATATCAACTCAAAATTTGAAAAGAAAAACTGGATTTTTCTTATCCAAAATACATTTTTGCTTCCAAAAGTCATATTTCCTTCGCTCTGACATTCCTGAAAATAATTTGTGCTGCAACCTGAAGATGATACGCATACTGTCACACACACACGACACACACGCACACTACACATACAAAGCTGCAGATACAGACGCACATACGAACCACACGCACTTGCATATATACAACAAAAATATCATCATTCTGATTCCTTTTCCTAAATCTTATTCGAAAATTGTGAAAATAAAATAAAAATTAAAAAAACTGACCTTGTCAGCTGAATTTAGCAAGACTTGTTTAAATTGATTATTGTTGCTGACACATACACACACACACGCCAACAAACACACACACACACACACACATATATATGTTTGTGCGTGACAGTTATGTGCCATGCGTGATACACGCTGAGGCGATCATGTATCTTTCGATACCTGCCTGAAGAAGCAGATTATTTCCGCAGTCGGTTGCCATTTCTTTCTGTGGCACACCAGTTGCCATCCAAGACTATAGAACTCGTTCTCTCCTGCTATTTACGCATAGCTGTTAGGGAGAAGAAGAGGATTCATTCCATTTCCAAGGGTATTAGCACGTAAGTGAATGTAATGGATTCGACTGGAATCTCTGATTCCTCAATCCATGGCGCTATTCATTAACCCACCGTGCCATGTGTGTGTATGTATATATTTATAGGTAATGATTATTCAATATCCGAAATAGTCTGTTGAAATAGAATTCAACATTGCAATGTGACGCTCAGCATCACGTCTCTCCCTCTCTCTCTCTCTCTATATATATATATATGTGTGTCTGTGTGTGTATATATATATATATATATATATATATATATATATATATCAATATATATATATATATATATATATATATATATATATATATATATATATATATATACATATATATATATATATATATATATATATATATATATATATATATATATATATATATATGTGTGTGTGTGTGTGTGTGTGTCTGTTAGTGTATGTGTGTGTGTGTGTGAATAAATACGAAAGTACAACTTATCCACGCGTTTTTTCCTCTGATGGAATTTATCAAGGCAAATATAAGGATTTTATTTTCCCACAAGTATTTTAAACAGAAATAAAAATCTCATTAGTTTTTCAAAAGGTTTAAATTTAGGAGCGCTAATGAATATGTTGCCAACTGACTGTGAAAATTAATTTAAACTATGCAAAATGCTTATTGATGGAATTTAATACCTAATAAAATTAATGAGTAAATACTCTTATTGTTGGATATATATTTTATACGATTTCCGTAAGTTCCGGGGAATCTGAAAAAGGGTGAGGAATAGAATTTATTCTAACAAAAAATCTTGAAGTTAAAAATGTGACAAATATTGTAGTCATAAATTTGGTCTGTGCGCCATTGGATCTTTGGAACTTCAGTAATTCAGTTTGATTGTGTATAAGAAACCATAAAACTGCTGATGACACTAGGGTAAAAAAGTATCATACTTCTGAATAGAAATATGATGAGAACAGAATTTCAATCTGGAAATATCTCAATAAATAAATGTTTTCTATTAAATTATTGAAATGGTTTAAATTTATTTGACACTATAACGTGATTCGATTCCATATACAGTCATGTGTGATGGCTTGGGAAATAAGTATTTCTTTTCGGCAAAGGAGATGATTTTTTTTAAAATCCGGGCTGCAGATTTATAGTTTGGTAAGATTTGATAGCGTCCCTCTCAAGAATTTTCCGTCTGGCTAAGTTACTTTTCAATTTGATTATTATATTAATATAGTCTTTTGACAGATACAATTTTACTTATATGTAAATTTTCACAGACTCTCTCTCACACATACATACACGCACATCCACACACAAACACACGTGTCGCTTTATCTTTGTCTACTCATGTTCACAGAATCATGAATTACGTAGTAAATGCGATTTCAAATATCACAAAATGGATTTCAGTTGAACGATATAAAATTTATTTTTTTTAAACTATTCGAAATTTAGTCAAATTGTATCAAGGTAGGTGTGGCTAATAGTCCGGGTTTTGTAAAATAAATTTTACCTAACCTTTGAGTTGAAATATCATTTGTTGTTTTGGGGTTTCTGACTGTTTATATCAAATTACCTAAAAAATCGTCGATTTCTGAAGTCACTATCCTTGGGTTTCTTTTCATATTTAAGTTATTCCGCATTAGAATTTTACTAATAACAGATTATGTTTGGTTCTGCTTTCCAGTGACCTTCATTCGTCAGAGGTTCCCAGCCGCAAGACAAGAAAATATTATTATTATTATTTTGCATGCGGCCATTTTTTTTTATTCTATTCTTTTGTATGTGAAATTGAATTTCCTTTACAGACGAACGCAATAAGAAAACGGTTTTCTCCGAGAAAATAATTGTACCTCAATCATTTAAGAAATGAATCATTTTGTGCAGATGTGTGCACGTGTATAGGTGTGAATATGGCCAGCCCTTGCTGTTATTCTCTTTGAAAAACATGATTTTCGGGAGACAATTGAATTGACGTCCATTATTTTTCCATCACGTTTGGGATATTATGTATTTGACCAATTTACATTCGCACCTCACATTCTGTGTAAGTTCTTGTTCTTTCTTTCTAATAAAATACACTTTAAGAAGCATTAAAAAAACATTTCAATTTAAGAAACATTTTCCCATATTTTCGAAATAATTTCCTTAATTTAAATCGCTTTCTACTATCGTTTCTACATTTGCAACTAACATAAGAGAACGATGAATGGATTTAGTCACAGGAGAAATAATTTTCACAAAGCAAAATTGTTTTAAAACACAAACGTCTATTTTAAAATGTGCAAGTGCTCCTTTTTTCTTTCTAATAAAATACATATGAAAACAGAATTTAGGGAACCTTTTCCAATATATAAGAATAATTTCCTTAATTTAAATAACTTTCTGTTGTTACTTGTACAGGGTGTAAAAGCAATACTGTACAAATCGTGCAAAAGCAAAAATGTCCAATGTTCGATTAGATTTGAACCGTTTTTATTATGAAACGATTAAAGATATGTTATGGAATATTCCGAGGTGTTGTAACATTGTTTCATTCTACTTTGAGCAATACGTATGTATAATTACTCTCTAAGCTCAATAGAAGAATCGTGATGAAATCAGTCATAAACGAAAATTATATGTTCATCATTAATTAATTATAGCTATATATATATATATATATATATATATATATATATATATATATATATATATGTATATATATATGTATATATATATATATATATATATATATATATATATATATATATATATATATATGTATGCAGGTATGCAGTGAAATAGGAAAGAACACGTTAGTTAGATAATCCGGTGTTCCTTAATATTTAGCTTTATTTTCAAAAGGACAGTGCTCCATACAGAAGTAGAGCTTATATTATAATAATATTTTTAGTTTTTAAAAATATGATTCCTCCGCTACATAAGAGTTCTCATGTTTCAAAAGCGAGAGCCGAGACCCCTAACATAATTTTTTAAGTTATGAAGAGTTAAGGCGTCTGGACCCGCTTCCTTGTCAAGCGAGAATTTGGGAATACGCCTTAACTCTTCATAACTTAAAAAATTATGTTAGGGGTCTCGGCTCTCGCTTTTGAAACATGAGAACTCTTATGTAGCGGAGGAATCATATTTTTAAAAACTAAAAATATTATTATAATATATATATATATATATATATATATATGAACTTAATTTCAATCCATCATGAGCTTCCGATCCATAGCTATAATTAATTAATGATGAATAATGATTAACATATAATATACGTGCACACAAACACACACACATACACACACACACACATATATATATATATATATATATATATATATATATATATATATATATATATATATATATATATATCCATACACATACACTCATCCACGCACACACACACACACACACACGTGTGTGTGTGTGTGTGCATGAGTGTATGTGTATATATATGTGTGTGTGTGTATGTGTGTATGTGTGTGTGTGCTTGAGTGTATGTGTATGGATATATATATGTGTGTGTGTGTGTGTGTGTGTGTGTGTGTGTGTGCATGGGTGTATGTGTATATATGTGTGTGTGTGTGCATGAGTGTATGTCTATCGATATATATATATGTGTGTGTGTGTGTGTGTGAGTGTGTTTGTGTGTGTGTGTGTCTGTGTGTGTGTGTGTGTGTGTGTGCACGTGTATGTATGTATGTGCGAGTAAATATAGATATGTTGTTGTGTATGTGTGTATCTACGTATGTGTTTTGGGGCATATGAATAGTATGTCATTACTCGATTAAATATTCGTTAATTTTTATATGTTTATGTTAAATTTGTAAACTGTAGGTGATATTACTTGCTTTGTCAAATTTTCTTGATTACACATCGGTTCTTTTATAAATGCCCTTCGTTTTTAGTTTGCCCTCCCCCATCTTTATTTTTTCTCTCTCTCTCTCTTATCTTCTGGATTTTAAGTTTAGATCATATCATGTTTTTATTGTGCGTAGTGTCACCACAAATGTATACCCACGTTTCCGGTGTCTGCTTTTTAATTTTAATTTAGGTCAGCGGATCGGTAGCGAATTATGCATCAAAAAATAATTTATATTTATCTGTATCTCACTCATTTAAACGGTTATTTAACCCCTCTCTTTACAATTTTTCTTTTAAATTTTAATCCCCACCCTCATCTTCCCGCCTTCCTGTTCTTCTTTCTTCTGTTACCCCTCTCTAGATTTTTCATACATTTCCCTCTCACACTTGTTTCCCACTCCCACCCATACACTCTCACCAAAATTTTATTTTTTATAGCCGGAGTTATATTTTCCGATTTCTTTTTGAATTTGGAGGTCTGATGAATTGGGTCGTGATTACGATTCAAATGTAATAAATTATAACCATGGAATATTAGTGTTTGGGCCTTTTTTATTACACACACAAACACACACAAACACACACACACACACACACACACACACACACACACACACACACACATATATATATATATATTATTGCAGGATTATATATATTATTGCAGGATTATTTATTTTCCAACTTACTCAAGATGATCTTCGCCCTTCTAACTAAACGTACGATATCATTTTGAAGTCTTTTTTCAGTGCTCTTTGAATTGTTATAGCTCAACTACACCCACACGTGCCAAAAGTTTTGTGGGTTGAGTTGGATCTTTTCTAATTGCTCTCTTTAGCACTAAGTTTAAATGAAGATCCCTATTCCTGTTGTGACTTCCTGATCTAGTTTTTCCTCTATACTATTCCCTGTTTTAAAAATTTATTCACCGTACTTTTGATGGTTCTTGAATCGACTTTGAAGATGGAAGCCAGTGCATGAATTTTGTTATTATTACTGAAGGCCTCAATGATCTTTTGCCTCTCACCATTGCTCATTTGTGAACACAGTGGGTGCCGACACAAAATGATTTTAAACTATTCTCTTTCTAGTTGAATAACTCTTACTCAATCATTCTTACTACATATTGTGTCCAGATGGTTAAACGCCCTATTTGAAAATATGGGGGAAAAGAAACGCAATTAGTTTAGTCTCTTTTTTTTAGATATTAAATATTTTGTGGAATAGACAGTTATGCTGTTAAACGATTTGGACAATATTGTTCTAACACCCTCTATATTTACTGCTAACGGTTAAATGTAGCCGTCTCTTCTACTCCAATAGCTTCGTGTCTCGCACTTCCCGTCTGTGGAATTCCCTTCCTCTTACTTGCTTCCATGATAGCTATGATCTCCAAATATTCGTATGCAATGTCAGTCGACATTTCTAGGTGGCTTGGTCTATTCCCCGTCCTTCTCTTCATCCTTTCCTCTATCACTCCTCTCTACTCTTGCTCCGACTCTCTGTAACCCCGAGCGTGCTAGTGGCATTCCAGTCTTGCTTGGCGTGAAATACTTAAAAAATATATATATATTTCCCTCATATAATATTAATAATTCTTATTAAAATATATTAAGTTTAAAATGAAATAAAATAAACAAAAATTCGGTAACAGATAAATAAAAATATAACGATTAAATAAAATAAATTAAATTCAAACGAATTTCAACATATTTCTTACTTTTATTTATTTAATCATTTATATGAATTTAAACGTGCTACTAGGCTGGCATCTCAGTTCCACCCTTTCCCTGTTGAAACGGTTAAATGTAAACGTCTCTTCTACTGTAATATCTTCATATCTCACCCTTCCCTACTGTAGAACTCCCTTCCGCTTACTTGCTTCCCTAATAGCTATAACTATTCAAATGCAATGCCAACCGTCATCTCTAGAAGCCGTGATCTATTCCCCGCCCTTCTCTTCATCCTTTCCTATATCATGCCTTTTTACTCTTGCTCTCACTCTCTCTAACCCCGTGCGAGCTAGTGGCACTGCCGCCTTGCTTGGGGTGAAAAGTTTAAAAAATAAATAAATATCAATGTAAAATTTTTAGGCGCGTTTTTTTTTCGTTCTAAAAAGAAACAGACTTTCAGAAATATATTCCTATATGTTGGAATGATTTCCATAAATTAAATTTATTTCTACGATTGATTTTAAATTTATCGCTAACGTAACAAAAATATGGATTTTACAGGTGTTATTAATTGAGAAAGAAATAATCTTTACGATGAAAAAAAAGCTCCTGAAACACAAACGTATATTCAGTAGAAAGCCGGTTATCTCTCATAATCCGTTCCAGAAAATGGGCTGAAAATGAAATACACGAAAAACTGAGGCAATATTCCCATGACAAATAATGTAAATCCAATTACTTCGCTCCCCACAAACAAAAATCTTAACAAAAAATATTTTATACAGGATAACTAAAGTTTTAAATGCAGAAAACAATAAGAAATAATTCTAAATGACAGATAAATAGAATAAGTGAAAATCTGACTTCACTTTACCTTCATTGAAGGTTCGAGTTGGCGTTGAGTATGAGGGAGGGAGGAATGGTGGTATTGTTTAGAAGGATTTCTCTGTCTCTGTCTCATGCTTGGGGAAGTTATGTGGTAGCAAGCGAACAGGAATGTGCATGTTCGTGACGGGCAGATTTTCTCGCTCGATAACCGAGGAAACATGCTGTTCCCCACGCATATTTTCATCGAAAAACTGAACGATAACCGAATCGTACGATAACAGAGAAGCTCCATAAGCGATGTTTCTCTATATTTTTAAAGCTTGTAAACGGTTTTTGTCGTTTCTTTTTCTTTTTTTTTTTTAGAAAATTGTATCATAAAAACATGTATCTTATGTAGGGAGGTAAATTCGTTGTAAATTTCCTATGTCCTTTTCTTTTTTTAAATATTTTGAATATTTTAACCGAGAGAGCCTACCATATATATCGAACGTTATCAAGTTAAAGTCGTAGATGCATCATCATTCATGTAATGAATTAAAATCTTGTGACACTTCGTTAAAGTCTTCAAATATATATATATATATATATATATATATATATATATATATATATATATATATATATATATAAAAATATATATATATATATAAAAAAAAGCTCAAACACTAATATTCCATGGTTATACTTTATTACCTTGAAATCGTAATTCAGATACAATTCATCAGACCTACTGCTTCAAACATTCAATACATACATACATATATATATATATATATATATATATATATATATATATATAGTCATCCATGTTTCATTAAATAATATAGACAAGTGTTGTCTATTTATGTTATGTAAATTATTTTCATATCGTCTGATAAGCTTAATAATATTATTATTAAATGAAAAAAGAAAATCACAATATTGATACATATTTTTTAATCGAAACGAAGCTTTCGGATTGCAGGAGCCATTATCAAAGATGCCAATTATATATATATATATATATATATATATATATATATATATATATATATATATATATATATACATATATATATATATATACATATATATATATATATATATTAATTATATATATACATATACATGTATTTTTCTCATACATATACATATATATATATATATATAAATCATTTCTCATACATATATATACATACAGTGTAATGTATATATATATATAAATCATTTCTCATATATATATATATATATATATATATATATATATATATTTGAATTGGACATAGTCCGACAATTTATTTAAAGACATTTATATACTATGTTTAACGTTCTTTTTATAGATACAAGTATTTAAGTATTTAATTTAATTGTATTAAATAACATTTACCGGCCTGAATATCCGAGAAATCTTCATAGAAACGAAAAATTTCTCAGATATTCAGGCCGGTAAATGTTATTTAATACTGTTTATTATAAAAGAGAGCATTTGCTTAAATACTTGTATCTATAAAAAGAACGTTAAACATATTATATAAATATCTTATATATATATATATATATATATATATATATATATATATATATATATATATATATATATATATATATAAATCATTTCTCATACATATATATATATATATATATATATATATATATATATATATATATATATAAATCATTTCTCATATATATATATATAGATATATATATATATATAATTTTTCTTCAGGATATAGCCGATCGTGGCTCTCCGCATTTTCCTATCATATATTATATGCAGTAACATTTTCACCCTTTTGCATCAATCTTTGTTCTTATTCTGTCACACATTCACACGGATAACTTAAGAGGATTACTCCCTGTGTTCTTCTGATTTTCTACTCTTTATTATATGCTATAAATGATAAATTCTCTTGCCTCTTTTTCTCCGTCCTGGGTATGACGCTAAAAAAACACCCAGCAACATAACATAGCTTTGAGCGGAATTTCTTGAAGAGCGTGGAACCGCCCAACAATTGCTATTGTTTTCAGGGCTTCTCTGACCTGGGGGTAGTACCTGTTAGAATCGCAACCATGGGGAGAGCAAAACTTATGAAAACACTGATTGATTATTTTCTTTAAACAATTTACATGCTTAGATAGCGGGAATGTATCGGCTGACACCTTGTAAAATATTTCGAAGAATGAACACTTTGAAACAAAATTTAGAAATAATTGCCTCGATTTTGTAGGAATATATATTTAAGCGAAAACAGAAAAACAACATCAGACATAAAATTCACCATCTTCATTTATGGAAAAGATTCGAAATATATCTGGGAATATGAAATCAATATGTACAGTGCATGGATTGGTACACACGTCAATATATCGATCTTCAAAACAACGTGTACTTATTCATTTTCCCTCTTTTATTAAGAGAAACGGTAAATACTCTATATATTGTCGATAGGAATCTACCATAAGCAAACGGTGACAGACATGCGCATTTTACGCTCTAAAATTTTTACAAAGACGGTTGAACAGCCACAGGGACACATGCCGTTGAAAGCAGAGTGAAAAGTGATTAAAAATAGATTTCGGGAAGGAGAAAGGGAAAATCAAGTTAAAAAATTCACAGTAAGTAAAATATCGGTAGAATTACGAGTACTTAATAATTGAGGTTAAAATCCGACCATAATGGTATTTAGGAAGCTACAAGTATAATCTTTGGGATATATTCAAAGAGAGCATATATATATATATATATATATATATATATATATATATATCTTACAGCAAAAATTAAAAAAAATTACCTCAACATAGTATATCAAGCCGTTCTATACGCGGCTATCATCAGCCTCTAAGTGTATAATTCGGAGAATTTTTAAAAAATTTATTTTCAATGTCAGTCCTCCTTTGGTAGACGCCATGTTAATTAGAATGGTTTTCTGTTAGCAATTGATGTGGGCGTAAATTATCTTATCCCGGGGAAGCGGTCTGGGGTTGGAGTTTATTTATGGCCAGGACCTTTCGCTGTTTTTTTAATTTTAATATCAGTTTCTGCTATGTGGCGTTTCTTATACGAGCCCCAAGCGTGTTTTTGGTGGGATTCACAATAAGTGTTTTTTGTCCAATATTATTAATAAAGGATGGGGGATTTAAACTTAAACCCCTGAAGATTAATGTAAATTAGTTGAATTATAGATTTATACATTGTGGGTAATAATAGAGCACCCAATGGAGTAAATCAGCTGGCCAACACACTTATATGCGTATATATCTTCATACATACATATATGTACATTTACCTATCCATACATATATGCCACTATACGCACTCATACCCACACCACATATATGCACGTGTATTATGTAATTTGGATTTTTTTCTGCGTGATTAGTTCTCTCCGTTGATATAATAGTTTGCATTGATCTTTATATTTTATTACCTGGATTTTTTCTTCTAAAGATTGCTTGCATCTATCCCTAAAACTAATGCGGGTGTTCGTGAAAACTAGAATTTTACAATTTATTGGAATTTTATTTTCTTTCAATTCCAAGATCTGTTTGGTGTTTTAAATTTGGATTAGTGAATGAGTGTCTATGCGTATTATTTCTCTTCTTAAATTTTCCTGCAGAAATGCCGATATAATATGGCTTGTCGTATTTGCTTTACGGATAATGGTTGCCTGGTATACTACACTAATGGCTCTGGACTTGACTTCTACTGGGCAGTATTCCTTAATTCTACAATTACAGAGGGGTTCCATGTTAGATTTAGTTTTTTGTTATTTATATAAAATGTAATTGTTGTGGGAATTAAGAATTTGGTACATATTATCAGTGCAGGAGTAGCTAATTTTGATTGATTCCCTTTTGAATATCTTATTTAGAGGATTTTTGTGTTGAAGTGTTTAGTAATTAAATTCAGGAAGTGCTGTCCGATGTTGCTACTTGACATTTTGCCGAAGGGAGTTTTGAACCAAGTGATTTTTCTTTTCCTATTTTTACACCTACATTCAACATTTCTGTATTGGTATTAATAATGTTGGTCGCATAAGACAGCTAACTTTTGAAACCACTTTTTTGAGGGCCTTTTTGTATAGTTCTATATTGTTATTAAAGATTTTTTCAGTAGATGATAGTTTACTAATCCTGGTGCAAACGGTAGTGGATATTTGTCTTAGGATTGAATTGGGGTGGTTAGAACCGATATTAATATAGTTGGGGTTTCGTTCTCTTTATGGCAAGTTTTAAAGGTTTTATCATTAAGGTAAAGGGTGATATTTAGGTAGTCAACTATTTTAAGGTTAGAGGAAATCTCGATCTTAAGCCCTAGGAATTTGAAGGCCGTGATAATTTTCTTTTGTAACTTCGCTGTTAGTGGACCATTATAATTAGTAATAAGGATGAGTTCGTCATCCCTATACATTCTTATTAGTTCCGTTTTACGTTTCTACTAAGGACATCTAAAATGTAAAAACATACTAGGTCTGCAAGTAGGGCTGACTCATCCGCTCCCATAGGGACATCGAATTCGTCATTGTGTTGTTTAGTCCAGGTGGGATTATTCAGTGTTAGTAGTGATTTTCTCGCTGTTAAGATGATATTAGCTTCATCTTCCGTTTTTTTATATAGTTCTTTGCAAAGATAATATTATTGACCAGGAGGTCCCTAGTTATAGAGGAACAGAACTCAATTACATCAAACTTAATTATCCTTATTCCTCGTGTTATTGAAACATTTAATCTGACGAATCCTTACAAAAGGTTAGTACTGGGTGTGATTAGAAAATTACACAACCAACCAACCAACCAACCAATCAAAACAAACACATACATACATACATACACACATATATACATATTATTACATATATATATATATATATATATATATATATATATATATATATATATGATAAATATATATACATATATGATAAATATATATTTATCATATATATATATATATATATATTATTACATATATATAATATATATAATTACATATATAATATATATATATATGATAAATATATATATATGGTAAATATATATATATATATACATATATACATATATATATATACATATATACATATACATATATACATATATATATATACATATATATATATATATATACATATATATATATATATACATATATATATACATATATATATACATATATATATACATATATATATACATATATATATACATATATATATATATGTATATATATACATATATATATATATATATATATATATATATATATATATATATATATATCGTGTTTATATGATGGAGATTTAAAACTTCATCAATAGGCTCCAGGATTAAAACTATTCCAAGTCCAGCACTTTTACAGATTATTGACTTTATCAGTTTATTACTACTATTATAGTCCTTACACCTCGAAAAAATGAAACCTATAGAATTTGATTACTCACTGAAAATATTCCTTCATTAAATGTACGCGAATATAAATTCAAACTTATTAAAAAAATAGAACATTTCATAAAATGTTTCAGATGGAAAGCATTTTACTTTCTTTAAAAAAATGACAATAATATTAATAACAACAATAAATTCGGAGTTTCGTCAATGAAATGTTCACGACAACAAAAATTTTTTATTGATTTCGAAAATGATTTAATAAATATTGTAAATGTTGTGGTGACCTCCCTCTAAAGAGTCTATGTTGAACTCTTCCGCCTACTATAAGATTAGTACCAGAGAAGGCCTTGGGGAGACACTCCAATAGATTGATGTTGTGTCAACCGACACATACTCACTAGTCGTGTATTATTCTTCAGTTGTACTTACTGTTTAATATATGATGTATCTGTAACACTTGTTTTGTTATTTCTTCAACTTGGTCACAACATCTTAAGGCCTTCTCTCCTACTAAGCTTATAGTAGGTGGAAGAGTCCAACATAGACTCTTAAGAGCTAGGACACCACAACAGTAAATGAAATCGAAACAAGAAAAAACAATATTAAATTTCAAAAGCAATTAACAAGTGATATAAAATCAATAAATATGTCAAATAAACTATTTATCCAAGCAGACAAATCAAGAATAATCTATAAAATGGAACCTATCAAATTTAACAAATTAATAAAAAAAGGGTACGTAAGTTTTACAAAACCACCAAAAACAAATCAGAAAATAATATTGTAGGGAGACCTCAGTTGTTTTTCCCTGGGTTAAGATCATGGGATTTCAGAACCTTTAGAGAGGAGAACTCTCCTGCCTTTTTTTTTCTTTTTGCTTCCTCTTTTTGAGAAACGGTTAATACATTTCTAACCACCAGGGCGTCTACACACGTGGAAAATGGACAACGTGCACAGCCTAGCATGGAGAAAAAAAGTAATTTTGATTCACCTAGGTACAGACGGCCAAAGACCATAAATTGGTATGTTATTTCTTTATTCGTTGTTCAGTTAAACATTGTCGTCCTTTGGACAGTATGAACAATCATGTGTTTTGGGACATGTGTAAATGCTTTTAATTTGGGCTTGTAAGTTGTATTTTGCCTTATTAAATGTTTTGTTTGTTACGGGCGCGTATCTCGTCATTCTATATTCGCATTCAGCGTTAGTGTATCAATGGCTACACTAATGCTAATATTAGTACTCGTACTGGAAAACTAAAGCATTATTCTTCCTAGCATTAATGAAAGAGTAAACTAAGTCTGGCTGATAAACAATACAAATAATATCAATAAAGATGCAACAACTATAGCAGCAAAAATAAAATTAGGTAAAAGAATTAAGCAATCAAATAAAGTAGAACCATTTATGACTTTGAAAGATTATACGGATAGGTTTCTAAAGAAACGTATATGTAGAATATTAAATGCCACAAAAATTAATAGATGAAAAATAAGTCAACAAATAATAGAAAAATATGTTGGAAATTAAGAAAAATATTAAATATAAATCAATAGATAAAATACAAAATAAACCAGTAAATGGTTCAACAATATTACAATCAAAACAATTGCTCTTATATAAAAATAAATATAAAAGTCTTTTATCCCCCATTACCAAGCATATATTAAATAAATGATTAAATTTAGCAAACAATACATATACATTCAAGACGAAGAATTAGACATAGTAAATCATTTTAGGAAATTATTATTATATTTAAACAATGAAATATGGGTAACACGTAATAATAATAATAATAATAATAATAATAATAATAATAATAATAATAATAATAATAACTTTGACATATTAATGAGCAGTTATGATGGCGCTTAAAATATACGAAATTATATGGATATGCATTATACATAATTTATCAAATGTCATGAATAAAAAAAGATATAGTTTTATACAAAGCTGATGCTTTAATTATTGTAAGAAATTGTAATGGCAGAAAAACAGAAAATATAAGAAAACAAATAATAGACATATTTTACAAATTAGGATTTATAATTGACATAAAATCTAATCTAAAGATAGTAAATTTTCCAGATATAACATGTAATTTTAATAATTACACATACAAACCATATAGGAAAGCAAATAATAATCGCATATATAAAAACAAAACATCAAACCACTAACCTAATGTATTTAAGCATATATCCATATTTATTAATAAAATAATTGCAATTATTTGTATCAATAAAATATTATTTAATAAAAATAATTAATATACAATTCGTCATTAAGAAAAGTGCTTATTCGAATAAAATAAGTAACATTAATACATACACAAATAAAAGGAAAAGTATTATAATTTAGCTTAATCCACCTTGTAATAAAAACAAAAATAGGAAAAATATTTTTTTAAAGTAAATAAAAAATACTTCCCTAAAAATAGTAAACTATCAAAAATCATTAACAAACATACAATCAAAAGCTGTTATAATCAAAATAAGAAATTAACATGAAAGAATATTAAAAGAAAAATATAGCACAAAATAGTAACAATAACTCTAATTGTCGAAATAAAAACAACTACCCAGTTAATAATAAATATTCAACTAATAACGTAATATATAAATCAAATACATCAAATAATATTAACAGAGAAGAAAAAGTTTATATAGGAGCAACTGAAAAAACATTTAAAGAAAGATTTAATAATCATAAAATGTCCTTAAAAAGAGACACATATGCAAATAATACAAATGCATTATCAAAATATATATGCAGACAGAAAGACAAATTTTAACACCTAAAATTAATTGGGAAATCAAAAACAATACCCATAAAATATTAATAATACAAAACTACGACTGTGTTTAGAAGTAAATGGTTATATAATAAATTTCAATAATCAAATTAAATTAATAACAAGAGAAATGAATTAATGAGTAAATGCAGACAATTTAATAAATATTTAATTTGCAAAGCAAATACTGATGTAACATAATCTAATAAATACAACAGAAACTAATATAAATTAAATAATATTATAATGTAATAAACACAATCCTCATCATCCTTCGACCACCCTATGGTTGGTCAGAAATCCATTGACAATCCCTTTCCACATTGCATGGTCCTGTATTGCTGTCATAAAACCCAATGTCTAATACTGTTAACTGAACTATGGTGTCTGGGAAAGTCAATTTTCGTGATAAGACGCTTCCAGAAAGATACCATAGGAATAAGGACGGTTAACTTGTCCGCTCGGTAGCAGTAGCCAGCAAGCTCTAGTCGTTTTTGCTTAAGATTAATTGCACACAGTTCTCCAAGAATTGTGTTAAGTGCTGCATGAGATCTCCAACTATCTTTTTCTTAGTAGAGTAAACCTTGCGGACAAATCCGGTGCTGGCGTCTCTAAGACAGTCCGTGGAAATTCAAATTTGAAATTAGCGTCTGGAGCGGGATAATTCTCTTAATGACTTGAAAGAAGTCTTTAGCATTTGGTGTCGGTTTTTCTAGAGATGGTGTATCGACAAAAACACCCGGATGTAGGGTTGGCATCCCATATTTTGTATCAGCAACCAATTAAACCATTATTCATGATGGGAGTAACGATCATGCAAAGGAGGGTCAAATAGAAATATATTAAGATAGTAATGTCGAACTAATATTTTAAATCATGTTACTACCATAATGACGCCGTCTCTCTCTCTCGCTCTCTCTCGCGCTCTCTCTCTTTCTCTCTCTCTCTATCTCTCTAATCGAGTCCTCTCAGTTACTGTGTGTTTATCTAAAACTAAATACGCTAAAATTCACCTTTACCCCTGCCGTGCGCCGACTGCTTAGTGGTAAAATCTCCCACTGACGCAAATTCAGCCTGGTTTCGATTCTAGCGAGAATCAACCGGATGTCTAGGCACACTGAAGAGATTTGAAACAGTGTTTCTGTTGATAACAATACCCTATATATATATATATATATATATATATATATATGTATGTATGTATTGGGATGGGTAAATTTTCGTCAATTATGTTTTAAATTTCGCGCATACGCGTTTTTTGGGGGGGAGATTTTGCCGATTGCATAGTATAGTAAGGTCAGTTGGACACCGTCTGTGTTAAAATAAAGAGCACCATTACACAATTCCCTCCACCAGAAATTTGAAAGATATACCGTACTGCTTGGCATTCGCGCCGGCATATCCAATACCAACATTTCAGAGTGTTTGGGTGTCAATCTGACGAGAGTACAGAGGATTCGGAAAGAGTTGAATGAGTGTAGTGGTTATTACGAAGGTGTTTGCAGTGATCATTAGTGGTGGGGACATTATGCCTCCATTAATCTACCCACCAGGCCTCGGACTACATCAAGTAGCTTGAGGAGGTAGTGTTGCACTGGATCAAGAGGGTGTCTGTTGGTAGACCCTATGTCTAGCAACAGAACGCTGAACTAAGCCCCACAAACAGTAGAACACAGTCATGTCTGTCAGCCAATTTCTGCGATCACATCACCCCATACATGTGGCCACCTGACTCCCCAAATGGCAAACACCTTGATTATTATGTGTGGGCGCAGTTGAACAAGAGTCCAAAAGAACTTTTAACACCTGAGATAAAATTGCATCATTAAACAGCTTAAACAAGGAGACCGTCCAGAAGA
>OZ038480.1:42241463-42253963 GCA_964036315.1 Acanthosepion esculentum
ATCACCCATGATATATATGCGTAAATTTAAATTTGCACATTAACCTAACATATCCAAAAATAAAATTAAAATAAAGATATATCCAAACAACATCATGGAAAAAGCATTTCTCAGTACTTACAATTGAAATTTTATGTTAATCATGTTAACATCGAATCAGTGGTTATTTAATGAAAAGTGTGACAGATCAAAATACGTCTCTATTTCAGGGACCAAATACGATACGGAAAGGAAATTATGAAACCTGTTACAGAAGGTAGCGAAAGAGAGCGAGAAGAAAGGACTAAGCATAAAATACAAGAAGACAGATTGCATGGTCATCAGTAAAAGATGAGCCCGAAATGCAATTTACAGGTTGGGGACACTAAAATCAAGCAGACGCGGTAATTTAAATATCTGGGAAATGTTCTGACAGAATAAAGTGTGACGCTTAGATCCGAAGACGTATTGGCATTCCAAAATCTGTGCAGAGTATTGCGAGACAGGAGGATTTCTTTCATAACAAAGAAAAGAATACTGAGCTGGTACGTGATATCTGCCCTCCTTTACGGCAGCGAATGTTGGACGGCCTCCTCAAAGATAAAGAAGAGACTCGAGGCAACAAAGGTATGCTTCTACAGAAGGATGCTATGTATATCATGGACCGAGCATGTGAGCAACGATGTGGTTTTGGAGAGGATGCTAACAAGGAGGAAGGTTATACTTAACAACAGGGAGAGGCAGATGACATTTCTGACACACGTAATGAAAAAGAATGGCTTGGAGAATCTGATACTCACAGGACGAATAGAGGGAAAGAATGACAGGAAAGCAACGCGTGACATACCTAGCGGGCTTAAGCAAGTCAATGACAGACTAGGGTCAGGGAGAAGTAGCCAAGGGACAAACTTATTGAGAGCCACAGGGCATAGGGGGGGGTGGAGAGCCCTATTGCCTACTTCCTGAAGGAACACGGAATACAAAAGAAGAAAGAAATATTAGAATTACCTTACTGGCTAATAGATGTAAAATAATTTGTGATAAGAATCATATACCGCCCGGTGCACATGCTGTTTCCCTAGATCTCCTTGTTGGGGTCCAAAGAAGAATCAGCAATATAATTGGTCATGATCTGTCACTTGCTCACGGCCGTAAGGTTTTCTCTCTGCGTCTTTTCTATAAATACTTTCATGTTAATGGTTCGGATGAACTCTTTGCAATAGTATTTAGATCTCCTTTCCGGCGCCATGTATTCCATCCAACTTTAACCAGCAAAAATTTAAATGCAATGTCAATCTCTATCTACTGTCCTGATTACATTTGTTTTTCTTTCTACCCATTATTAATGCTTCTGTTCCTGGAATCCCTTGTGTTTTAGCGGCTTTACTGTCTTACATGAGGTGAAACAGATTACAAAAAAGCAATAAATTCACTTATTCAACATATACTCATATTTTCAAGATGTGATATGTTGACAGTTCTTTTTAGTTATATTTAAGTTATACGTAGACATTATACTTGAGGCCGTGTTTGTATGTGCGTGTGTGTGTATGTTGTGTGTGTGTGTAAGAAACAACTCTTCCTGTTATTGATTTGTTTGCTTCTTTTGTACTCTCTTCATATATTGCTGCTTTCGAAGTTATTATAGATGCAGCGCTTCGACCATATAGTCTGTGATCATATTCAGGTATGCATTTATTTTTAGCAGATCGGTGATATATTTAAATGAGCCATATCAATAACGGCATTTAAAATATTAAAAAAATATGAATATCACTTCGAATAAATCGTATGATGTAATAATAAATTGGCATAACCACATCTCAAAAATAAAAAATAAATCTTAATTTTATTGCTGTTACAGCAGTACTGAAAATCTCGTAGATTGTTATGTAGTTTGCTCAAATATCACTCGGAATCTAGTTTTTTTGTAGTCCTGTATGAGATTTCTCTTTCTTCTTTCTTTACCTTATATGCCATGTCCCTACAGGACGTTGGTGATCATAGCTCTCCGCAACATCCTATTCCCTGTAGCTCATATCTACATTTGTCTTATTACTATTTAAACCCACAACATCTGTCGCCATACATCATGTCATAAATATCTACTGGGTGAGTCAGATAATCCCAGACTTCTTTCCTCATTATACGTCCGAGAATAAATGTCATTTTTTTTCTTTCTGTTTCTCTAATCCTTAAAACCTTCAAGTTTTTTACATGCTCAGTCTAAGGTATTCTCTGCATCCTTCTGGATAAGAACATCTCTCTGGCTTCGTCTTGTTGGAGGATTGCTATTATGTAGCAGTTCAGCACTTAAAAGCACAATTAAAGAAAGCTTTTAATTATCGAAAATACAACTTAGGAAATGTTTTAAATTATGTAAAGGCCAGCTAATGAAAGACATAGGTTTTAAAAAGCAGACGTGATGAAAGCTTTTAATTCTCAAAAGAACATTTAGTGGAATATTTAAAGTATATAAAGACCTGCTAATGAAAGCTATACATTCTAAAAAGAAGACCTGAAGAATGCTTTTGAGAATCAAACGCACAATAGACAAAAGCATTAGATTCTTTAAAAAATATAATAAAAGCTTTAAATTCTTGAAAAGACAATTGATGAAACCTGTTACTTCTCAGAAGTACAACTCAAGAAAACCATAAATTCTTAAAAAAAAAGCTCAGCAAATCAAAGTTTTCAATTCTCAAAATCACATGCAATGAAAGTCTATATCTATATAGCACAACTGATGAAGACTTTAAATTCTCAATAGTACAATAAATGGAAGCTTTAAATTTTACATCGTAAGATTGTTGGCTGATTTAAATTAATTAAATACTTACTAAGGAGGCATGGGTTTATAATGGACAGCGGGTTGGATTGAGGAATCGAAGGGCCGAGTTCGAATTCTACTCGAATCCATTACATTCGCTTACGTGAAATACCCTTGGAAAAGGTATGAATCCTCTTATTCTCCCTCCAGCTATGGGAAAATAACAAGACAGGTTCTATATTCTTGGATGGCAACTGGTCTACCTCAGAAAGAAATGGCAACCTACAGCGGGAAAAAGCTGCCACATCTGTCAGGTATCGAAAGATACTCGATCGCCTAAACACGTATCACACATAGCACATGACTGACGGACTGAAATATTTGTATCTATGTCTTTTTTTGCGACTGAACGCCTGTATTTGTGTCAACCAAAATTAGACATATATTTAATTAAATTTATTAATATTAGGGAAGTGTTGCAACCAATGGGCGCCGAACTTGGAATAATAAATTTTTATACACTACTACACTTTCTTGTTGGAATGGTATATTTGTATATCCTTATGCTGTTCTCTACGGCCACTGCCTACAGGACAATTTATTACTATACTGCACTGAATATATATACATAATAATTATTCAGACAGTCTGAACATTTAATTCCTATCAATAAAAACGTGACAGGAAGCTAAGAATAAAAAGGAAAAACGGAAATATACTTGTTAGATGAGTAATCCAACTTGGAGGAATGTGTTTATACTTTATTTTCTGTTGGCGCTTCTGATAGTCGAATACTGTTTTCCAAGCCTGAAAGCGACACTCCGGTATTTTAAATTTCAAATAACAAAAGGTGGACGCTCACCAACATTTTTAATATTCAAGAAAAATTATCTACGATTCTGAGAAATTTATTGATTTTTTTTATTTTTACAGTTTTTTAACCGTTTGTGGATTCTATAAATTCGAAACCTATTTTAGATTATACAATGTGTTTTGCGATAAAAAATTAATTAGACAAACACAATGTATTATACACAAGATATCTGCTTGAAAAGAAAGATACACGTGTGGCTTACTTTCCCAACGAAAACTAAATAACACAGAAATAAAACTCTCAGAATTTTCTTTTCTTATCCATATGTCATTTCCCGATTAAGCTTAAATAAAAGCGAAGCATGTTCAATTTGTAAAGGATTTACTATTTGTTGATTAACCTATCATGCTGTCGCATGAACATGATGATTTGAGGTGAATATAAATTAGAAATAAATCAAGACATCCCCCGAGTGATGTATTAAATAATTATGAGGAAAATATGAAAAAGAAACGGAAAATTAAAATTACATAAGTTTTTTAAGATGCAATTGATGTGGGAATCAGAGATAGTTGAACTCCGAACACATTCGGGCAAAACTAATTTATTTTTGAATTCCTCAAAGGTTTTCTGATAAGGATAAAAAATTGCTTGGGTTTCCGAGTTGAAATCTGATCCGTAATGGAAAAATTCTTAATACTGCTATGCTAAGCCATAAGATATTTCTCATTAAAAATTGAAGAAATGTTGTTTGGCTGGATCCATATGTTTTTGTCTGGGACAATGAACCATGCGTTAACCTAGATGAAATTGGAAAATTTTACATACATCAATATCAAAAATAGGAAAAGGGATGCCTAGTAGCGTCGGTTATATGAACCGGTTAAGAATTTGACTTCGGGAGTCAGTAAGAAGAAGGACGTGCTAAGAAAATATCCTTTGTTCGAAGACAGGGGCACCCACGTATCCTATGAACGGGACGTAGGAGCACCGTGAGACTGGAACGGCAACTACTATTACATTATCAATAACAACTAGAACAGAGAAAATATTTTGATCGGAAAACGAACAGCTCAAAAAGAAGAACAATCACTTTTTGCAAACTAGATGTATAGGCGACGTATGTTTGTGCAACATTATCCGTTAATAAATTATTGTTAAATTTTCTGAAGTGGTCTTTCGTCATTGAAGATACGTCTCGTTTCGACATTCGAAGATCGGCCTTGAGGAAAACGCGCGAATCAAGTTTTCACGCTCCCCAGAGGGAGTTAGTAACGCCCCAACCCTGGGTGATGTACAAAGAACCGCTAGGAAATCACTGTAGATAAACGGTCACATTTAAGAGGGCGTGAGAAGGACGGCAACCGCTGACAGAGAAACGCACACATACATGCCTTGCTAGATACACCGAACGAGGAAACGACCATGTCCGACTACCCTCACTCATGGTTCCCATATGGCAGCCAAAGAGTATTTTTTGTCAGTATCTGTTTACATTCGATTTGGTGGCAGGAAGCGATTTGGTCACAGTCGATTCAGTGAACAGACCCCCGGTCTTCGTACGTACATTTATAGCTAGCTAGTTAGATAGATTGTTTTACATTTAGTTATGTGGAAATAAGGGTCAATATAGTGTAACTAGATATAAATAGCTTCACATAAAATTCGAGACTGCGTGGTACCTGTCATTTTGGTAGTTGAAGCGATTATCCAATCAAGTGATAGTCCGCTTTGCGTAGGTTAAATATGCAGGATTGGGTTGAGGTGGGGTGGTTAATTTATCAATATCTTTTGTTCTTTTTTTCTTTCTATGTGCCGTGTCCTTTCAGGACGTAATCGATCATAGCTCTCTACCTCCCTCTATCCCTTGCAGCTCTCAACAAGTTCCTTCTTTCTGCCACATCCTCCAGACCACGTTATGTCATCCTCTTGCTTAAGCCCGCTAGATATGCCATGCGTTGTTTTCCCTTGCCAACATTTCCCTTTATTCGACCCGTGAGTATCAAATTCTCCAGACACTCCTTCCTCATTATGTCTCCTGGAAACTTCAGCTACATCTTCCTGATGTTAAGTATAAGCCTTCGCCTTGTTTGCATCCTCTCTAAGACCTCATCGTTGCTCACATGCTCGGTTCATGCTATCCTTATTATCCTTCTGTAGAAACACATCTCCGTCTCTACGAGTGTCTTCTTTATCTTTGAGGAAATCGTCCACCATTCGCTCCCGTAAAGAAGAACAGATGTCACGTAACAGCTCAGGATTCTTTTCTTCGTACCATGTCCTTTCATGACGTAGGCGATCATAGCTCTCCACCTCCCTCTATCCCTTGTTCCTTCCTGAACACGTTCTGTCATTCACTTACTTAAGCCCGCCAGATATGACATGCGTTGTTTTCCGTTGACTCTCTTTCCCTCTATTCGATCCGTGAGTATCAGATTTCTCCAGGCTCTCCTTCCTCATTATGTGTTCCAGAAACTTCAACTGCCTCTTCCTGATGTTAAGTATAACCTTCCTCCTTGTTTACAACATCTCTAAACCCTCATCGTTGCTTACACGCTCGCTCCATGATATCCTTAGTATTCGTCTGTAGAATCACATTTTTGTCGCCTCGAGTTTCTTCTTCATCTTGTAGGAAATCGTCCAACATTTGCTGCTGTAAGGAAGGACAGATGTCACGTAACAGTTCAGTATTCATTTCTTTGTTACCAAAGAAATCCTCCTGTCTCGCAGTACTTTGCCCAGCGTTTGGAATGTGTATTTGGCCATCCCAGTGCGTCTACGGATCTCAGTGTGGCACTTACCGTCCTCTGTCAGAACGCTTCCCAAATATTTAAACTTCCACGTCTGCTTGATGCTAGTGTTTCCGACCTGCAAATCTCATTTCAGGCTCATCCTTTTACTGATTGGCATGCATCTTTTGTTAGTTTATTTAATACCGAATATACGTTTCATAGGGACAAAAGCTACAATGAACTGATAGAAGTGCCTTGTTTATAGAAGTAGACATACGTCATCTTGGCACGTGAACAATGAAGGTAGACATGCAGAAGTTTGCAGATATCGCCAGAGAATGGATCTGCTTTTTCGGAGGTGTCTTACTCCTCTACATTGAAAAGTGTCATATGCTCTGATGATCGTTTCAGTGCAGTGCTTATGGATATCCACAATATACATGAGTGAATGTGTTTATGCGCACACGCTTCTAATTAATTTTCTATATTGCGATGCATGGAGAGGCGTTCAAACGCTAAGCTTCATTTGTAATCGATAAATAAATAATGGCAGCGGTTTGTAATTGCTTCATAAATACAGCGGTGCTGTGAATGAATCATTCGGTTATTTCGTCTTCGCTCCAAATCAATTGAGTCGTATTTTTCTTAATGAGAGCTCAGACTTCATACAATTGCAATAATCATTTCTCATTGCAGGACAAACACCCACGGACACACAGTTGATTTATTAATCACTTCCGAAAAAGTCGTTTTCTAAATAAAAGCAAAGCTAAACGAAGAAGAGATCAGAGCAAAAACATCTCAACAGGAAGAATTTGCCAGCCAATCGATCGTGATGAATTATTATTTTTAATACTAAAGTTCAACAAATGAAGGTTCAGGTGTCACTCAAGGTAGAACGTTACTGAATTCAATGTGGGAAACTAAAAGTAGGAAATCAGAAGAGAAGAATATGATGCTATGCAAGATAGCTAACGATTGGTCCCAGAATTAAAACGATTAGTATTGTAGTGTTCAGGGAAATGCAGTACCAATTCTTGAAGAAAAGATCTCTGAGTATAACTTCCTCTTTACATACGGAATACAGAGGGAATGTGGCTTATGAGATACAATAAACATAGAATGGTGAATCTTAGCTTTACAGGTACCAATTCATGGTGGTACTATACAAAAACGGAAGAATGAACTTACTCAGGTAATTTAAACTGCGAATTGTTCAATTGATGTTTACCACACCAATATTGTTTTATGATAGGCAACAATTTTCGTTCAATTGTGGACAAAGTCTATGTCTATATACATCATTTATAATTACCAATATAACAGGGATTTTTTTACCTTTAACCCTTTTTTGAATTATTTAAGACTTTAAGGAAGATATATTTTTATCTGGACTCACAGAAAAAAGATTTCAGTTCAAGAAATAATGTAAAGTTTCAATGGAAAGAATGTTCTACGATAAGGTGTTGTAGGCGGTAAATTCGGTGTAAGATGAGTTCAAAGAAACGTTTTTTTGATTTCTAGAAAATTTATTGTTGTTTTATCTTTTGCTTTTGACAACCTTGAGCCAGGCAAATAATGTAAATGTTTGTGGGGGGTGTTAATTTTGTTCGTGCAGCCAAGCTAAAAATATCCTTTTGATCAAAAATATATTCCAACGCACTAAATACTCCGCAACAGAACTAAAGAATAGAGGTCATCTGAAAGATCTGCCACGGAAATGTTGATAGCCTGCATTGGTCTACAAAGTGAAAGGTTCAAAAACAAACGAAGCCAAACTTAGTTAATTTTGGATTGCTGGAAATAAAAATATCCCAAAACGCATTTTTTTATATGAATTGGCATAATGATATTCCAACAGGGATTCTCACCGTGCCACAAATTATATATATATATATATATATATATATATATATATATATATATATATATATATATATATATATATATATATATCCCTCGATGAATGTTATGATCCTTGTTTTTAAATATTATAAGTTGTGTAAGGTTTTCTTTAATGTCCATGCCTGATGATGACTGGATGTACAGTCGAAAGTACTTGCGTATTAAACCCTTATACAGCTTATAATATATATATATATATATATATATATATATATATATATATATATATATATATATATATATATATCTGTGTGTGTGTGTGTGTGTGTGTGTGTGTGTGTGTGTGTGTGTGTTTGTGTGTGTGTAAGAAGAGTAATATAGCAGACTCTTTGCAAATAGTAAAAGCTAAAGATGCAGGGATGCTTATCACGTATTACTTTTGACATTCAGTGTATAACTGGACGACCCCACTCAGCTTTTTATTGCTGTTGGTTTTATGTTCATTAACATTGTTTTACTTATTTTTATCTTGATGTAAATTAACCATAGCATATTCCGGAATTAGCGCACTTTCAGTATATTCCCACCTTAATGAATTAGTTTATCTGTTGATCAAAGATGGATTTTACGGCGACATTATGGTAAGAAATATTAAGTTGAATTATTTAATACTATGGGTTTATTGATTTCTGAACTAACACTCCGCCAACATACGGTACTAGTGTTATATGAATATTTCACAAAATATTTGGGTTATGTGAAAAAAAATTACCAACTATAATTTGAATGAAATATTAAGACTACGACAACACTGTGGTTCTGTGAGTGACTTGCACGGTGACTGTTTCGATCAGGCCATTGCAGCAACGTAGAAAAATGTGGACGGTGGAATCCATCAATGCTGGCTGATTATTGTTGGACTCTGACTAGCGATAATCATTTTGTACTTTAGAAAATACAAACTAAGACACCTCGTTTAGTTGATGAATAACTGAGCTTGCATATACTTCTGAAGAGTTTTTCCGATAGAATTGTATTCAGTAAACATATCTTGTGCGTTTGTGTATTAATCTGGTAGACGACATAGAGGAGAACGGAACATCAAAGCAGATTTTGAAAAGAAACATTGTATTTTCCAGTGAGCACACATTGACATAACTGACTAAATATGTCTGAATCTAGAGCCAATTACCGAATTCAACGGACATTCATCACGTCAAAATGCATAAGAATTGGTACATTTCAATTCTAATGTAGTCACCACGTGAAAGATTGTAGACCAGCGTTGCAATGTTGCCTCTGTGGGATGAAATTACACATAAATATAAATAAACAATGTCACCTAAAGATAAATAAACAATGTCAGCTCAATATATATATATATATATATATATATATATATATATATATATATATATATATATATATATATATATATATATATATATATAGATCAATTCTAATTTGAAAAATTAAATTTCCTTGATGCGACATCAGAGTAAATAATGCATTCAAACGCTTACATGAAAACAAACGCCAATACAATATATATCCACCTAAATTCTAACCACACTCCATCCGTAATCAAACACATACCCTACTCCATAGAATATAGAATCAGCAATAACTCTTCCAGTGAAGTTTCATTTAAAAGCATAGTAAATTTTATAACACTCCCTTAAAAAGTACTGGTTATATGTGATCTAAAATCAAACATATAAATATAACAGCGATTGTAGGAATAAAAATAGAAACAGAAAAATCATTTGGTACACCCCCCCACCATTTAGCTATATGGTTAATACTAAGTTAGGGCAGAAGTTTCTCTCATTAATTGAGAAAGACTTCGCCAGAAATAATCCACTTAAAAACATTTTAATAGAAATACACTAAACCTAAGTTATAGATGTACCGATAATCTTGAAAAATTATAAAAAAATATAATACAATTTTAAATCAATACAAAAATCTCACTAACAATTGCAATTCCAAAGAAACAAACGCAGATAATACCAACAAGTGTAATTCTAACGCATGTTCATTATAAAACAAATGTTAAACAGACTCTCTTGTTTAACTTAGCATTAATTCTACTATAGAAAATCCAAGAGTTAAAAAGTTTATACCGGGAGTACGAAGAATTACTTGTCATGAAAAAATAAGTCACCCAACTCCACCTTCTGAGTTTATTTTTATATTTAGCGTAGATCTATTTAATTGAATTTAATCATTTAATCGGTTACTCAAGACATACCCACAAGCTTATATTTACTTCTGACCTGATGAACCCCCTTTAACTTTTGGAAAAGAAGTAACACTTTGTTTTTAAATTTCCTTAAGAACCATTTAATCCCCAGTTATTTATCATCGCCTGAAGTAGCACAATTATAGTATTGAAATATGAAAACTTTTGCGTAGGGATTTCAAAATATATTTGTTTTAATCTCTTACAATAAAATATATGTGTGTGTTTCATTTAAAACGACAGACAAGATACTACGATTAAGCTTGTGTTCGAACAAAAAGGCAACACTTAATAATATTATCTAACTGTGTTCAGAAAATAAAACATCTCTACAACACTAAAACATACACACAACACACACACCCAATTAAAATTGAAAAAAATAACAGCATCCTTGATAATGGCTAAAAGTATATCCGAAAGCACTCGGAATTATAGAACATGTTCACAGTTTCTACACACTCTGTGTACAAAAAGAAAACACTTGTTCGAAGACACGAAAATTTGAATAAAGAAGCTTAATTGTAGTCCGTCGTTTTTAATGAAACATGTATAAATGAAGGATTGCTACCTAAATACACAATTACATATATATATATATATATATATATATATATATGTGTGTGTGTGTGTGTGTGTGTGTGTGTGTGTGTGTGTGTGTGTGTTAAGAGATGTCTAATTGAATAATTTAGACACGTTTTGCCTACCTATTTTCAATATGTTCCACTCATATTCAAGGACAAGCCTCTTAGTATACTTATTAAAGGAATTGATAAAATTAACATGGTGATGCATATTCATTAATTCCTAGTACTTTATATATATGTGCTCGTGCGTGCGTGCGCGTCGGTTTGCGTGTGTGCATACATGCGTGATTTTGGCTCGGAGTGTGTGAATATATACATATATATATATATATATATATATATATATATATATATATATATATATATATATATATATATATATAAAAATATAAATTCATATGCCTTTTCGAAATTTGATTGAATTTATTTTATTTTTAGAATACATCACGTATCTCAAAATTTTGACAACGAGTCGTCGGATTCATCAATATGATCTTGTGTATGAAGAATGTAAAAGAATTGTCTTCTTAACCCTAACAAAGGATACATTACATGACGCAATGCAAATTCTATATTGTCTGGAAATTTGATTTATTTTCGGAGTGCTGACGAAGCATTAAGTTCGCCTTAGTTTGTTAATATGATTTTAACAATTACCATTTCAATGTAGAAATGATTTCATTTTACGCTGGAATTTCTTCTTTTTAATAAATGTTCCTGCTTTTTATTGTTTCATTTTTTCTTTTGACTACACAATTGAACTATAATTTCTTTCACTTCCCAATTAAACTATGAATCTTCGTATGACTAAAAGACGAATTAAACTGCTCTGACCGTCACCGATAAATACTAAATGTTCAAAACGTTCTGCTTTTTATTTTGAACAACTTCAATAACACGTCAGGTTCAATATGAACATAGGATGTCTATGCGTTATTTTATAAATAGGGGTTAGCGATCAACCCCGCCTATTTCCACTGTTCGATGTCTTATCATTTACTACGAATAAATCATAAAGATTTTCCTCGACTCCACTCCTCTAGTGTAGACTTTCCGTTTAAGACTCAGTCTCTTCTCTGCGATATTAATCTGATACCGGCCATATTGTCTCAAGTCACCCATAAACTCGATATATCGGCGTGTTCTGTCTCTTTCAGATTCTCTTTTTATTATCAATAATATTTTCTTAGTCACCTTCACTCGACTGCTTTACATCCTCAGTAAAAACTGGCTTTTTAGCTTTTTCACCTGGCTTGTGTTAAAATTATTTTTAAATAAAGTATTCAGAGAAAGAAAAAGATAAAATGTTTCTGTCTCATCAGCAGGGATTACTGTAAAGCAAAGAAAACTTGCAAGTTTTCTTGGCTTTACACTAATCCCTGCTGATGAGACAGAAACATTTTATCTTTTTCTTTCTCTGAATACTTTATTTATACTATATATATATATATATATATATATATATATATATATATATATATATATATATGAAGAAATATAGTTTTGGTATATTCATGGGATGAAGTGC
>OZ038480.1:42256463-42258963 GCA_964036315.1 Acanthosepion esculentum
ATTGAGTGTATGCTTTTTATCTTTTATTGTTAGTGCATTCGTGATTTTTAATATTTTTTACATGGGGATGAGGCTATCATACTGGTATGTTCTACAACTTTGCTACGGATGGAGTTTGGTAGGTTTCCAGGTGCATTTAAATGAGTCTTAATTGAGCTATCTTCAGAGGGATGTAACGTGAGTCTTCTTGATAGGCATATAGCCTTATGTTCATTAATGTGGTTTGATCGCGAACGGAATTTCTTAAAGGACACATAAATTCATATATTACATTCTTTCTTTGAAATTAGGATCTTGCCGGTGACCTGTCGATGCTGTTGTTGACTATAAGATTATCTATATTCAATTTTTATAGTAGATAATTGAATTTTCTTTTTCTGGTCGACTAGGGTTGTGTATTTCATTTTTATCTACATAAAGATACACAAAAATCTATCAATCATTATATGAATGACAACAGCTTTTTTTTTTATAAACGAACACGTTTCGTTCTCTGCTAGAGTTTATGAAGAACAATATAAGAATTTTGGACATGGTCTGTTATAAATGATTACAGCACAAGCTCTCTATTTATGGAATCACTGAAAGAGTCTCTTCAATTATAAAGTCCTTGCTAACGAGTATTTCCTTGAAGGTAGTTGTTAATGGTTTATCCGCCGGGGTCCTTGCAATCAACGCAGGCTTTCCTCAGGACAATGACCTGCCCAATAGCATATCCCGATCGTTTTTGTATATCTATGCTGAAGATAAAACGATATATGAATGCACCTGCGAAACTCCAAAACCTGAACTATCACAAGAATCATGAATAGATGTTCCATCAAGGAGAAGGGCGTGCATTGAGCAACTATTGTGTCTTAAAATCAAACCAAACCTCAAGGGTAGAAAGTACATATGATCCATCGCTAAAGATATTTGTGAAATGATCGGTCCCCTGAATCAGTCTTGTAAGTACCTTCCTCCTCTGTCTATTCTATACTTTTACAAGAGCCAGATCAGGTCTAAAATGGAGTAATACTGCCATATATGAAATGGAGCTACCCAGTATCAATTTCACAGTCTCGATAGAATCCAAAAGCGTCTTGTGAATGACAACTTATTTTCCACCTTGCAAACCCTTTCTCGCAGACGAAAAGGCGCAAGACTCTCATTGCACTATTTCTATTTCCATGGAAAAGTGCCCAGACGAACTACATTCCTTACTTCCACCAGTTCTAACATTCACGGATAAGACCCGCCATTCTTCGCATATTGAAGCGAACCACCTTCATTGCCTTCGAATTTCCATTTGTGAGAAGTTTCACTCGAGCAGCTTCTCCTCGCGAATGGCTATCCTATGAAGACGACACCCAAGATTGTGCTTCTCGATGGCTACAATCTTAACCTATTCATGCCTAGGTTTAACCGTTATCTTCCCTAAACTCACCTAAATTCTGTCTCTTACTCTGTAAAATCCTACTTCGACCATCTCCCGAAATTTTTACAGTGTGGATATCACTGTAAAAAAAAGAAAAATATTGTTAGGTTTTCAAGTTTTTTCAATTGAATTACATTCATAAATATTCTTTTGGCTAACTGCGAAAGTTGAGATAAAATTTAAAGCCTAATATATATATATATATATATATAGAGAGAGAGAGAGAGAGAGACGTGTGAGTGTGAAATCTTTGGATTATATCAATAAAAATAGAATATAAATAAAGAAAATGGAAAACTTAACTCAGCCGATGCGTTTCGTAATCTGAGAGACATTATCAAGGCAAATGTGCACTCTCATACCATAATATTTAAACCAATACCATGTTTGCTTTTGCATATGAATACTTGTCACAAAATAAAATCCTTACATATGCCTTGATAAAGTCCCTCAGAGGATAAACTGCGTCCGCTAAGAAAGGTTTTCCCTTTTTTCTTCAAACATATATATATATATATATATTTATTTGTCATCCACAGACAGACTCTTTCGCTGTTTCACAGCTCATCAGTATGGCTAGATGTCCGGTTGCCTCTAGCTAGGATCGAAACCCGACTGAATTTGCGTCAGTCCGAACTTCTCCCACTAAGCCGTCAGCGTACGGTACGAGATGAAGGTGATTTTAGCGTGTTTATTTTTAGATTCAGATAAACACACAGTGACTGAGAGTGACTCAATTCTGTCGAAGAGTCGTGCTGTATTAGCTTAAATAGTCACTGTTTACAAATTCACACCTCAAACTAGAGGGCTCAAGCGAAATATAGTTTTACAGTGTGCTATATTTATGGGATAAATTGGTCAATTCCGGAGATAGAGCGTATGTAAATATAAAAGTGAACATTGAAGTCAACACTCCACGGGCGAGAAGTGCGAGAAAAAATGTTGTTTTAGAAGTGGCAATTGCATTTAGCTGTTTCAACATAAACGGGTGGGACCTACATGCCAGTCTAGTAGCACGCATGTATTCCGGGCACCAGGGGAAAAAAAAAAACTCGACAGAGCTGTTGCCATGAAATTATTTGT
>OZ038480.1:42261463-42276463 GCA_964036315.1 Acanthosepion esculentum
TTATTACTAAGCGCTAATAGGAAATTGTTGAGAACCGTGATCACCATCAGTTTGAAAAGGCACAGCCAACGGAAGAAATAATTATCCATCTTAATCTGGTCAAAACCACTTATTCTATCTATATATCTATCTATTGGACAATCTAAGCTACTTCCTTATTTTATATATTTCTGTCTATTTATCTGAGTCTGTTCATATGCATTTTAGCCTTTACTATCCATATCACACTACTCATATATATGTATATATCTATCAATCTGTGCCGCTTTATCTATGTATCTATGTACCTATGTATATATATATATATATATATATATATATATATATATATATATATATATATATATATATATATATATATATATATATGATATGTATCTATCTATATACATTGTTTTATCTATCTGAACATATATGGAGCTTTATAGAGCTATCTATATATCTATAATGCTTTATCTGTCTCGTTTTATCTTTGTCGTAATATCTTTCTGTGTCGTTTTATATAACTACGTCGTTTTATCTATTTATCTATTTTGCTTATCTATCTATCTATTTATCTATCTATCTGTGGCGTTTTATTCTCTCTATGTAGTTTTATATTTCTGTGTCATTTTATCTATCTGTCAGTGACGTCTTATCTATATATCTACATGTTAGGCTTTATCTATATATTGATCTATCTGTATATCTATATATCAATCGATCTATCTATTTACATATGTATCAGTATCGTTTTTGTATCTATCTATCGATCGATCTATCTGTATTGTTCATCTATATATCTATCTGTCTATCGATCTATCTATCTATCTATCTGTGGCGTTTTATTCTATCTGTTTATGTAGTTGTATATGTCTGTGTCGTTTTATCTATCTGTATTGTTTGAATTATCTGTCAGTGTCGTTTTATCTACCTATCTACATATCTATCTATCTATCTATATGTATAGCTTTATCTCTATATTAATCTATCTATCTATCTATCTATCTGTATAGCTTTATCTCTATATTAATCTATCTATCTATCTGTATAGCTTTATCTCTATATTAATCTATCTATCTATCTGTATAGCTTTATCTCTATATTAAGCTATCTATCTATCTGTATAGCTTTATCTCTATATTAATCTATCTATCTATCTATCTGTATAGCTGTATCTCTATATTAAGCTATCTATCTATCTATCTGTATAGCTTTATCTCTATATTAAGCTATCTATCTATCTACCTGTATAGCTTTATCTCTATATTAAGCTATCTATCTATCTATCTATCTGTATAGCTTTATCTCTATATTAAGCTATCTATCTATCTATCTGTATAGCTTTATCTCTATATTAAGCTATCTATCTATCTATCTATCTATCTGTATAGCTTTATCTCTATATTAAGCTATCTATCTTTCTGTATAGCTTTATCTCTATATTAAGCTATCTATCTATCTATCTATCTATTGACGATCTATCTATATATGTATCTGTGTCATTTTTCTATCTATCTCTCAGTCTTTCTATCTATCACATTCTGTTCATATCAATCTCATGTAGTTCCTCATTCAATTTACCTAATATGTATATATATATATATATATATATATATATATATATATATATATATATATATATATATATATATATTTATAAATAAAAATAAAACTGAAATTGGGATTCAGGTTGTCGAAAACCAAAACGAAAAATCCATTTCAGAGATGATCAAAATGAAAACATTGGCCAGTTTTAATCCGCATAAAACATCCCCAAGGAAGGCGAACGTTCCCACATTTTTCTGTTTTATTAATACTATTGATAAATGACAAATATTTCTCAAAAACAATTCGACTCAATTTAATCAGACATTTTTAAAAAAATGTTTTTCCCGTACGACTAAAGGAAGTATGAGGCTATTTGGCGGTTATTTTAATTGTTCACTTTCCAAAATCTCTGGATTAGCAAAGCAAGAACACATTGCTCGACAAAATGGAAATGATATATCAATATTACTTTTCATATAAATAAATGGTGTCCGATTTTATAATGGCAAAGAACGATGTAACACTTTAGTTGATTAATGGAAAAAATAGAAATATTCGTGGTGTAATACAATTCAAATATATATCTATATCTATATCTATATATATATACATACATACATATATATATATGTGTGTGTGTATGCTAATGTTTCTATATATGTATATATATATATATATCCATATATATATGGATATATATTATATATATATATATATATATATATATATATATATATTTACATATACATACATATATATATATATATATATATATATACACATATATATATATATAAAATAATAGAAATATATAAAAATATATATAAAGTAGATTGAAATGAAGATTTATACAAACGTGCCTGCACACGTGCGTGCGCGCACACTCACACCCACAACCCCACCACACACACACGCACACACACACACACACATATGTGTGTGTGTGTGTGTATATATATATATATATATATATATATATATATATATATATATATATATATATATATATAAACTGGATTTAATCTTATCCAATTGATTAGTTATTTAAGTAAATAATTGAAAGAATGTTATTGAAATGAGGTTGTTTCACAAAACATTGGTTAATATCAATGGGATCAATGTAAAAAACTATAATCAAAAATCTCTAAATGGCTTCAATTATTATAACGCTTCATAAATGATCTTATTCCAATATGGGCCTTTTGATTCTTGTGAAAATGTTCATCCTGATTCTTATTTTCACAATATTTCGACCGTTATAGCATCCGGCCGTCTCCTCGTATCTGCATTTGAGTAATGCAATGAAGATGGAGGAACTAGTCCTTAGTGAGAAAAGTCAATAAAATTGATCATTCCTGGATACCAAATGACTAAATAAAAGTCTAAATAAATTCAAAATAAATATTGCTAAAGGAATCTCAATGTTTGTGGTTTTCTGTCACGCGGCAGATTTTTAATTATGGGGAAATGGACATAACTGGACAAATCGTCTAAACACCCTCTCACTCTCACTCTCTCCTTCTCTCTCTATTTCTCGTTATTCTCTCTCTCTCCCTCTCTCTCTTTCTCACGCACACAGACATATGCATATACACGTACACATACATACACAGACCAGTGGTTTGTGTGAAGAAGCTGTTCGAGTGGAACACACTTCTCACCACTGGAACAAGTGAGCATGACGGATCCTAGCCATGAATGTTAGAACTGTCGGAACCAAGGAATTTGCCTATATAATTTTATGTAATGTGTAAAAAGTATATATATATATATATATATATTTGTCATCCACAGACAGACTGTTTCGCAGCTCATCAGTGTGGCTAGACGTCCGGTTGCCTCTAGCTACGATCGAAACCCGACTGATTTTGCGTCAGTCGAAATCTCTACCCGTTAAGCCATCAGCGTACGGTACGGGATGGAGGTGAATTTTAGCGTGTTTATTTTTAGATTCGGATAAACACACAGTGACTGAGAGTGACTCAATTCTGTCGAATATATATATACACGAGGGTCATTCAATAAATAAGTTGAATTTTTCGGTATAAGTATTTCTAATACAGATAGAAGCTTACTCATTTTTATTTTTTTTTTTTTTTTGTTTTACATCTTTTTCACATGGATTAATTTCTTTTGCAGATTAAAAAAAACTTTGAGAGTTTTGGCGATTAACAAAGATGGCCGAACAAGAAGCATACTCCAGGATTGGACAGCGGTCAGTTATCAAGTGTTTCGTTGCTGAAGGGTGCAAATCAGTTGAAATTTGTGAGGAGAATATCAACTGTGTATGGTGCCACATGTTTCAGACAAAGAATTGTCTACAAGTGGGATAAATTGTTTAAAGAAGGACGGATCAGTGTTGAGGATGAAGACAGGCCTGTGAGGCCTACAGAAGTGAGGTTTCCTGAGGTGATCGAATCAGTCAATGACCTCATTCAGTCTGACAGAAGGGTGACAGTGGATGACATTGCAAGGACTTTGAGCTTATCTGTTGGGACAAACGCAGGGGTCATCAGTCAGAAGGCGTCATATTGCATCATGACAACGAAAGGCCTCACACAGCAGCCCAAACGGTGCAGACCATCAACAAGCTGGGCTGGGAACTGCTCCCTCATCCCCCTTACAGCCCAGACCTTGCCGCTTCAGATTTTCACCTGTTTGGTCCCTTGAAAGCGTTCACGAGAAGTACGAAGTTTAAAAGTGACGATGAAGTCAAATGTGTTGTGAGCGACTGGCTGAGACATCAGCATATATATATATATATATATATATATATATATATATATATATATATATATATATATATATATATATATATATATATATATATATATAAAGAACGTTAAACATATCATAAATGTCTTTAAAATAAATTGTCGGACATTGTCCAATTTAAAAATATGTGTGTATATATACAGTAATGATACAAACAATATGGTAAGCTGTGTGGAATTTCCAGGCGGATATAGATACAGGGAGAATTCTATGTTAAAAAACGGAGGAGAATTATTACTCCCTCTGTTCTGAAATAGTTGTTCCATAGCCGGGAATCTCATGTGGAATATACTAATTTTTAGTCGAATTGTTTGCCGTTTACATTAACAGGTTAGCATTGATGTTCCTCAAGTATTTATATTAGCTTATTCAGGTAGATTAATTTTAAGCGCAAATTATATCACTTTTTCACCACATTAAATTTTTTTTTTCAGACCAACCTCTGGCAAGATATTATGATGGGAGAAGAGAAGCCTATTAGCAGAAATGCTAAACGAAATTGCAAGACGCACGAATTGACAAATAATGAACGTAGTGCTGTGTTGCAAGCACTGCTGGAAAGATCCACAGATCCTATCCTGAAGCGTGGTGCAATAAAACAGGTTGCAGATGAATTAAAAGTTGCCGCAGAACGTCTAGTTTTGCAAATTGAATTAGATTGCCAGCCTCCAAATAGTCCTGATCTCAATATCCTTGATCTGGGTTATTTTAATGCAATTTAATCAATTCAGCACCAGCAAGCTCCAAAAAATGTTGACCAGCTCATTGAAGCAGTGGAAGAAAGCTTCAATAAACTTCAGAAGTCGAAGCGTAACAATACTTTTCTAAGTTTGCAGTTAGCAATGGAACAAGTTATTTTAGTTGACGGCGATAACAACTATAAACTCCAGCACATGTCTAAAGAGAAGCTTGAAAGAGAAGGAAAACTTGAAGTATCCATTTCTATTTCTGACGAGTTCCAACAAAACACTGCTTTTGTTAAAGTAAACCTTCCCCAGTTATTTTTGTTATTAATTTAACTGTTTATGTATATCAGTTTCTATATATTTCACACTTATTTATATGACAATTCACTAGTATTACTCATACTGTTGAGTATGGGAATAAAGGATATTTTTTGTTGTTTTTGGTGGTTTTTTTATCTACTGGAACAATTATTCTGGAACAACATGAACATTTTTTGGAACAACTATTTCGGAACGGAGGGAGTATTAATTAAAGAATAACAAACACTTAAAATCCCATAGGTAATAATTTTTATTTCATGAGAGCCCTAAAAACAACTCTCAATCTTCAAGATTTACAAACAAATCTTGAATTTGTTTGTAGGTGTTGTATGTTTACAGCTCCCAATCTTTAAGACCTACGAAAAAAATGACAAATGAAATGGAAAATATACTCCGGGTTAAAATCAAGAAATATTGCTATCTTATTTACAGAGTAGGAAAAGACAGAGAGTGTTGGCATACTTTGCTATACTGATTTCAGATTGAAGATTCATATGTCATTTAAAGAAGTGGGAGGGGCATAAAGTGTAATTAGTTCAGTGTGAATTAAAGACAATCCGGTTTGATTGTATCAACGGTCAAAATTCCAACCCCGATATATTTCATTCAACAAATTATTTGTAAATAATATTAAAAAAAGAACCATGTACCCACTATTTAGGAGCCACAAACATTTGAACTGGTGTGTTTTACTGTTCGACATTTTCTTTAGTTTGTTCGCTATTTCCATGATGTTGGATAAAATATGCATCAATTAATTCTTTAGAAATGGCTTTTGTAAGTTTCGTATACGAAAGCGAGCTTATATGTGCTTTTGAGAAAAATATCTGAAAGAGGATGTGTGCTTTCCTTAGGAGGAAAAATAGAGCCTTGGAAATAGATAAGATACTTAACGGTAAAAATATTTTCTTTGGAATTTCTCAAAACCCACAATTATTTACAAGTAGCAGCATGGCCCGGCGTTGCCCGTGCTTGATTCAAAAATCGTACGACTCATACAGCAATCGCTATGACTTGACTTAAAATATTTTTGTTCTTCCTTGTCTTTAAAGGAGTGCGCTTTGCCGTGCTGATGTTGCCACATACCTCACTTCTTGCCTACATCACACTGCGAATTTTTTTCTAAGCGCTATAATAAACTTTAAATCTGTTATGAAAAAAGAACTAAACAAAATTAACACAAAACGATCAGCTTTAAAAAAGGACTCGTAACTGAAAAACCGAATGAAAAAAGAATGTTAACAACAAATACATTTTCACACCCAACCCAGTTCTGCGGAATCAGAATCAAGTTTGAGTTTAAGCAAGCAAATGAGCCAATTGGAGTAAAGTGCCATGCAGATTTACATTTTTCCCACTTGTTACAAATGCAGCTATTGATTTTTTTGCATGCTAGCATGCTAGTTAACATTTGTGTTAGTCAGCAGTTGGCTCTCACGCTTGCCAATAGAATATTCCTGCCTATTCGTGGCAGTCAGCTATAGGTTCTCACTCTGTCCAGTAGAAAATGGCTGCAAACTACATGAAAACTACCGTAGAAGCATGAAACAAAATCGATTATTTCCACTATCGATGGATGTTGGGAAATGCAAAGTCGTTCTTGACCTTCCTGGTAACATGTGCGTGTAAACTTTGGTGCAAATCCGTCGAAAATTGCGACCCTGCATTCGTTACACACACACACACACACACACACACACACACACACACACACACACACACACACACGCATCCTGCCTTTTATAGATAGAGATCAAATAACTTCTATAACTTCTATAAAATATATCAATACTACCTAAAACTTTAACTCAGGCTTTGTTTTAATTTAGTTTTTTTTTTTAAATTTACCAACTTTTTTCTAACTAAATATGAATTATTGAAGTTTCTATGATTTGCTTAATAACTTCAGACAGGGTGTATAACGAGAATGAGTTACAGAAGAAAGGTTTATTTATCGATGTTCTATTTCTCCGTTATGGGAATTATATCCACGATGTAATAACACCTTATTGCACGGACGGGACAGATTAGTACCTAGTTTACCCCCCGCATCTAAGTAGTGATTTGGCGGGACCACGCTTATATTGCTTCCACCGTATTATGACCGTCATCAAGCGTTTCGATAAGTGCCCCTGTAATTATGAGGACAAGAACTAACATTTAATTTTCTTTCTTCCAAACCTCGAAATTTATATATATTTTTTAATTAATTTATGTGAGCGATCAATCAAAATAAACAGAAGATATATTAAATAATTGTTGGACATAATCGACTTCATAATATGTTGTCAATGACTATTTTAAGGTACGTTTCGTGAGCAGATCCAATCGTTTAGGAAAGATTGTCAAAAATTTGTTGATTATAAAGAGGAATTCGGATTTGCCCAAGCAGACGCTTTATTTATGGAAGAATAGTTAGCAGCACATAGGATCAAATAAAGTTTCCCTTTCGTAGGTTACAGGTTCGATTCCTTACGGAGATGCACATATTTTGTACAAAATTTCTGGAATATTCAAGTCAGTAAATTTAATTATGAAGCATTTACTTACATGAATTGTAATTATTAACAATAGCGTATAAACAGAAAATATATTAAATTATTGTCAAACATAATCCATTTCATAATATATATATACATATATATATATAAATATATCTATACATATCCATATATATATATATACATACATATATAAATATATATATATATATATTTGTACAAATACACACGCATACATATATACATATGTATAAGTATATATATACTCTTATATATACATATATATATATATACAAACACACATATATATATACTAAATAGGCAGTTCTCTCTCTCTCTCTCTCTATATATATATATATATATATATATATATATATATATATATATTTATATGTATAAGTGCTTATTTTAGCAAATTCTTTTGTTTCTAAGCCTACTGGAAATCATTCAAATAATTTAAACGTGACGTCATTTACGACGGTGAAACTGAATCTATCCATGATAATACAATATATATATATATATATATATATATATATATTTATATGTGTGTGTTTGTGTATGTGTGTTTGTGTGTGTGTATTTATATATCTGTGTGTTTGTGTGTATGTGCGTGTTTTTATGTATCTGTGCGGCATATATGTCTAATTTACTATATATTTTGCGATTCATATATTAATAAAATTGCAAATGTTACCATATAAAAAAATAATGCTGTTATATTTTCCTTGTTTTTTTCAAATTTTATCTAAGAATTTAATTTCTTTTTATAAATTTGTATTTTCATTCATTCAATTGCAACAGGAAATTTTAAGAGACTGAGCACATCACACGCCTGGATCCATTTCTGACAGTTGGTAATCAACACTGAGTGAATTATATTGCCGAAAAATGCCGTCCTTCCTGATTTCACAAGAAAACAAACTTTACAAATTACATTAAATCATACCGGAAAAGAACCTTTCCCCAAAATAAGAAACCACAATTCCAAAGAGTGTGTATATTACACAAAAATCTAACATCTTCATATGAAAATTAAACACGTAAAAAAGGAAATATATAATCTCTCGAATTGACGAATCAATGTGCTTCGTAAATGTCCATCGATGCGTTACAAAATCGATGTAAATCCATTTCGTACACTCTGAAGCACGGGGGAGGAAACAGTCGGAACAAATGGTAATTTCTTGGATCGAAACCGGTTATTGACGTTTTACTATGTCACTTTCCAGTGATTACAGTATTTCCAGACATTATATTGACAGAATTGTGAAGAGGAGAAAATTCAAATACACTAGTAAATAAAAGTAAAAGATGTGTTACCATATAACCAACAATTATTATTCTTTAAAGAGTGCTCAATACAAAGTAGATCAGGTATAATCATTTATTTAAATATTATAACATATATATATATATATATATATATATATATATATATAGATATATATAGATATATATGAAAGTGAACAATGAACTCAACACTCAGACGCCTGAAGCAACGGGCAGTTTCATGGTGGACGTAATCGCAGGGTGGCCTGACGATTGCGTCCAGCATGAAACAGTCTGTCGCCTCTGAACATTGTCTTCAATGTTCACTTTTATATTTAGATTTACATCCGCTCTATCTCTGATATTGAGCACTTTATCCTATCTATCTATCTATCTAATTCTCTCTCTCGCTTTCAATATATATATATATATATATATATATATATATATATATATATATATATATATATATATATATATATATCCAAGTGTGGGATTGGTATATACAGAGTAAGTTCCAATAACCAACAATTATTATTCTTTAAAGAGTGCTCAATACAAAGTAGATCAGGTATAATCATTTATTTAAATATTATAACATATAATGATATAGTGATGGTGTTGAATGTAGATTCTACATTCAACACCATCACTCGAAAAGAAACGGAAGTGTCGAAACGAAATCGCTATTTTTGTAGTGATTTTATAACATATTTATGTTATAATATTTAGATAAATGATTATATATATATATATATATATATATATATACACATACATTTATATATATATATCAATGAATGTGTATGTACATGTTTGTATAAGAAAATGTATATATATATATATATATATATATATATATATATATATATATATATATATATATGGGTCTGTGTTTTTGTTTCTTTCTTTGTGTCTTCAATAACTCAAATATTTCTTCAGTGATTCTAACGAAAGATTGTGGCAAGATGGCTAAAAGTCTTATCTGAAGACCTAGCAAAATAAACCCAAGTAGCTTCATGTTTTTTAGATATTAACGATTTTGTTGGATTGACTGTTATCACCTGCTGTTACAGGATTTTGCATAATTTGCTGTTACACCAGTTATATGACTAAATAATATATATATATATATATATATATATATATATATATATATATATATATATATATATATATATATATATTCATATTCTACTGCCTTAATCACCGTTTTTCTTTAATTCTTTCCCAATCCCCTTCTCCTCAGTATTTTTCTCTTAATTTCACTCTTTATAACCCCTTGCATGTGGTGAATGAGTACAAATATATATATATATATATATATATATATATATATATATATATATATTCTAGCAGTAACGCCCGGCGTTGCTCGGGGTTTTATGGAGTTAAATTGCTTTGGGGTTTGAATTATTGAACTTACGCACGTATCCGCAGTTGTTGAGGTTACTGATAGACCGGGAATTTCACTGGTAGCAAAATCAATTAAATCAAGGGCAGCCGGTTTCAATAGCTGGCTGCTGTGTTGCTGCTCCGTGCTTACCCGAAGACTGCCACCCGTTCATAATCTGTCAAATTTTTAATTCTGGCAATGTAAATTAGTTGTTTCGTTTTCACCGAAGGACTCGCTTAACATATCGGCGTCGGTTGTCGTCAAAACTGCTCAACTCCAGTTGCACATGTTTACCTACACGACCGTACTTAAGTACGGCTTGCTTTGTCTTTTTGGAAAGCCCTTGACCTAGTTTTTTGGCATAAGTCTGGCGTGTCCATTTATTGAATCGAGAATGATTTGACTTCATTTCCTATGGTAAGATGAAACTATTCCCCCCGAGAAACTGAGCGAACGAATGCACGTGACTCCCCCACACTCGGTAATTGTTGCGGCGCACGAACAGACGTCATCACAGCTGCATGTATGGGTCAATATTTTTGTTAAGCGCAATAGTTTGTGAATTGAGAGTACTGGGAGTAGCTGTTGTTGTCGGTTTTGCTGCGGATGTTACGGTTTTGAGTAAAACCCAGTAAAAGAATGGAGCTTGCAACGCAGCATTTGGCCTTCCGTAAAGTTTGAAGTATTGTACCATAGAAGTTACTGGTCGACAGAGGTACAATGAAGCACCCACAGAAATCGCTTTTCATAACAGACGCTGGCTCAATAAGTAAGCGAAATACTCAGAACTTATTGCCGACTGGCAAGCACTCAGGTTTCAGCCTATTGAATTGACCCTTGAAGTAGCTGCAGAGAGTAGTGTGGGGCATTGTGTGTCTCAAAACTTGAAACTGCCAACCGTTGTGTCAACATCTACGCGTCGCTGACCTCATCGAATACCGCTCTGAATGCCCTCAATTGCGTGGCCCCACTCAACTATACCCCTCCAACCCTGTGAGCGCATGCAATTGTATGATTCGATGTTGAGTCTAAAGAAGCGGGCAGAGCACACAGTAGAGCAAGTACGTTTTGCCTTAGCGCATCACAGTATGAGCCTGAGGTACCACCAGCAGCCAATTGTAGGTGACGGGAATTTTGGAGTTGGAAATAAGTCAACCTTTAAGTATGTCTTGAATCATCATTTTTAAATGGATTGACCACCGTTTAAGCTGACTTCAATAAACACAAAAGCACACAACGGTACGCGCAACAGAGGCTGAGTGAAATATGGCGATGGCACTCCCACAATCAGGTCAACAGTTAGGTGTGTGAGAATCAAGTCGGAAACGGAATTAACTGGCTGGTCCCAGAAGGATTCCACGATGCCAACTCCATGCAGCAGACAAATTGTACAGGTGCAGATTAATTCAATAGGCGAAACCTGGTTAAGACCAGTACAGAGATTCCAAACTAATCCCAATAAGGTGAAGAGTGATGTATGTGATGCGTTTCATGTAGCACTGCCGGTGATTAACTGTATGACGGAACTGAACACTGAAACCTAGGGAAAGCGCATGTCATTGCAAGCTCCCTGTAGCGCTCAGCTATTCAAAAATGTTGGGATTGGATGCAGAATCATCGATGTATTTTCCTGGGGGCGCTTAACACTATTATTTATGCCTCCACAGCGTAGATTTTAGTGGTTTACTGGAGATGACAGGGGCAGAAGACGGGAGGGTTTGACAGAAAACGCAAACAGCCATGCGAATACGCTGAAGGCAGGTGGAAGGAAGTGTTTATCTGGCGCGGTGTAGTAACAATGGGAGACAAATTTCACGGACGTCTGTAAGGCAGGTAGGCTGTGGTAAGAGGGAAAACTGCTCTTGGGAATCGGAGCTTTGCGTGGTGGTTTGTACTGTCGTCGACGGTCTATACAGTCCTGAAGACTGCATAGAGGTAAACTGCCAGCCGCCGCCTACGTCCCATCAACCGACAGAACCTCCTTGTAAACGACATTTTTTGCAGAACACCTGGGAGTGAAGACGAATACGTCCTCGCTTCTACCTAGACGCGAACAGCCTACGTAAGGCTGGCCGTGGGAAAAACACTGCCCTCCAAGGTGAATTGCCGCGACACGTAGTGTTTGGCCCTGTGATTTATTAATAAACATTGCAAAGCAAAGTTTGACGGGAAACTGCGACCGGCGGAATGTAAAGGGCACATCTGAACCCGATGGAGATAGATGCATGCGCGGTATGAATACAGTTTCACCCCTCCGGAAACGGTAAGAATTGTCGCTTCATTTAAATTTGGTGTCAAGGACTTAACCATCATGCGTGTACCATTGCACTGTTTCCGAGGAGCCAGGTTACGCAAAAGCATAATGAGTGCGCCGACTTTCAGTCTCAGTGAGTGAGACGGAAGCCCCGCCGGTTCTAAGGAATTCAGAAGTTTGATCGGGTAGTCCGTAAGGTTGTCTGGTTCGGGCGTCAATGGATTTGTAGATTTAATCGTCCCCGGGAATGCACTGCAGGGTTTGCTCATTAATGCTAGTAACTGTGGTGTTTTTTTGAGCAAAAACAGCACTTTCAGAGAGCTACACCAGGTCACAGTAGTTGGCACTAAGATGACGAATGAGGGCATCTCTGAGCTGTTGATGTGTGTCAACAACTGAACACAGTGTTCCCACGTTAATGTAGCCTTCTGTGTCTGAAGGCGTTTAGCCCTCCGCGATGACTAAAAGGCCACTTGAAAAATCAGCAGACCCGTTGTCCCCAGTAGTATGAGCGCGCATGTTGGTGGTCAGGTGCAATGACCGGACATGGGCCCAGAATTTGGACGACTTAAGGCAAGCACGAACAGCATCGGCCCTTGTCCCTTATGGAGTGACAGGTAGGGTTTCCAAAGTCACCTGACAGGAGGAGAGTGTCAAGCCACCCACGAGAGCAGTGTAGTCCCTAATGTCGTGAACGGACCTATTCAACGCCTCGAGTTCTTGTTTGTGAGCCATAGTGCACTCGTCCCACACTATGAGCTTACAACATCTTAATACGTCAGCCTGACCCGAATCTTTTGAAATGCTGCAAGTTGGAATTACGGCCTTTGCAACGTCAAGCGGAAGTCTAAACATAGAGTGCGCCGTTCGTCCGCCCGACAGCAATGTGGGCGCAATCCCAGATGAGGCAACAGCAAGTGCGATGTCTCCGTGCCGCCTGATTTCAGCTAGAATTAGTTTTGTAACGAACGTCTTCCCGATGCCACGAGGTGCGTCTAGGAAGAAGATGCCACCGCGCTGTTGTCGGGCGGAGTCAATAACCGTGGCGTAAACTGTTCTTTGTTCTGGTAAGAGGCGTAATTCATTCTCTCTGACATAGAGGTCGTGGTCAGCAGTGCAATAAGACGTAGCCCAACTCTATCTTGGACTCCCTCAACCTAGCAGTTGCAGCAGTATCACTGGATTGAGGGCGCGCTTGCGGTCAAATGTTTCAGCTGCATTCGACCTGACAGCGGCGACAGCATTCCTAGCATTTCTAACAGACATACGTAGCGGTGTCTCACCAGCCCTAGCGGTCTCTGTTGCAGCAGCACCCCTGAATTGAAAGGCACGTCTGCCGTCGAATTTTTCAGCTGCCATCGACCTGGCAGTGGTTGCAGCATTCCTAGCATTTTCTACAGACCTACGTAGCAGTGTCTCACCAGCCCTATTGACGGCCGGGCCTGCAGTCAATTGTTTCAGCTGCCCTCGACCTGGCAGTGGTGGCAGTATTTCTTGCATTTCGAACAGAACTTCGGAGCAGTGCCACAGCAGCCCAAACAGATCTACGGAGTGGTGTCTGAGCAGACCGTTTTCGCTGTTGCAGCAGCGTCCCTAGATTGACGGGCGCGCCTGCTGTCAAGTGTCTCTGTTGCCTTTGATTTTGAAGTGGCAGCAGCGTTTCTTACGTTAAGAAGAAGCCTTTGATGATGAGTCTCGGAAGCCCGAGATGCAGAGTCGGTTGCTGCAACCTGAGCGTTCATTCTCAACCGTTGTGCATTCTCGAGCCTTGATCGCAACGAAGCCCTGTAGGCAGCTTTCCCAGCCAAACAGATGGCACGCTTTTCTTCTGACTGCGAAGTATGCGCGAGGGCGCTGCATTGAACGACATGTGATGGTCGCAGTGTAGTCTGCTCCTTGGACTCGCGGGCCCTTGTTGCCATCATAGAGGACGCTCTTGCAGACCGAAGGCAAAGACGTGGCCTCCTTTCTGGCGGCATGGGGAAAAGTGATGCTAGTAGTGGTTGATTAGTGTTGCTCAATTGCAACATCTAAATTAGTATCGCAAAAGCGTGAGCCAGAATCATGAAGGCAGGTATTTAAGTAAAATAGCAGAATAAATTGTTTATGGTAGTTGGAAAAATGTAGTTAAACAGACAAACGGAAAACAAAAACATAAGAAACAACTTGTGGTAAGAGAAATGATCACTTGAAGGAGCCTATCGTTGGAAATACATGTACATATATATATATATATATATATATATATATATATATATATATATA
>OZ038480.1:42281463-42323963 GCA_964036315.1 Acanthosepion esculentum
TATATATATTTGTATATGTCGTTTTACAAACAGAAAAATAATACACATACATTGGGTGGTAATTATAATATAATTCATCACCTGTAGTGTCGACGAATGTATGCATATGCACGACGAGTTGTCTCTGTGCCTTATACTTTTGCTTGCTTTAGAAAATTCATATGCATTTGTCTACCGAAAAGCGGAAATAACTGCGTCTATTCTTGGCACAGAATACGAGCAAAAAATTTCCATATTTCTCTTCCTCTCTCCCCCCCCCTCTCTCTCTCACACACTTTCATTCTCTCGCAAAACTAATATTACACGTTCAGCGATTTTCGGTACTTCGTCAAATTCTGGTCTTCAGGTGACATTTTCTGAGCAATGAGACAGTGTAGGGAGAAAGAAGAGAATGATATCTCAGAATCAGTGCTAGCCATACAAGTGGAAAATCGATTTCGCCATCTGTGCGAGAATTTCTCCAGCATAAATAAAGAACAACGTGACGTAAGTTTTTCAGTTCTGTGTTGGAACTGAATGAGAAAATGGCAGCACTTCTAATTTTCAGAAAAGGCCAACTTTTATCGCATTTGGCAAAGAACAATATTCCAGTCGGTACCAAAGACTTAGCCGTTTGCTGGATATTGCTATGATAAGAAACAAAAAAAAAAGAACACTGATTAACCAGTCTGCTTTTAAATTTATTTCACTGTTATATATGGCATTACATATTCCTGCCTCAAAAACAAATCTCGTGTCGCCGACAAAACTAACCTGGCCGTTTGTCTCGAAAAGGACCTCCAATCGGTTGTGGACTGGTACAGGAAATTGCTGGTTAACTTTAATGCTTCAAAAACAAAACAGCTCTGTATTACTCACCACAGAGACCCATCCCTGCCTCCCATTAGAATGCCTAACGCTTAACTCCACGAGAGCATCTCTTTGCAACTGCTCGGTCTCATATTGTCTGCTGACCTGGGATGGGACAATTACATTGTGTCAATAGTAGCTATTGACACAATGTAATTCTCCCGAAAGAAAAATTGGCATCCTGTGCCGCGCCAGGAATTTTTTCTCGCCGGAGTCAATCCTTCAAATCTACGTATCAACCATTCGACCTTGCATGTAGTATTGCTGTCATATATGGTCTGGAGCCCCTTCTGTTTGTCTCAAGGTCCTTGATAAAATGCAAAGAGGGATATGCAATGTAATTGGCCCTGATATGGCATCTCGTCTGGAGTCGCTCTCTCACAAACGTGCCGTTGCCTCCCTCTGTGTTTTCTTACAAATAATTTAACGGAAAGGGCTCCGATGAGCTGCTTTCGCTGGTTCCCAGACTTCATGAATTCAAGCGTTCAACTAGGCTGGCGTCTTGCACTCACCCTTTCACTGTCGAAACTGCTAAATGTAGCCGTCTCTTCTACTCCAATAGATTCATGGCTCGCTTTTCTCGCCTGTGGAACTCCCTACCCATTTCTTGTTTCATTGACATTTGAATAGTTGGTGATTGTAGCAATCACCAACTATTCAAATGTCAATCGACGTCTCCAGTTGACCTGATCTATCTTCTATCCTTCTCTTCATCCTTTCCTCTATTCCTGCTCTTTGCTCTCGCCCCAACTATCTGTAAGCACTTCCGTGCTAGTGGCTTCCTGCCTTGCTTGGGTGAAACGCTTATATATATATATATATATATATATATATATATATATATATATATATATATAAGCTACATAATTGATTACCCACACACATACACGCACCCCCCCATATATATATATATATATATATATATATATATATATATATATATATATAGAGAGAGAGAGAGAGAGAGAGAGAGATAGATAGATAGATAGATACATGCATTTTTGCCTCGTCGGTAGGACAAGTCTGATATTCATGCAGAACGCAAGCGTCATATATATATATATATATATATATATATATATATATATATATATATATATATATATTAATGATATTTTTATTTAAAAATTAAAGAAGTTTTATATTTCAGGATTTAATTTTTTTATCCCGTCATCAGCTAATGTCCATTAACATTTGATGAGGAAATGATTTACGTTTGAAAACAGAAAAGCATGCGATTGCTTGCCAAAGAGTTATGTAGTTGGACGGAACCAGATTTTAGAATCTTATGGGTATGTCCCTTTTGACTAATCAAATGAGAGGTCAAGGCTAACGGAGACAAGTTAAAAATATAGGCTAGATGTTGGGGGTGTGCAGTGTTCATACTAAGATGTCTCTGGGAACAGTCATATTAAGACACGACCTCATACTTCCGCTTAAGAATATACATTTAAGTTACAAAGAAATAACCTGACATATATGTATCTAACAAAATATTTTTTTTTTCTAAAAATTATTCTTATATATATTTTTAGTACTACCTTAAAAGGACCTCTAATATGATTAAATCATTTTTATATAATTTTAAACTTAAAAAATACTTATTTTATTCAATGGGCCTTAATAGCAATATTAAATTAAAAAATCAAGGAATTTAATCAATATTACATGTACCATTAAATATAATAAAATACTGGATATATAATTGTAATACATAGAATTTTTATGAAAAATTCTTTAACTATATTCTAACGTAAACATTTAACAATTTCTACATAATACAGTCAGTTCATTATGCTAATTTAAAAGATCATTATTTTTAGAAAAATTAATAATATGTAGCCTTTAATGTAGGCACAGAGGAGCATGGGTCATTTAAGATCTTACACATTTTCTTTTTTTAATATTATTTATTTTACTGTGTGGGTTTTATTGATTTCTTTTAAATACCATAAATATTTAGATAGAGATGTTCAGTTACGGTACGTATTGTTGTTAAAGGAAAATATATGTTGGTGCAATCTTAATTTAAAAGAGTTTTTAGTGCTTCCAATATAAAATTTCTTAACATCTGTGTTTTCAGTAGATCACATATTTCATTGAATAAAATTAAATTCAGTAAGACATTTATTTTCTAATAGACACGTTATGGGAATTCTACAGTTACATAATTTATTCTCAAAATTATTCATTTCCGTTTTGGGATTACTATTATTTTTATTTAGGTTTAAGTGTTTATTTAAAATTTTATTATTATGTTTTTTATAATATTTTTTAGATTACCGTACAACTATAACTTAATTTTAGTGTATTTTTATTGAAAAACTTGCTTAGATCATTTTTACTCGGAAAATGTTTCTCATTCAAAGCAAAAAAAACAAAAACTTTTTGCCACCCGACGTAAACTCAATATTTATGAAGCAGAACTTTCTATTCAAATACGGGTATCCACTAAAAATAACGCTTGAAATAATAATAATAATAATAATAATAATAATAATAATAATAGTAATATTAATATTAATGATAATAATGATAATAATAATAGCAGCAATAATCACACACACACACACACACACACACACACACACACACACATTCACACAGTCAAAGCTATGGATGTTTTTCTTTTTGTGAAGCCATTTGAAATCAGCAGTATATCTGATACACTCCAGAAATATTGAGGAACTTAAAGAAATAATTAAATATGAATGCAGTAAAATCACAGAGGAAGCTCTCCGACGTGTTAATGAATCATGCTGGCATAGAATTGACATTGTTTTGAAAATGGAGGACATTTTGAACAGTACATAACAATTAAATAACTAGTAAATAAAATCTTGATGCGCAATTGTACTTTTAATAAAGTAGCCCTATGGTGCACAACTTTTGACTTTGGATAGATCAACACAATACCTTTATATAAATAACTAATTTTTCTGCAAGTTTCTAATCAGCCAATTTCGTGACACCATGTTACTAAACGCCGGCATTTAAAAGTGTTTCTGGCGATCTCCTGAATGTAATTTCTAGTATTTGTAAAGGAAAGAAATATGACTTTTTCTTTCTACGTGCCGTGCCCTTTCAAGGCGTAGGCGATCATGGCTCTCCACCTCTCTGTATTCCTTGCAGCTTTCAACAAGTTTCTTCCCTCTGCCACCTCCCTCAGACCACCTTCTGCCATCCACTTGCTTAAGTCTGCCAGGTATGTCAGGCGTTGATTTCCCTTGTTTTCTCTATCCCTATAGTTGACCCGTGAGTATCAGATTCTCCAGGCCCTCCTTCTTCATTATGTGTCCCAGAAACTTCAGGTGCCTCTTTCTGATGTTATGTATAATCCTCCTCCTTGTTTGCATCGGCTCTAAGACCTCAACGTTGCTCAAACGTTCGGTGCATGACATGCTTAGCGTCCTTCTATAGAAAGGAACTTTAAAGTCGCATTGTCGCTGGCGTCCGACCAGGCTGACATGATGATTCCCCCTGTTGCTGCACACCTTCTTTTCTTATGCGTAACCGTCGCCAGTATTTACAGGGAATGTACAGAAAAATAAAATCTTCTGTGTTGTAATTATGTGAGCGGATAATCCCTTGTTGATTAAATCGTCCCGAATGAACAAATTGGTGCGAGTTCAAACATAGTCAGCATTAGCCGAAAGAAACTTTGTTTACAATTGAGATGCAGAGAAAGAATGTAATAATGCGCTTCAGGCGAACCTTAAAGGGTATGGGCTACAACATCAGGTGACCGCTCTGGGTTTCGCTGATGTTCGATAAGAACAAAAAACTCTGGGTAAAATTCGGTGAGGAGAAAAAAATTTGGTCAACAGACATTTTGGAAAATGTTGCCCTATCTCTTGAGTTTTTATTTCCGCTGCCAAATCAAGTGCTAGATAAACATAATTGGCGAAAACATCAGGAATATATATATATAAAATCCTACGACGTAACAGCTGTCGACATTGTTGTTGGTCGTGTAGAGGTATGGCGAACATATGTTGGCCTATATCGTATCAATAAATGATAGTTTAAATACTGGAGCCTACCTAGGTAATGTAGCCGACAACGTGTCACAATATATAACGAACGGTTCTTCCATCCTCTTGTGGATAATTCCAGTAGAATATTGGGTTATCGAACACAACTGGGATGAGTGGCCTCCTCAGCAAAATTGTCCAATTGTTAGATTGAGCTTTGAAGCGTTTATCTTAGAAATTATTAAAGATATCTTACTGGAATTCTCCGAAGTTTTTATAATACTCTAATTTGAAGAGCAAGAATGTATTTCGTCGTCCTGGGTAAGACTATAAATTACTTCCAACAGCAAGGCCTCTGATCAGGATGTTTTGAGAAGCGTGGAACCACCTGTGAATTGCTGGTGTTCCCAAATCCGCCCAGTAGAGGAAAAATAAATGAATTGGATTTCGGAAAACAGAAGATAATGATTGACATTGTTTTTAAATTTTAGATTGGGATGCACGAGACCAGAAAAGAGTTCTGCAAGCTATAATTGCGATAGAAAAAACTGATAGCATAAGATTTATGCATATATCTAGCCATTTCAACTGTAGAATAAGGTGACCTAGGTGCCAATCTAGTACTGCGCTTAAATTTGTCAACTTGTGCTACCATTCCTCTCGACTGTGAATTAAAGAAAGGAATCATCACTTAGCGAAAAACATGAAATTCGCACTCTCAATCTCTCTCTCTCTTTTCTCTGACAAATAGCTAGTGACGTTTTCCCACTAAATAAAATAGAGGCAATCTGTTTACACTATAGAGTTGTGGTGTTTAGGGATACTATCAGAAACGTGTCTATGATATTTTATTTTCAGTATTTTCAGATACAGGCAACCTTTGGTATATATATATATATATATATATATATATATATATATATATATATATATATATATATACATATTACATATATATATATATATATACATACATATTACATATATATATATATATATACATATTACATATATATATATATATACATATTACATATATATATATATATACATATTACATATATATATATATATATACATATTACATATATATATATATATATATACATATTACATATATATATATATATATACATATTACATATATATATATATATACATATTACATATATATATATATATATATATATATATATATATATATATATATATATATATATATATATATATACCAAGAAAGCTGTGCAAAATAAGTTAACAATGCAACGGACTCTACTACCGGACAAGGAGAGCTACGGGCAGAAACACACTTTCGAGCAGATATCATGAAAACTTCACACTGCTCGGCAATGCAATCATAAATCTTTGTCAAATTTTGTGATTTTTATATCAGCTTACTGTAATATTCTCCATTTTAAGGTGAACTTATTTATGAACAGAAACCACAAGTTATTCACCAGCACTCTGTAGTTAAAACCTTGTACCTGACGAAAGTACATATATCTTTATTTATTAACATAAGCATATAGCCTTCCATTGTTCTTTTTTTTTTCGTTCACTCTCTTATGCTGTATTTTCCTGAGTCCAGGTCTTTCAGATAGTAAGTAGCTAGTCATTAATCGTATAGCCAATAAATTAATTTCCACCTAATTCAGTTGCAATTATATAAGATCATTTTATCGACTTGATCAGTAAGCCGAAACACAAAGCAATATCCTACTAAGGTCTGCAATGAATTTACTCCTATAACGTGAAAGACTTTATCGCTATTTCTGCAATTCTTTCCCCCATTCCGTTTTCAGGCATCCCCTACCACCTGGCACCTCACTTGGTCTCATATAACACTACGTCCGTCTTCAATAACTCGACAGCTACGGCTGAAAACCAATTTAGCACATGGAACAAGCAATTTAGCACACGCTCAATTCGTAAGGGAGGTGCGATGTAATTTGCTTGATCTGAATCGTTCTCAGAAGAGGACTTAAATGGAGAGAGAAACACCTTGGATGCGTTTCCAGGGAGGCAGCGTCCTTGGGTGAAATGCTTTTTTTATTTGATGAATACTACGAGATCGCTACTCAGTTAATGAAGATGACGCGGAAAACGTTCGATATGTCGTATTGACACTCGCGATCCTTTTATTCTCAATGAAAGGGAGATATACTTAGGAGAATGTGTCGCATGGATGATTCACTTAAGAGGCTTTAGATAAATTTAGAAAATATTTCAATATTTATAAGCTTCTCTTTGCTGTGTGCATTAGTCGCTAAGTTGAATGAGGAGATTGATTGACGAATTCACAACCCTGTTCACAAAATCTGCAGTTTCAATATTCCTTTACCGCAATTTCTTTCAGACAAGCTCTGGCCTTACTTGGTGATATCACAGAATTGTTTATTTATAGATTCAATTAGAGAATTATCTATTACCAGACCGCAGAGATCAAAACGAACTTTAACAAAAGAGGCGTATATAACAGGTATCACGTGACTTATAGATATGTTAATGCTAATTAATATTGATGACTCTGTATTCCATCCGTCCATGTCGACGGCTGTCGGAATCGTCGAGGCAATGCGAACGATCCTGTCTTCGCTGTATAATATGTGCAACGCCTCGAATTCAGAGTTAATTTCTCGTACACCCGTTGCTACCCAACGCTATAGTACCCAGTCTGTCCTACTATTTACCCATAGCTGGTGTTTATTGATGGGGAGAAATGGATTAATTACTTTTCACAAGGGTATTAGTACGTAAGTGAACGTAATGGAGCCGACTGGAACTCGAATTTGCTTTCGAGCCGTTATCCATTATTCTACCGTTCTTTCGTCTCATTTATGTGCCATACGTGATACACGCTTAGGCTATCATGTATCTTTCGATACAATATTGATGAGGCAGATTTCTTCCCGCAGTAGGTTGTCATTTATTTCTGCGGCAGACCAATTGACATCTAAGGCTACATAACCCGCTCTGTCTTGATATTTACCCATAGTTGTGGAGATGGGAGAAGAGGATTCATACCTTTTTTCAACGGTATTGAAATGGATTCAAGTGGAATTCAAAATCGGCTCTTCGATTTCTCAATCTGAGCCGCTATCCCTTGCTCTAGTGTGTCTCTTTCATCTACTTATCTATTTTATCACACATATTTTATATACGCCTTCGAGTTCCTTTAGTCGTAAATTGTATATGTAAGAAACATTCTAATGAACATTTCTTGATGTAGACTGAATACTACTTATTTTCCGCGAATCTTTTGGGGTTCAACTCATACTGTAAATAATATAATCTTACTTGAACAGTATCACCAGTCTTCAGTTATGTGCTACTTCGTATTAAGACTTAAGCAGCGAAGAATCTAGATAACGATTTTGTGTAAAATGTTGGTAGAACATGGATTAGAAGAGATAGCAAAAAGACAAACCTTACTCAGATTCACAAACGATAGGAAGTTGTGGAGTGACATGATCACCCAAATCCTGAATGGATACGCCACATGGAAGCAGAAGAAGCCCGTTCAATAGTATTATAATCAAAATATTAAGGTAAACCTTATTTTTAAAATAGCTATAGAATTTATTACAAACACTTTCAAGTTAGAACCGCTGGCATTGTGTCAAAAAAAGAGTTTTAAGATCCGTTGGATCTTGAGGAAAGCCGAACAAATAACCACAATGACAGGTTCGGAAATACTTCAAGCTGTTACCGAGGTAGACTCCAAATTAGGAGAGAATGAACTAAAGCAAGAGAAAATTACATAAGTAAAACGGGAGGATAAAACTCTACAAATACATTGTCGTGATGTGTAACGTAAGGCAACGTAATTTGCATCACAATGATGCGATCAGTACAAAGTCATTGTAAGATAAGATATTTTAAAAAATTTAGTAATTCTAATTTATGAAGCAATAAGTTGATTTCAAATTAAATCACCTTAAATTGCGCCCTGCAATTCGCATTTTCAAGCCTCAAATAGATTTCCAAAATGAGCGACGACTTATATTGTGGGTATAAAATACAAACTTTTAACCCCAAGTTATAAACAAGAGGGACAACCTTCTTATCAATTACTCTACACCAATTACGGCGCCGTAAGCATGCTGTCGCAAACATACCCCACTAAAACTTGTGTTTGATGAATATATTTGGCATATTACCGTAATTTCCTATGTATAATACGCATTTTTTAAATAAAATATGATAAGCAAAATCAGGAGTGCGTATTATGCACAGCTATAAAAAATAAATTTTAAAAATTGCCGTAGAAGTAAATAAGACTTTTCATAAAACTAAACTAAAATAATATTCGCTGTTTAAAACCATTTTTTTAAATAAATGTAGGAAACGACGGCCGTAATGAAATTGGAGAGATACAATTTATAGGGTTTGATTACCAAAGAAGGGGTGCGTATTATGCGCGAGAAGAAGCAGTTTCCCATATTTTCATCTGAATTTTATGTGACTCTATTATGATGAAGCCGTATTATACATGGGGAAATACGGTCATTCAGAAATTAATATAAAATAATAAAATAGTAACACAAATTCAGTATTCTATAAACGCTATATAACACATTGTCCCACAATTGATACACTGGTAGCCTACCGTATATTTGGGGCCGACCTATACGTAGTGTTGTGGGGCAGACCCCTTTTACACAAGTTGGATTCGTCCAAAGTATACTTATACTGACAGAGAGAATACCTGCAGCTTGAGATACGTTGAGTCAGGGTGCGAGATACGGAGAGAGTACACAGAGTGTTCACAGAGATTAATACGAGAGTCCAGCGAGAGAGATAATTACGGCTTCACTTACAGAGACTTGTACATATACTTTCTACTAACCCGCATTCCTGGATTACTAATCTTCACTTTAAGTCTGTATTCTTACGTTTAATACACTTATTTTTCTATCCCAATTACTGGCGTTGTTTATTTATTTGTGCAGGATTCCATTCCCGGAATCCACAACAAGTAGTTATAGCTCTAAAACAGAATTATGAACTAAAATAATGAGATTGACTTGTACGACGTAATTTACGGTATAACAATGAGGATTTATGATGATGAAAGTAAATTGTTCTTTTTTCAGTCCTTACTCATTTAAGGACGTATTTAACGACTCCGGACTTACGACCAGCTATGAAAACTCATATTTCCTTCCTTTTAAAATTCAACTAGTCGGTATTTTACGTTGTATTAAAACTTCAATGAGGGAAATTTTCAAAATAAATCGAAATAAAAGTAATAAATAAAGTTAAATACAGAATAGAAATCTGTTTTTTCGAATGTTTATTATGTTTACATTTGAGCATGCTTATGCATATTATAAATATTTCAAAATAAATTCAATATCGTCGAAAGGGTGTAACATAGACATTAAAACATAAATACATTAGAAGCTTAGTATGCATAAAAAACGCATTCAGGTAAAACTTCTCAATTACCAACGAGGTCACTTAGCGATAAAGTCGTTCAAACGCGATCATGTCGTCAGGAGATGAGTCACTGTATTTTATTCATCTTTCTCATCTAACAGGCGACAGAAATATGTGACGCAGCAATCCGAAGGCTCATTCGAATAGCGAAATATACATTCTAAAAGCTAACGATAGCATTAAGTTCCAGAATAATTTCGATAAATACCGATAAAAGATGGCTGAACTGATACGCCATACCTATACACCGATATATCATTGAATGGTGAAAAATTTCCTCGTAAATGAAGAAGAGATTTAAGAGGACAGAAATGTGCTTTTACGGAAGAATGTTGGACATGCGATGAACGAACCATACGAGCAAAGATGTTTTTTTTTTTTTTAGAAAAACAGACAAAAGTGCTACCCAAAAAAGAGATATTTGGAATAACGAGTGCACATCGGAAAGGGAGCTTAGAGAAAAGGGGCTTGAGATTTAATGGTTAAGAGAGTAAACAGCAAGTAATCTGCCTAATCAGCTTGTGTAAATGGATAACAGAGGAAGAAATGAGAGGGATAGCAAGAGGACACAAATCGGAAAGAGCTACAAATGATTAGAAGTTGTTTAGAACCAGGATTTCCCTCATCCTAAATGGACACCACACATAAAGGAAGTTATTATTTATCCTGTTCCAAATGAGGGCCTTGTATATGCAAAGAGTTACTGAAAAGTTCTTAACCTGAACCATCTCTCAAAATATGTCGAAATGATCTGAAATCTAAAAGGTTTTTGGAGTGTTTTTTTTTTAGTCGGTCTGAGAAATATGCAGTATCGCCTCATTTAACGTTCTCAGAAAAAAAAAGAGTTTTTCGCAGGTAAAACAAAATCAAATTTCTACGAACATTTTAATAACGATTTTCTAATAAAATCCCCACCACCCATAGATCAACGTGGCCTTGAAATAACGAAGAACGTCGATTGAAAAATTTGCCAAACACACGCATTTCCCAAAGACAATCGAGAATGCAGCAGACACTTGGAAAATTTCAAATCTTTTTTAAAATATTCTTCATGATCACAAGACACGAGAGCTGATAAAGGTCAGTTGAAATGTAAGGATTTTCTAATTAATACATACCTCCCGAGGCCGCTCACAGGAATAGTTTATTCATTGATCAGCTGTTGAATAAGTTGCCCACGTTTAATGTTTCTACACAGTTTGTTAGTTATGCACATTTCTAGAAATTCAGTTACAAATGAGCAGGATGAAACCCACAGAACCAGTAAAAATGCGCGTGCACACACACACACACGCATATATATATATATATATATATATATATATATATATATATAACATTTCATTTAGACATGTGGTTCTGTTGTTACTATTTTGCACCATGAATTTATGATCTGCATCTTTTATTCTGCGACCGTTAGCAATCTTCTATGTCAACATAATAGAATATCATATTTGATGGTGAATATCTTTATTTAAATATCCGCAGAACCATTCTGAAGATGGCCCATGTGATTCGAAAGATTAGAACAAGGAACAGCCTAATAAAAATTCCCAAAATGTTGGAGAATTTTTGTCTTTATTTTCACCCGAAATTAAAAAAAAATATATACGGTGTTTAGAACAGCTCATGATCAAACATAATAGTCATCCGTTGTCTGTAATATTTAACAATATATATATATATATATATATATATGTGTGTGTGTTTGTGTGTGTGTGTGTGTGTGTGTGTGTGTGTGTGTGTGTGTGTGCAGAGTGTATCACAACAAAACAAGAACAACAGTCCAACATATGTCCGCATATTCTACGTTTTTGAGTTATTAAGTTTATCGTAGACGCTGTTAAATAAATAATATACGATAAAATACAAAAATAATTTTAGAAACAATGGCGGCGGTTTCATGACAACAAAATGAAGCTAAAATATCCATAAAAACTATATTCAAAATGACATCGTTTTTCTTCAACACAGCAGCTCATAACAAATGCTCAAAATCTCTACCTACCTTGCATCAACACACTCTTGAACCCCTCATATCAGTAACTGTTGTATCCTTTCAAATCATACCACACGGTATCGAATGGTTTCGTAGGCCCCCATGCCACGTTGATGAAGAGTATCTGCATTATTAATCTCTGCTGCATAAAACAATGTTTTTAGTTGGCCCCACAGATAGAAAATACAACAGAATTGAGGTCGGGGAGAACGTGCAAGCCATTGAACTGGTCCTCACCTAGCTATCCATCTTTCCTGATAGATATCAGGCAGTTCATCACGAACAATATGAGTAAAATGTGCTGGGTCCGGATCATGCGCAAACCACATGGGTCTTCTTATTAGCAGGAGTGCATACTCTCGCAGGTTTGGAAGTTTGTTCGAAATAACGTCCCTGTAGGCAGTTCAGAGGATATTGCTTCTTAAGCTCTGGAAACACAATCTGATAGAGCCGTGCAGCCTCGCGTCCATTACCATTCGCGCCGAAGCAATTAAAAACCATATATGCCTGCTCACGATATGAATATCTTGCCAACGTTACACAGAACACTTCTCAGTTAAATGTAGAAGACAGACAAGCCACAGATGTTCAGGAATGTCAAATGTAACATCGCCTACGTGGCAACACAGTACGATCTGCTGCAAATTTTCTTTAAATTTAATAGCCCCAAATCGAAGGAATGGTGGACATATATTTATATGGGCTTTTGTCCTTGTTTTGTTGCGAGGAACCTGTCTCCAAAGTTTGTAAATTTATTTTGATACACCCTGTACATATATATATATATATATATATATATATATATATATATATATATATATATATATATATATGTGTGTGTGTGTGTGTGTGTGTGTGTGTGTGTGTTTTCGCTTGTGTGCGTAGTTATGAATTTAATTTATATTTCCACTTATCATCTCTCTTTAAGAGTTCCGTGGAGATTACATCAACTCTTCTTGAGACTTAGCTGTAAAATTTAATTTATTTTGGGAAAACGTAATGGAAAAATATGATGTCTTTAAATATGATTTCTTTTGTTTCTTTTTAAGAGGAAAAATTATTGCTTTCATCATAATAAGATGAGAAAAAATCATTTATGCCATAGAACTTAAGCATCTATGCATTCATGACTCTCCACAGATTTTCTCATTATTTTTTTTCTCCAAATACTATGACTTCTCGATAGTGGGGTTTTGCCTTCTTTTTTCTATTTGAAAAAAAATCCTTTTCTAGACAGCTGCCACCGAAAGCTACATATAGTTGCGGGCGACAAAGACAGATTCGCACGTTTCCTAAGGGTCTTTATGCAAAAGAAGAACACAACAGACTGGGTGGGAATGGAACTTTTTAAAATAGCTATTATAAAAAAAAAAAGAAAGAAAAAAGAGCTTACATGTCGAAACACCGGTTACCGTAACATCGCCGAAGTTAAGCAACGTCGAGGCTGGTCAGCACATTGATGGGTTATTGCTTGGGAATACCACATTCGGTAAACTTGAATGTGCGTGTGGTGTAATGGATAATGACTCGGAATTGTTAATCGGAGTGCTGAGTTCTAACTTCAGCTGGGTTCTTTATATTCACTTACACGCAAATACCCTTGAAAAATGTATGAATACAGCCCTTCTCTCTCAGGTATGTCTTAATTCGTAAAACATCTATCAATATAAAAAATATTTCCTAGCAAAGAGTTTATGAGTCATGTAAAACTAATTAATAAAACAACGAAAAAATCTACAATGCACGATTTTTAATTTTTCTAAAAATTCTCTTTCATACTAAAGAGAACGTATTGGACTAAATACAGTGGAACTTCGGTTTACTAATTTAATTCGTTCCTGAAATATTCGTAAACCGAAAATATTTGACAATAGGAATCAATTTAGAGAAAAAAGTCACAGTACAATAAAATTTGAAAAAGAAAAGCACGTCCCAAATGATGAATGCATACATCACGGCGGTTGACTCAGAAATTATTCCGTTCGGGTTAACTCGGTTCGCCTATGTTGTTCAAGAACCGAAATTTTGTTCGATAACCGAGGCATTTTCATCTCGAATTTTCTGTTCGAAAATCAGTTTCTTCGACATGTGAGACGTTCGAGAACCGAGGTTCCTATGTACATAAATAAATAAATGTAACCTATTCAAATATTTAACCCTCCTCAGTGTTGCGCTTATTAATAGAGAAAGTGGCAAATAAAAATTTCGATTTAAATCATCCGTGAGAAATCATCATGCACTTTTTGTTTTCATTTCTGTTTTTTTGTTTTTCTTCTTTTTTTTTTAATAATTTCTATTTTTCTCATTCCGAGTAATTCGTTGTCCAGAAAGCTATAAATATTGGCTGATGAGCAAAATTATTTAACTGTGGACGGCGAGAAATGCATTAGTCTTGTCAATTGCTATCGTTAATCACAAAGGAATTGAATCGTAAAATTTAAGAGAGTGAGATAAAAAAAAAGTCGAATGTTATGAGCGAAGGACTGGGGGGTTTAAGAAGAAAGTTTGTTAGCGTAGAAATATAAGATATATGTTTGGAAATATTGGTTGCTTCTTTTGGTTGACAGCCTGGAAAAATGCGGCTTTCTCAAGATGTGTATATTTGTGTGTATCTACGTGTACGTCTGCGTCGGTGGGAGAAAGTGGAAGAGGTAAACAGAAAGAGAGAAAGAGAGAGAGAGTGAGTGAGTGAGAGTGATACATTGTGAGAGACAGGGAAGAGATGGGGGAAGCGGTGTTTAAGTTACAGGATGGAGATCGACGCTTTATTGTGTCTGCTGATGGCGGTATTTCTTCGCAACAAAGCAACTGAAAGTTTAATATCTGCAAGTCTCCAATGGTGCAACGGATAGATTGGAAAGAATGAATTAGAAAAAAAGGAAATGAAGTCGAGGGATCAGAAAGCAGAACGTACCGAAAACTGATATTTATTATATGAAATTGACAGAAATCCATTTCTTTTTTGCATGCAACTCTCAGGAATGTCTCGTAACAACTGCTTTCTCTATTGCTGTTCTATCTGAAGAATTTGATAGCTAAAAGATGTAATAAAGGCATTTATAATCATAAAGTAGAAACTGATTTCATTGGCTGAGTAAAGAGCATTAGCGGCTCAATATTTGATATTCTTATATGAATATAATTAGTACGGTAGAATATGTTATGAACAGGGAATCAGCCTTAAAGCATTGCAATTTACTAAGATATAATTAATGATTTATAATATTTTAATTGAACCACTTCCTGTTTCTTCTGTGTGCCGTATCCCTTAAATTTAGCGACAGTGACTCTCAATAATTCCTTGTTGCTCTTAACACCCTAATTCCCCATGTACATTACGCCTTCATCCATAATACGCACATCTTAAATCGTGCTGAAAGTGTGGGAAAATGCTTCTACTCATATATAATACGCACCCCTTGTTTGGTAATCAAACCCTATAAATTGTACTTCTCCAATTTCTTTGCGACCAGAGTTTCCTAAACTTATTTAAAAAAAAAATGTTTTTAAACATAGAATAATATTATTTTAATTTAGTTTTATGATCATTCTTATTTAATGTTGCGGCAATTTTTAAAAGATTTTTGGTAGCTGTGCATAATACGCACCCCTGATTTTGCTTATTATTTTTTTAGACAAAATGCGTATTATACATGGGTAATTAAGGCAATTTTTAAAAGATTTTTGTAGCTGTGCATAATACGCACCCCTGATTTTGCCTATTATTTTTAGACAAAATGCGTATTATACATGGGGAATCACGGCAATTTTTAAGGATTTTTTGTAGCAGTGCATAATACGCATCCCTGATTTTGCTTATTATTTTTAGACAAAATGCGTATTACACATGGTGAATTACGGTATTTTGTATCTTTTTCTTATTAATCCTAAACTTTGTTCGGTCACCCTTTTACACAAAGTTAGGTTGTGCATTGTTTTACTCTGTTCCTCTTGCCTTCAATCCGTATTGTGAGTATCAAGTTTTTCAAGTCCTCTTTTCCCATTATCTTCCATAGAAATTCTAAATAATTCTTACTGATGTTATTAATATGCATCATTTTCATTTCCTTTGTCTCTAAATTCACAAAGACAGAAAATGGCGGCGGACATTGCATTTTTTCTAGATTCTATGTGGAGACAAAACCGAAAATAGGAAATGTGATCTATCTGTGAAACAAATAAGGTATAATTAAGGCCTCTAAACCTTTCAATTAATCTAATTAACTAAATTTTAAATATGACCATTAAAATGTTTCAATTTAGCCACTATAATAATGTACAAGCCGGCAACCTGCATCGCAAACATTTTTATTTAATACTTTTTTAAGTGTATACGAATGAAACGATTCTAAATTTAAAACATCTTCCATTTCACTGAAACAGATATTAAACCCTTCTATCTTCCTTTCTTTCTTAAACCAAGTACTGTCTTTGATAAGTCAGTCCCGTTGGGTCACGCGTTCAAAACGTAATAGTCCATTATTTATGAGGTATTGTCAGTGTATAACGGTCGCGTGAACTCAGTAAGAAACCTACTAAGTAAACAGAATTATAATAGATAGTTTTCTTAAAAAAAGCTTTTGATGAATCATTTTCCTAAATAATTATTTCCTTTAAAATGCTTCAAATGAGACAGTTTAATAAAACGAAATCAGTTTTAAATGTCTTAGTTTACTAAGGATACCTATGGCTTATGAGATATTTCAAATGAGTCACTTTACTATGGTATAATTATGACCTATAAAAAGATTCAGATGAGCCAATATAGTTAAAGTAAATGTATTCTATTTTTTAAATTAGCCACGTTTCTAAGTAATTTTTTTAAAAAATGTTTCAGATGGATTATCTCAATGCACTTTAATGTTTCAATATAGCCACTATACTAATGTATAAACATCGCCTTTATAAAGTTTAAAACGTGCCGTTCTATTCATTTAAGAATTAGTTTTAAATGATCCCGTCTCCTTGTGATAATGATGGTCAACAAATATTTCAAACGGGCCACTTTACTGAGATACCATTATAGCCTAATAATAATGGTCGACCAGACTAGCCCGCTAACCATAAACCCCACGCCAAGGACCGCACCTCATTTACTGAGGTTAAATTAGTTTGGCAAAAGGTAAACAATTTTGAAGCAATTACTGAGGATCGTCTTTACTACACTGTCATTATGGTCAACCAGACTATCTCGTTAACCGTTGCCACACAACAATGCGCCTAACATATTTACTAAGGTTAACTTAGTTTGCTACAAGGCACTCAGTATTTAATTTTCTAATCAGTCGTAATGGTCAATTAAACTAGTTCTTTAAACATTACACCAGCCGATACGCCGGAATTATTTACCTTAGTTTGGCGCAGGTATGGGGCCTCTAATTTTCCAGTCATCAGGTCTGTTTAACAACACTAGCTTACTAAATATTTACGCAACTCCAATTTGCCGTAATTAATAGATTAAAGCCATATGTATTGAGCACTCAGTGGGGAACGAACTCAATATAATGATCAACCAGTTTAGCTCGCTAACCATTTCGGGAGAGGTGGTTCTCTCTCATCCGTGAGGAGAGGTCGGGGGAGAATTATTCTTCTAGACTCTTTCTTTCTCATATTGGTATCTCATACCAATCCTCTTAGTGGGTGTTAACAACTTCCCCGCCTTTCTCATACATTCACCTTCGTCTATCACTCACGCCACCACTTGGCCAATGATCTCTCGGCAGTGTGGGTGTGGCTAGACTGGCCCTCTTAAAATTGAGCCACTCAAAATACACTTAGCAGACTCTCAACCGACTCATCAATCACTGTCAAATCGCGACACCTAATTTCTCCGCTAGTCAACTTTTAATTGGGGGGTCGTGTTCACCTGAGAATCAAATTCTTCATTTTTCTCGTGTCTTAAAATTCTCGTATTACTAGATGCTCACTTTCGGCGACGCTGTGTCTGTCGTCAACAGTTTGAATAAGTAATAATAATACTTTTTCTTACGCGGTTCCCTTCTCATGCCAAGGTCCGTACGTAGAACAGATGGGTGTCTTCGTTGGGAGCAGGAATTAAAATTAAATGGTATCTCTGAAAGATAACTAATATTGATTTTGTCTGTTGTATTTTTATGCCCGCCATGTGTGGTTGCCTTTGTCATTCTTTCCAGATTTCTCTTTTCCTTGGCGCGTCCCTTTCTTATCATGACATTAATTAATTATGATACAATCTGAAATCTTGCTTTCTCTTACAGATTTCTGTCTTTTGCGAAACGCATCTTTCTTCGTAAATGAAATAAAATATTTTCCAATTTTTTTAAAATGTCGCTCAGTCTGTCTTTCGATATAGCTCTTTCTCGCCTTAAGTATATCCCGTTTTTAATTTCTATCGTTGATTAATTAGCCAATTACCATAGCTAAATAGTATCACACCCTTAGGCAGATCATTTAACGGAAAAATGTGGGTTGGTCCGACAAACGTGGCACGGTGGACGCCTTCATTGATTGGTAGAGACACAGGGGGCTGGGCCTTAGCAGATACCCCTAGGGACCCTAACCACTGGGAAGTACTCATTGAGAAGATTCTTACAGTGATTCCATAGCTAGAGACCTTGAGCATCAATTCTTTATGTCACACATTGTCAAATGCCTAAGAAATAACTAATGCTAGGGTCCTTTGTTGTCTAATACCGCACTGCTTCTGTGAGTAATAAATTACCAGCAATCAATTATTTTTTAAAAAGTACCAGCAATACATTTTGTCCTACAATTTCTTAAATCAAAATATATTCATAAATTCACCTTCAACAAAGCTACAACAAAACACACATATCACTGACTCTAGTAATTATGTCCGCACAAACATTTATATGCACAAAAGCTGTGAATCATTTACCATGCATTCAATTGTGAAAGCAGATTAACATATTTAAAGCTCCCATGAAAAATTACTTTCGGCATTAAATGGCCCATAATAAATTGATATACCATTAAACAAACAAAATAAACAAATATATCACTATTTTTTTTTACCAGTGAATTTTAGTAATCCTACCACAACCAACAAAGACATCTCAATTAAGGTCGATTTCCGAAAATAATCGTATAGCTATAAATTAACAACAATTTCAGGCGTTTTTTATTCATACCACGTGGTATATTTATGTTACTGACTATTTCATTTTAAGGAAAACACCCTTTACAAAGATTAATGGCTGCAACTATTTTATTAAGTTCGCACCAGGGTTATCCCCCAGTTCTTCTTTGCAGGATGACTAACATTAATGGTAAACGTAAATTTAGCAGTTTGATTATAAGGAAATATTTAGCATTCATTGACAGAATAGCCAATACTGTTGTCGTTAAAAAAATTATAAATCTTTCATTGAAAACAATTTTTCAAGAAAATAGGTTTCTCAAGTCCAGTATCAAGTCATCGTTCTTTCCACACTTGATGGGGTTTCTTTCCTAACATTGTATTTGAAGTAGTGTTGAATGTCACCATCTTGATCATGTCATTATTTTCTCTTCGCGTTACACTTGCTACCAGTTTTAATTGTGGCTGCTGTTGATGTTATTTCTGTTATTTGGGACAGTTCTTTCTTTGTGATTATGCAGCGCCCGTCCACAATGTTCAACAATCTATGGTTGTTGCCAAGTCAGGCAGTCTTCACCAGCTCAAAGCCTTTTTAGCCATTGACGTTTAAAAGAGGGTTACATATAACTGAGAGTTCAGATATGTCTGGACGTATTTGGCTCCTTGCATGAGGTTCACATGAAAGTCTCGATCTGACGTGGATATTTAAGAACATGACCCGAGTTTTCAGGTTGATGTTTTGATTTTGAATCAATTTCGGAGAAACCATCTATTCCGTGTCGGATTTTCTAATCTACCATAATAAATGTGTTATAACTGATCCATGGGCCGAGTTATGTGTAATCTTTAGTACTCGGAATGTTCTTTTATTAAACACTGGATATGGTTAAATCGAGTGGATTTCATTTTTGAGAATAAACATTTTTTTCTTAATTCATTAAAAAAAAGTGACAGAAAAATAATAAACAGGGTCAGGCTAAAAAGAATGACTAATAACGTATTAGTCAAACGCCATAAATGCTCCCTGCTTCGTGAAAAGACCAATCAGCTAATTTATTTGCTGTCTCTGTTGGATTTGCGGGATATTCGAGACAACGATTCTCTTTGACGTGCTCGTAAATGGTATGTGAAGTAGAAGACAGCAGAAAACAGACACACAGGTGGGCTGAAGTGGTTCAGTCGACACCATTGTGTCGATCTCCGGAATTGGCAAGGAAAAAAAGAAAACAAAATAGCCATATTGATGTATTAAACAGACACTTCGTTCCACCTGCTGCGCTTTGTTCGCGTACGGCCCTCAGTTATAGCTGGAGAGCATCATATGGTCTCTTCCATCGACATACTATACACACCAGAGTGAAACAGGGGATAGAAAATCCTAACTTACCGAAAACAGTATGCACACAGACACTGAAATTGGCACCAAACTCATCGTATAATATATATATATATATTATATATCTATCTATCTATATATATATATATATATATATACATGTATAATATATATATATATATATTATCTATCTATATATATATATATATATACACATGTATAATATATATATATTATCTATCTATCTATATATATATACATGTATAATATATATATATATTATCTATCTATCTATCTATATATATATATATACATGTATAATATATATATATATATATATTATCTATCTATCTATATATATATTGTCTATCAATCTATCTATCCATCTATCTATATATATATATATATATAAAAATATATTTTATATATATTATTTATATATTATATATGTGCGGTACTTATTGGAAAGTGCTCAATATCAGTGATAAAGCTAACATAGTTTTTTTGTCTGACGATCTCAAATAGCATGAAACCCAGGGTCACAAACTCACATCAATATATATATATATATATATATATATATATATATATATATATATATATATATATATATATATAAACAAAACTCAGAAAGGAAAAACACATTGTTTGACAATGTTAAACGATATTTCAACAGAATGTTTTCTTAGTTATATGTTTTTAAAATATTAAGGAGAAAATAACAGTTAATAGAACAGTGCGATTGATAAACAGAAAAAAGAAAATAAAAAACACAGTATATGGCAATGTTAAACAATATTTCAACAGAATGTCACCTTCAAATTATACTTTAAAATAAAAAATTAAAGTATAAAAATATAGAGATCTAAAAAATAATTCTTTGTACAAGCGTTGCTTATGTACGATTTAATGTTGATTGATTGCAGTAACTCTGGGACAAGGCTTAAAAATGTGTGGAAATGGGTCAAGGATGGTGAAAATAACTACCTTATACCTACCTAATCAGGAGAATTGCAGAAAGCGTGCGCAGCCGTTTCCTCTAAGTCAAGGTCACAATGATGACAGTCGGGAAAATCCGCCAAGCCCCATCTGAAGTCTACGTTATTGAGAAGTAGCCTATTCCGAAACGATCTCCAGCTAAGCAAAAATCCATGGTTGCTGAGATAATACGCCGCTGGGGCCTAAGACCAGAAGTAGCGCAACTCGGTCACCGACAATCTGAAGCGGTCGCAGAGCGGTTCCTTCGCGACCCTCTCCACTAATTCCCGATGCAAGTCTCTCCTAGTTCGAGAATGAACCGAAGAATGAAATGTCAGTTGACACACGAGGAAGATAGCCAACTGTTCCCGGATCCTACATGGCACTGAAGACGGGAAACAATAGTGATGGTAAATTGAGGGGATGCAACAGTCTACTCCCATTCAAGACTGAATCCTCTGGGTAAACTAAGAAAAGTGTCGGTCACTTTCCAAATGCAGCATTTCCAGGCCCCATGACACGGATGATTGACTCTGTCGACGAGATAGTTGCAACCACCCCACAAGAGGGACGAAAGCAAGAGCTTGACCGCTTTCTTACGTTCCTTACCGAGTGGAGGTACAACCAGTCGGTAAAGGATGTGAGGAAAGACGTAAGTGGCACACCCCTCAGCCCTACATTTCAAGGACAAGCGCCTTCGGCGCCAAATGTCGACCAACTTGCCGAACTTTGCCAGTACTGCTCACCAATTATTTCCCAGCTGAAGTCCAGGAACGATCCACACTCCAAGAATGAGGAGAGGGCTGTCAATCTACCCAAAGGGCCCCGGAACATAAACCTCCTAACAAGCATCTAACCGCAAGCTGGAAGAGTTGTCGCTGTTAATCTTGGACCATGTGGCATTTTCGTACCGTTCAAGCACCTTTAGCACCACCTCAATGTCGCTGCAGGATGACGCGAAAGTGGACACGTCATTGGCGTACGAGGAAACCCTTTTGTGAGCCCCACCAGGGACAGTGATTCCACGTACGGCTGGACTGCACACCCTGTGCATCAGCCGGCGAAGGATAGGCTCCAAAGCGAAAGCGTAAAGTTGTGGCGACAGTTAGCAACCCTGACCAACCGATCGTGATAACGCAAAAGCGCTCCACCGCTTTCTGTTCAGCTGCACACATAGCACTGGAGGAGCAATATAGGAGGCTAATCCACCGGAAGAATCGGGTTCAAATCCGGCGGCCTGGAGGACAACAGCTAAGTACCGATTTTCGACACTATGAAATGCTTTGAATTGATCCAAATTGATCAGCGCGGCTTCATCGTCGTCTTCTACAGCCTCTAGGATCGTTCGGATCAGATGAATGCTGCTTTGAATTGTTTGGGTCTTCTTAGAACAAGTCTGTTCGGGTTCCAACAGAAACTCGGCAACTGACTGCAAACGCTCCGACAGGATCTTGGCCATAATCATAAATTCTGTGTTTATAGAGTTATGAGCCTGTAATTATCTAAATACCGCCCAACACTCTTGTCCTTTTTAAACAGCGTGATCACAGCCTAGAGATCCCGTCGGGGACTGACACCTGGCGGAACAAGTTGCTGAACACGGTAGCCAAAGTCGCAACAAAGATTTGCGACATCCTCAGGTACAATTCATAGATTAAACCATCAAATCCGGAGACTTGCCATTGCCGACATTCTTCAATGCCGTATAATCTTCGCCCTCTGTGATCTCAAACTCGCAGCTAGCCGCTTCTGTCGGCTCAACCCTAGTAAACTCAGCCAAATAACTGAGAAACTCTTCAACACAGCCACGAATCTCTTCATCAAAGTGAGCAGGCTTCTTGGTAAACCGGCCTTTGAAATGCCGCCGAAACACTTCGCACGTTCCATCGGCCGATCGCAGAGTACGTCCCTCCGAGGTATCGACCTCCCGAATGTAACGACTGGAAACTCGACTGATTTCTTCCTTGCGCAATTCTACGTCCATATTCACCGCTCCGCCAGACATCTTGTTTAACATGACTAACAACCTGACCCTGGTAGCACGGGCTAGCCGCGCGCAGTAGGACCTCTCTGGCTAAGTCTATCCCTATCCACACCCAGCCACCGCCCGCAAAATACTATCCTTAAGAGCTTATGTAGTTGCTTGTCTTGTAATGAGAAAACGGCTGTACTGGTAATGAACACGTCAAAACGAATGAAACGCCGCCATCTTGAAGGCATGAAACTGAAACGTGCTTAATATGATGGGGAACTTGCTCATCTTGGAATTTTCCGTTAGTTCATTAGTTACTAAGAGGAATAACATAATAATTCAAAGAGTTTAGTATAAATCTTATTCAGAATAAAAATATGGAAATATTCGGAATCTACCGACCTTTCGACCCTTAAAACGCTTGAGGATGGTTACGAAAGCAAATTCCTAAATTTCCGGCCCGAGGGAATGAACCGAATGACAGATTTCCATAAGTTTTGTAATTTTTCTTTTCTTAAGGTGTCCTTTTCTCTTAACTTCGGAAAAATATTAGTTGAGTTAAGTCATTTTGTATAATAATAATAATAATAATAATAATAATAATAATTATTATTATTATTATTATTATTATTATAAATATCTAACTAGCTTTTTGAACATTTTATTCATTACACACACACACACACACACACACACACACACATATATATATATCCATTCTGTATTTAGGTAGAAATCCCTCATTTATACATGTTTCATGAAAGAAGAAATACAAGGTACTGAGATTATGCTTTTAAATTAATTTTTCTTTGTGTTCGAACAAGTGTTTTCTTTCTGGAAACTGAGTATGCAGAAACTGCATAAATATTCTGGAATTCCGAGCACTTTGGGCTATAAATTTGGCCATCATCAAGGATGATTTTATTGTTACTTTTGGTCTGGATGTATGATACAAGCATAACAACCTCATCCAAGTCTTAAAAGAATATATGAAAAATAACGGAAGCCTTAATAAGAAAAAGGAAAAAGCCAACACTCAATAATATTACCTACGAACACAGACAGAATGTTATGAGTGTGTTCAGAAAATAAAACATCTCTACAACTCTAGAAACAACATACCTTGTCTGTCGTCTTTAACTTAATATATATATATATATATATATATATATATATATATATATATATATATATATATATATATATATATACATACATATATACATATATATACATATATATATATATATATAAAAGTGGACATGGAAGTCAGCAATTAGAGGCGACAGTCTGTTTCATGCTAGTGCAATCGTCAGGCAACTAGTGCTGTTATTTTTCTCGGCTATTTATATATAAGAGTCAGTGGTGCATTATGGGTAGTCTATTTTGGCGGTTACTTTTACCGGAAGTCGCTTATTTCTTTATTTATATCAAATTATTTTGCTTGTTTTTTTGTTTGTTTTTTTTATTTTATTTTTATTTTTTATCTTATATATTTATTTATTTTTTATTTTGATTGGTGTTTTTTGTTAACGTAGTAAAGATTTGTTTATATAGCTTATTGTTGGTAGTCTATTATGGCCGTCATTTACCGGAAGTCGATTGTTTGCTTATTTATTTGGGTCAAATTGTTTTGCTTGTTTTTATTTATTTTCATTTTTATTTTTTATCTTATATATTTGTTTATTTGTCATTGATTAAATCTATTTGTTGAATTTTGGGGTGGGATGTTGTGGTTTGTTCTCACTATTATTTTGGTTGGAACAGTTTTTAATTTATCTATTTGTGTTGATTATCTTTATTTGTTTTTGTTTTTTTCTAAATGGCTAGTTTGTCGTAGTCGGTTGCCTGACGATTGCACTAGCATGAAACAGACTGTCGCCTCTATATTTACACACGCTCTATCTCTGATATTGAGCACTTTATCCCATAAATATAGCACACTTTAAGACTATATTTCTTCATATATATATATATATATATATATATATATATATATATATATATATATATATACATACTGACGATCTGCCTAAGTAAAACCTTGGTAGGTTTGTCTGGCTCATTAGGTGTTGACTAGGTCTGGTCTATATTTGTATCGAGCTCTTTAGTTAGTTAGTTGTTTACTCGTATCGGTTTTTTTCTTTGGGCCTTTAACCTGTATCTGTGCGATTATTTTCGACAGACTTTCATGTTCCTGGCACTTTCTTTTTAAAAAACTTTTTTCCCTTCGAGATTGATTTGGCTAGTGTTAAATCAAGAATTCGAAGGTTTTTCGACACGAGTATAGTCACCTATATATATATATATATATATATATATATATATATATGTGTGTGTGTGTGTGTGTGTGTGTGTGCGTATGTATGTATATTAATGTTATTGGAAACTATATATCTATAATTACAAATGAAGGAAAAAGTAATCTGGTCTCTTATATTGTCAAGATTTTGTTTTTTTATATTTTGGAATGTTTAATGCTATTTTCAATTCATCAAATCTTGTGATATCTATTTAGTCTTTTTTTTACATTTCAAAAGACCAAAAAGATTAATAATGAAATCGACCAGAAACATTTTGCGAATCCTGATATTTCTGATATATAAAATATCGTTTGATGCATTTTTGTAAGTTACGAAGAAGAAACTTATTTCTTCTGTTCTATCTGATAATATTAGAAAGAGACATCATTGTAGTCATTTTAAGCGAATAAGACATTTCCACACATCAACAAACATATGCTAGATGCTTTATAACTTGATACTAATTGCCAAGTTATTGAGTCCCAATTACAAACCAAATATTTTTTTTTAATACAGATGATAAATTTAGCTTTATGCTACAATCAAGAAACCTCTATTTATAAACATTTTTTTAAATTTGCCACACTATTTTCTAGTAATAATTGAACTCGCTGCTATACTTTTAATAACATGTCAGAATATATCCAAATTGCACAGCCTACATTAATATTATATACACACACGGATACATATTTATTTATATCTAATAGAATTTTAGGGATTTAGGAAATCATTATAGTAATTCATCCAGTCTAGAAGAATCCTCAAAAGAAGGCAGAAAGCACTGGTCGGCCGTTTCGTCATATTTGGGGACTCCTCTGAAGTGCGCATCCATTACCGAGATTCGAACCCGGACATTTTCGATACAACGCAAGCGTTATATCAACTAAATCGAGGGTCTCGGCGAGAAGAAGAAACTGGATAGACTCGACGTGGCGCTATATCGAGTCTATTCAGTTTCTTCTTCGTCACCGAGGACCGTCCAATGCTTTCTGCATTCTGTTGCGGATTCTTCTAGACTCGATGACTTACTATAATTATATATATATATATAAAATATATGCTGATGTTAATAAATCAATTTTCGATGTTATAAAACAGAGCTATTAATTATACATACATACATACATACATATATATCATTATATATATATTTTTTATATCATTAAATTTACTCATTTATTTTTGTATGAATGATTCATTGTAATATAAATTGAACTGTGCCACATATTTGATTTAAAAGAACGTGCAAATTTTCAGGATAACAACTGAGACATTACTCTATTGAACAATTTAGTTCATGCCACATTGACTGATAAATTCTCAAATTACCATATTAGTAAAAAAAACGCACTCTCTTAAATTTTCAAAACAAATTCAACCTTAGCGTTGCGACTGCACGCTTCAAAAGTTTTTATCTGTTAACAATAAAACATTTGTAAAAAAAAATATTTCAATTCGCATTTAATCTTTCGTCTCTGATGATACGTGGATTTGCTTAAACAAAATAATTTCCATGCCCGAGGATGACTGTATGTCCAGTTGAATGTACTAGCAGATTTTAAAATAAGATCTTATACAGTTTGTAGTCATTACAAACAAGGATCATAACATTTATGGAGTGGTTCGTAGGTTAATGCAAATTTAAAATTTTGGTTTGCAAAGAGATTTCGCCATTTTATATCATTAACTGAGATATATATATATATATATATATATATATATATATATATATATATATATATATATATATATTACAATGAATCATTCATACAAAAAGCAGATTAGTAAAGTTAATGATAAGAATGATTCATTATAATATAAGTTAAACTGCACCACATATTTGATATATATATATATATATATATATATATATATATATATATATATATATATATATATATATATTACCGTGCAAATGATTGGTACTTATTTTTTTACTCTAAACTTTAAAATAATAATCATGCTTTATGTCTTTAAAGAAATATTTTTCTATGTTCGCATGCAATTGTGCAATGATTTAAAACAAAAAGAATATTACATAATTATAATTTCAATTAAAGTAAATTTATATTTTTTTATTTCGTCAAAGAATCCGCCACGAGCAGTTATTAATGCAGACCAAATTCTTGGCATCTTTTCTAGTAACTTGTAAATGTATATGTTGGTTGCAGTTATTTCTAAGCGGTGTGTAAATGTGTAAACAACTATTGCTTATTCTTAGGCTGTTCACTTTGAACTTTACGATCAATTCCATCCCGGACCAGTTCAGTTGGTGAATGATCTGGAAACTGATGGCGCCAAGTCATGATTTACAAAATTTCCTTATATTCCTTTCAGTTTAGATACTTTATACAGTTCTGAGCCGTGTTTTGGATCATTATCTTATTTCAAAACAAACTTCTGTCCAGTAATGCGGGAGCCAGAAGGAATTGCATGCCTTTGCACTATTGAATGGTTCGCTTCCTTTCTCACAGTACCAGTACACCTGCAATCTCAGTTCCAAAATTCCCCAAACCATAACAGCACCAGCAACAGGCTTAACTGTTGAAACAATGCAATTTTTACTCATTCGTTCGGAAGGAGTTCATCTGACAAACTCTACTTCTAGAAAGCTCAAATTTAGACTCAACACTCCATAGTACCTTTTTTTCCCCAATTTTCTAAAGACCAATCCTTGTGCTGTTGTGCCCATTTTCGTCCTTTCAACTTATTTTCATTTTTAACAGACATTTCAGAACTGATACACAACCTCTAAGCCCAAGAGAAAGAAGTCTTCTCTTAACAGTCATAACATATCACGACTCGCATAACCCCCAGTAAGCAAAGCAACACATAGTACTCAGCTTTAGTCAACGGCGGTAATATATTGCTACAAACGGAACTAGCCTCGAGGACAAAAACTTTCCCGCAGCATATATATTTGATGTTTACCTGTAGAATTAAATTCGCCTGTTAGTTGGAGAGCTGATTTTCTTCTGTTCCTTTTTGCTAGACATGAACAAATACCTGTCTTCTTTAGATACTACTCTGAGTCTCCTGAATCTGTTTCTGTCAACAGTTGCATCGGTTTCTGCATGTAGTTGAGGGCAATAATGCACCACATTTTTTGATATCTGTAATTTTCTAGAAATTTGACTTTTTTTTAAATATTAATTTTTTTAATTCTTGTTTTTTTAACGGTTTATTACATTTGCATTCAATCACACATTGAATTAGAATCTCTTACGGGCGAAGGATGGCCTCTCCGACGCCCAGCCGTTGTCCGGTAAGGCATTATATCAGTTGTCAGGGGGAACGTTCAGGATGATTTGATAGGCGAGCTCGGTCTGTCAAAGCGGGATGCTCGCTGATTATGGCATTGGGTGCCCGGGTTGAAATGTCTCACTAATACTGAGGCATCACTCACCTGGCTGGTGATTCGAAGGGGCCTCTGGGTCGCCCAAAGACTTCGTTCGGCTAGTTGGCAAAGACTCCCAAAATGCCTTCGCTGTAGTGTGGACGTGAGGACGCTAGGTCACGCCTTCTTTCATTTAGTGTCGTAGGTCTGTTGTGCAAGTTTTTTTGAAGGCATCATTTTTCGCTTGCTGCGGGGAAGGTTTTTGTCCTCGGGGCTAGTTCCGTTTGTAGAAATATAGTACCGCCGTTGACTAAAGCTGAGCACTATGTGTTACTTTGCTTACTGTTTTGCGAGTCGTGATATGGACGGCGCGAAGGAAGGAGTTCCATGGGGCCGAGAAGTTTACCTCTTCCCAACTGATGCTGTTCTTTAAGCATCTGCTTAAAGTCAAGATTAGGACGGAAAGAAAATGTCTCCATCTATAAGAATTTTGCGAAAGATGGGTGAGAGTTGCGCGTCTCTACCAAGTGAAAGGTGCTGAATTATAGTGGCATATTGATGAAGTTAGGCATTAAGGATTTTGTGATTGCTGGGTTGACCAATGGCAACCCCGCCCGTAATAGGTTAGTTTAGGTCGTTTTTTGCTTTATTTTTTTTTCTGTTCAGCCTCGTTAATTTAGCTAGGGTATGTATGCTCATTTGCCCCTTTTATTTCTGCCCCTATTTTTTCTTTTGTTTAATTCCCCGTCCCAGCCATTGTTAGGTGGATAATAATATATCAGTTTTCTGGTGGGCTGCAGGGCGTCTTTCGATTCGAGTGTAATTTTCGGAATTGTTGTAGTGTTTGAATGAGTGTCTGCTTGTTGAGGATGCTAGGGACGTACGAATGTTTTATATATTTTTAAAAAGTCCCGCATTGTTTTCCGTCCAGTTAACTGATGTTTCTGTCACATTCAGGGCTGTGGGGATTTTATTACTAACACTATTTTGTATAGTTTCTTGTATATAGATTTTTACTCATTTGTAAATACACATTGGGGTTTTTAGATTTTTAAATTGTTATTTTATTCCGCTCCTCTCACAGACAACGTATTGTACATGCGGGAACTAGTTAGAACTTCATAGAGTTCCTGGGTTATTATGGTGGATGATGTAAGAATGGTAAGTAAAAATGCGTTGATTGGTGCAAGCAATGTTATTGTAAGTTTGGGTCAGTGTTTGTGGCTAGCTAAGTTATATGGCAAGACAGTAGATGACCACCCTTTTCCACATCTTGTGCCACATTTGTACTTTGTACAATAAATATTATCAGATATTCATCTAGACCTAACTGAACCTCTACCAAGCAGTGGAAGTAAAATATTTGTGAATTTCTACAGTTCAGAAAAGGTATCACATTGTAGCAAAATTTTCAAAGCTTACGAGAATAAATTTATAGTGCTTGTAAAAAATATCTAAATTTTATATAAGGGTTTGTATATATACATAGTAGATGAGGGCACCTCGACGTGGTGTAATGGTTAGCCATCTTGGATCACTAGAAAAATTACGACTGGGTGTCGCTTACTTTGGGCGTCGTTCCACATCTAAGCTACGCTTGGAAAATCACTATACATCGTAGGTGAAATTATTTATCTAAATATGCAAAATTATCCTTTTTATGACATTAGGGAAACAATTCAGGTTGGTCACAAACTTTTGATCGGTTGTGGATATATGTGTGAGAGTGGTTGTGGTGGGGGGTAAAATCCATATATAACTAAAATTATATCTGTAAAAATAACAACAGAAATAAAGACAAAAGGAACACTTTTCTTAACCGACACTTTTCGTCTTCTGATGGACTTTATCAAGGCAAATGTAAGGATTCTGTTTTGAAATAGGTGTGTTTAAGCAGAATCAAAATGTCGTTGATTTTATAATTTTCTTTTTATTTGAAAAAGCTCATTAATATACTTCAGGACAATTGAAAATAAAGTTAAACTATGAAGGATGCTAGGTTGTGTAATTTAATATCTAGCAAGCGAAAGTGAGTAAAAGTTGTTATATCTGTTTTTTAAAGTGGAAAAGATTTTTATTGATAACGTGTTTAACCATCGTCAGATAGTTTGATAATCGTCTTCAGGTGAGAATGAAAGACAAATCGGTGTGCTTGGGATTTACATTAGAATCTAATCTGTAAAACATCACAAGATATGTGTCTTTCATTTTGAATTCAATGATGCCTATCTAATTAACTACCGAAGGTAAGAAACGGTGTCAATTAAAGCTATTACCCTTAGTTTCATAAGATATATATATATATATATATATATATATATATATATATATATATATATATATATATATATATATATATATATATATATATATACACACATATATATACATACATACACACGCACGAACAAAGGGTACGATGGGTAAATTTTTGTGTTTGACTTTGTCGAATGTACACTGTTATAGGTTCAGTTGGGCAGCGTATGCCAGAAATTTTGAAACGGCATGCTGTACTGCTTGGCATTCTCACCGGAAGCTTCAATATGAACATTTCAGAGTGTCTGTGTTTCAATATAAAGAAAGTACATAGGAAAGAAATGAGTCAAATGGCGATTACGAAGGTGTATGAAGTGATAAAGTGATGGCAACTTTATGCGTCCACTCGCCTTCCCACATAGTGTCAGACTAAACGTGGATGTCTACATCAAATGCCTCGAGGAGGTGGTACTGTCCTGGGTCAAGCGGGCGGATGCTGGAAGACCCTATGCCTGAAAACAGGTCACCGCAACTTGCTACACGGCCACAGAACCCATTCATGGCTGTCAGAAGATTTCTGCGTCCGCATCACCTTTTACATCTCGCCAACTAACTCCCCTGACTGCAAATTACTCGATTATTATGGGTGGGACGCAGTTGAGCGAGAGACCAACAAAACAGCTTGTAACATCAAAGATGAACTGAAGTCAAGAAGAGCGTCCAGAATAGAGGAAGAAGGTTCCAAAGTCGTTTGGAGGCCGTGAGTGAAGGTAATGGCGATTCTATTGAATAAATTTACTCTAAGTATTTCAAGATATTTTTGTGTGATTTTGGTAAATATATCTCTGATTATCAGATGCCAGTAGTATTTTCATTTTTGCGTAAGTTATACGCACAAGCATAAACAAAGAGAATGAATGTTCGAAAAGTTTTATTAACGATTTAAAGATAGCTCAGTCTACCCAGAGAGACACAAGTTCGAATCCTGGGAGAAAGCGTCCTCAAATACGAGTATCCAATAAAAAATAACGTTCAAACTGATAAAAATCTATTGGATAGAAATCCATTCTAAATACATATTTTGTTTACATTCGGATAGGAAAATGTCAGGTAGTTCGAGAGAAGTTTCGCTTGACGGTACTTTTTCGAAGCTTGCCTTATTAATTGGTTATCTATAGCTCAGTTGGTTAGAGCGTGTTGGTTCTCACGATTGCTTCATCTGGCTAGGAAGTCGCAGGTTCATATCCTACCGGAGAGCCTAAGTTCTTATTTATTAAGACGTCTCGAACATTAAGACTGTTAGACGAAATTAAATAAATATGCCGTTGTAGAAATAAACGGAGCACCGACTCAAAAACGAGTATACACTAAAATTAACGGTTAAAATGATAACATATATATGCTATTTGAAATGATAATGAGTATATTATTATTCATATATTCACACACACACACACACACACATATATATATATATATATGCTTTTTGAATTTGTAGGTTTGATGAACTGGATCGTCATTACGATTCCAATGTAATAAGTTATTAATATTAATTATAAATATTAATGTTTGAGCCTTTTATATTATATTCTTTTTCTGTCGTGGACATTGAGCTCTACCTTGATTCTATCCTCTTGGGAATTTATATATACATATATAGTGACCACAAGTATTATATATATATATATATATATATATATATATATATATATATATATATATATATATATATATATATAAATATAAAAGTGGACATGGAAGTCAGCACTTAGAGGCGACAGTCTGTTTCATGCTAGTGCAATCGTCAGTATTAAACAACATTTACCGGCCTGACGATTGCACTAGCATGAAACAGACTGTCGCCTCTAAGTGCTGACTTCCATGTCCACTTTTATATTTACACACGCTCTATCTCTGATATTGAGCACTTTACCCCATAAATATAGCACACTTTAAGACTATATTTCTGCATATATATATATATATATATATATATATATATATATTAAACATTTTTGTGTTTATACATTCTGTTTTTATAGATACAAATATTTAACTAAATGCTCTGTTTATAATAAACAGTATTAAACAACATTTACCGGCCTGAATATCCGAGAATTGTTCATAGAAAATATTCGTCCTCCGACAGTACATATGACGGTTCCGTATAGGATACAGGTTCGATTCCTGTCTGAGGACGAATATATTCTATGAAATTTCTCAGACATTCAGGCCGGTAAATGTTGTTTAATACTGTTTATTATAAACAGAGCATTTAGTTAAATATTTGTATCTATAAAAAAGTAGAATGTATAAACATAAAAATGTCTTAAAATTATTATCGGACTTTGTCTATTTCATAATATATATATATATTGGAATTTAATGTATTTTCATATTTCAAAATAAATAAAGATGGGCCAATAGCGCTGTAGGGAAAGAAGATGTATCAAAAGATAAAAATTATTCTACAATCTAGATTAAGAAATTAGATAATGAATCGATTGGGTCAGGGTTGCCATTCGTAAATATCCAAGACACACTCTATAACCGTAACCAGAAATTTCCTCGTGGATATTCTAAAGATCGCTTTCCTGAATGAATGACGACCGTTTCATTATATTAATGTATCCGGCCCAGAGATTGAAATTAAAATCATTATCCCACCGAAAAGAAGGACTGACTGGAAACACTACCAGCAATAACTGAGCAGTTTAAAAATATAGAGATGTTTCTAGACATGCACAGCGGAACGTGAAGCATTACTCAAGTAGATTAATTAAAGGCTTGAGTTCAGATTTCCCTGAAGGTTACTCGGAACGCCAAATAAAACAATAACAAAAAACATAATAATTAAAAGGGTGGGATAATACCAAGGGTGGGATAATACCAACAAGTATTATGGCATTGATCCGTTTATAAATAACGTAAATACTGCTATCTTCTGATCCAGAAATACAACTAGAATCAAAGTTTTCTTATTTGATTCTGATTTCGAATAAAGGACTAAGGTTAGACATTTAGGAATTAGAAAAAATATACTAGCGTCTTTATCTGGGCTGGAGCTGCCCAGTATCCACTTTCCAGCCTTGATAGAGTTCGGAAGCATTTTCGCGGCCTTGTGGTCGAGGAATTATTTTCAGTTCTACAACCCATTTCCTAAAAGGTAACGTCGAAATCTTTTCGGCATTATATCGCCGTTTCCATGATTAATGTCATGATGAGTTACATTCACTAGTTTTCCCCAGTTCAGACATTTAGACCAAACCCCATTCCATGTGCATGAGATCGAATAAACCACAACACTTTCGTATTCCATTAATCAGAAATAATTTCTATTCAAACAACTACCTTGTCCTCAAGAACACTTTATGGACCAGACCAAGACGATGCATCCCTGATCGCTACAATCTTAACTTCTTCGTGTCGAAGGTCAACCGTTATCTTACCTACATATCCTCATGGGTGTATATCTGCGCCTGGCCTCGGATTATTTATACGGGTGCGTTTGTGTGAAGTAAAATGCGTACACCTGTATGCGTGTGTGCTTATTATGTATGAGAGTTCCACCCCGAAAAAGCACAGACGGGAATTCCCCCTCCCATAACCAAACATAGTGAAACAAGCATAAAAAGATCCAATTTTAAAAAAGTAAACTAGATTGTCTGATGATCGCACAAGCGTGAAACACAAGGCCACTGTATCAGTTATATTTTAATCAAAGGCTGTTTTTGTATCCACGACAAGCAATTATATGCCTTCTACTTGATCCTCATGTCCTGGTTATTGATGTTAAGATATTTTATTATCAGCGCTCAAATCTCTGCTCGTATATAATATAGATATCTCTTTTATTTTTTATTGTACACCTTATTTTTTTTTACAAATGATATTTCCTTTATTTGGTTTTCGTATATCCCGTCGAAGTTCATGGATTTTCTCCTGCTATATGCATGGTTGATTTGTGCATCACATTGTCTTTGGGTACTTCACCCATTTAATCTTTCTGCGTTCCTTATTTAGTCATTCATGTTTAGATTTCCGGTATTTATTTATTTTTGGTGGCTTCATCGACATTATACGTCCTGTCCCATGACCTTATTTTCAAAAAAGTGGTTCCACCCCATGCAAGGCAGTAAAGTCAATAAGACACAAGCGGTTACTTAGTGTGGAACAATTAGGATAGAGAAAAGAGTAATCAGGAGGGGAGTAGAGAGCGATTGACATTGCATTTAAATTTTTGCAGATTAAAGTTTGTCTGGAAAGCATGGAGAACATTATTTGCTATCTTCCATGCATTATCTCGTGAATATGATTTGGCAGCCATTTCTTTTTGCCCTAAGTTCGCCGTCGTTTCCCTGAAGGTGTCCTATAATTAAAGGACACTATATTATATATGGTCATTGTTCGCTCGTTTAAAAAATGATTATAAACTGAGAGGTTTGAAAGAAAGAAAATTAAATGTTTTGTTCTTGTCCTCATAATTACAGCGGCATTTATCAAACCCTTGTTGACGGTCATAACACAATGGAAGCAAGATAAGCATGGTTCGGCCCGATCACTACTTAGATGGGGGAGCACTAGGAACTAGAAATGACCACCTATAATCCAAGCTTTCCTTTGAGTTCAAATAGCAGACAAATGGCTGATAAACCGTAAAAAAAAACAATGATATGAAAACGTTTCTTTTAAAACAAACCTCTTTCGAGAATGTTATAATGTTGCCAATCTATATGTAGTCCAGATCACATAAATTTCGGTGACAATGATTTCTCTTTAAGTTTTTCCAATTTTACTTTTGTTTTTTGTTTATTTGTTAATTCTGTTTTTTTCATGCTATCCAAAATTTTCGGTATTGTCTATTTTCGGGAATGTCTATTTTCGGATCCTTAGTAATGTGGTATCACGTTCGACATATGAGTGCTTTGTGTTAGAAAATTAAATAAAAAGTAACACTAGAAGGCATTATGTTATTAATCTGATATTGAATTGAAAATCTTGAATCTTATTAAAATTATATTTCTATTAGATATCCGTGTCATAACCACTATCTCATCTTTGCGCTAAATTTCCAAATCATCAGTAAACTTTGAGCATCAGTCTATTTTATAAACAACATCTAAAACCATAGGATTGGTTATATAAAAGATAAACTCGAGAAATTTGCAAGAAAAAAAGAAGAAAATAAAAGAAATATGTGGAAGTACTATTTTGATCCGGAGACACAAGGAAATTCCCAAATCTTTAATTAAGATATGCAACAGTAAAATGAAAGATTTTATAATAAGCAAGATACCTTTTCTTAAATCGCCAAAGAAACAATTTATATATGTAGCTTAATTAATAAATCCGTAGACTAATATTAAAAAAAAAACACATTTATTTTATAGAATAATTATTTCATAAATATCGCCTTCCTTAGCAACGAACTTAATTCAGCGGTAAATATTAATAGATTAGAACGAATATCATGTCGAGACGATTTCCTTTCAAAATTGAGTTAATAACATCGTTCCAAGTTACGGACATCTTGATCCACTCTCGTAATAATTCCAAGCCGAAATTGTTATTGATAAATCACATCCGCAAACAGGAGTTTTATCTCTTTCGTATTTAACAACGCATTCGAACTTTTAGTAAATTCTACTGCTGCTTTTGTCGCCTAAGTCTTTCTCGTCTGGTGTCTTGGCATTGTACAGCTAATTAAGTTGTTCTTGCCGTAGGGAACGAAACCAATTATTGGTGGATAGCAGTAACAGAATCTTAAAGACGAAGTAGAGATCGCGGTCAACGTCTGACATATTAGGAATCGGTGCACAAGGTTTCTTCTCACGAAATCAATTCAGAAAATATTTGCTTTCAAATCAATATGTATGTAAAATATTCCAAATTAAGAAATCGTTTCCCAAAAGGACTCCAGAACAATGCAATTTTGTTCTGAAAGACGAACAATAATTTGATATGAAGAAAGCAACTCGGCGAAAAACCAATAGTCGGTTTTACGTTCCTATCCAATAAATGATCTGTTTATGTAAAACACACTTTAAGGAATATGACAATAAAGAGATAGTATAACATACTTAACTTATTGGGTGTTATTTACGTGTAGATTGACAATTACAATCACACTCAGTGATCTTTGGTCTGCGGTCTGGGATCAAAGTGTAATATCTGTCCTCTCCTCTGTAAAATTAGGAGCTATGAGGATACCAGTACAGTGGCACCAGCTTTATAAAAAGAGGTTCAGGTGGATACTAACGTTAGCATTATTGTGCACCTGGAGACTAGATAATTTGTGTTCTTAGCCCATATATAGGAGTATCGGCAAGCCAGATTAAAATAAAAAATTCTCATATCCTGCCCTCGCAAAGATGTTGGTAAATATCGCAATCGTGCTTGGAAAAAAGTGTAGTATATGACTTCCGGTTTGACAAGCAACTTTTTATCTGTCAATTCTATTTCTGCACTCGGACAGAACACATAAAAAACTTTTCTAAACCTACGGCCGCTCCCCTGTCATATCACCAAAAAATGGGTTTGGTGGAATATCAACGCCAATAACGACGTTGGTTGCGAAGACTGGTATATTTTGGGACTTAGCCCATGTGCCCACGCTTGGGCTCTACATTTAAAACCGGCTTTGTACCATATCACGCTACGATGGGGGATAAGAAAATGCCAAGTGTAAAATCTGTTCAATTTATGTTGTCTGTGAAGCCTAATTCTGGGAATTAGTAGCTACAGTAGCACGTTCCTCGTGACATTAATAATGACTGCTGCTGGCTACCGATTCCAGTGTGAGCATTGAGCAGTTTTTCTCCATGTCATATATGTATTTCTAAATACCACCATTTGACCGGCGTTTTGGCGGTGATCAAAGTGTAGTATCTGTTATCGTTTCCTCTTAATTTTATGAGGTAAAATTCGCCCTGAGGATTACAGCACTAAGAAGGCATCTTCTTAAGTCCATAAACATGTGAAGTCTGGTGGATACCGAGAGTAATCGCGGAATGGTGCAATTTTGGTCGCTGGTCCATATGTTCGGGCCGTATTGTTCCACTGTGGCTTGGTAGGTAAGTAACACTCTTTGACCAGGCCTTCGGGCAAGGAAAAATCTCATTCACAAAATATTGTAATGTGTAGTTTCACGTGTGAACTGACACTTTCTGGAGTTGTTACTCAATCGACAGTTAGACATCATTGTGTGAACTTGTTTATTTTATGACAGTTGTATTGACAATAATGTACATTTTGGCGGGGGGGGGGCGAAAAAATATCACATTAACTAAATCTGTCAGACCCACTGTATTTCTGGCCTAGCTCTCTGTTACTTCTGACATTTGTGCCATTGATCGTTTGGAGATTTCAAACTATGCACAATATTATTGAGTAGACTTGACAGATGTTCTTGTTGGTTTGAATAAACGATTGATAAATTTGTGATTTCTGAATTGGAGTAATTTGAAGAAATCTAGCGAGTAGCACTGCTGTGTGTCAAGTGACAGCAAACCTGCATTTACGCTCTAAGAATTCATGTTAATTTCAATATTGTTTTTAATCGTTTTTCACTTTGAGTTTGAATTATTGCATTATTGATATAATTCAAACCCAATGCTCATGAACAACTCTCCACAATCACAGAACACATTAAATACGTTGTCTCTGCGTAAGGGCATGTTATTAGTTTTGAGTTGAGAATTGTTTTCCATCTCCTAAAAATCATAGAATCAGATTTAAATCAAGTCAACCATCCACATGCAAATAGAAATATTGGTTTTTCAGACTGAATTTTATTTATAAATATTCCTGCCAGAAAAAATAATTATTGATACGTGTATATTTTCTTTCACATGTATCTCTTTTCAGTCGGTGTACGCAATATTTTAATTTTCTCTCTCGCGTTCTGGCGAGTGCCTTTGTTATCTCTGATAACAAAGGTCTCTCTAAAAACAACTTATATTTGTAATTTTTTTCTTCTTTCTAGCCAATCTGTTCCCTCCGTGCAATACGGTGTTATTATATAATGGATATAAAAATTCCCATAACGGAGAAATAGAACTGCGAAAAAATAAACCTTTATTCCCTAGCTCACTTTCGTTATACACCCTGCCTGAAGTTAGTAACAAATCAGAGAAACTTCAATAATTCAGTTTTAGTTGGAAAAATAATGCCAAATTTTAAACAATCAAAACAAATCGGAGTTTCCACCCCATGCAAGGCGGCAAAGCCACTAAGACGCAAGGGGGTTACTTGGTGGGGAAGAATTAGGAACAGGATCACTAATTATAAGCGGGAAGAGAAAAGAGTAACCAGCGGGACAATAGAGTGCGATTGACATTGCATTTAAATTTTTGCCGATTAAATGTGGCTGGAAAGCACGGAGAACCTTATTTGTTTTCTTCCATTACTTATTTCATGAATATGGAGTAACAGCCACTTCTTGTAGTCCTAATTCTGCTGTCGTTTCCCTAAAAGTGTCCCAGAATTAAAGGACGCTATATTATAGCAATTTTCCAAGCGATTCATAAGGACGAAAGTATGGGGTACCCAGTGAGGATCGAACTCACTATTCAGTCGTAATTGTTCTAGTAAGACGAGTTTGCTAACCATTACACCGCCTCGAAGTGCCCAAGGACGCTTTATTATATATGGCGATTGATCGCTCACATAAATTAATTAAAAAATATATATAAAAATTTAGAGGTTTGGAAGAAAGAAAATTAAATGTTTGTTTTTGTCCTCATAATTACAGGGGCACTTATCGAAAAGCTTGCTGACGGTCATAATACGGTGGAAGCAATATAAGCGTGGTCCCGCCAAATCACTACTTAGACGGGGGTAAACTAGGTACTAATCTGTCCCGTCCGTGCAATAAGGTGTTATTACATCGTGGATATAATTCCCATACCGGAGAAATAGAACATCGATAAATAAACCTTTCTTCGATAGCTCATTCTCGTTATACACACTGTCTGAAGTTATTAAGCAAATCATAGAAACTTCAATAATTCATATTTAGTTAGAGAATCGTATTTAAATTTAAAAAAAAATCAAATTAAAACAAAGCCTGAGTTAAAGCTTTAGGTATTATCGATATATTTTATAGAGGTTATTGAAGTTATTTGATCTCTATCTATAAAAGGTAGGATGCGTGTGTGTGTGTAACGAATGCACGGCCGCATTTTCGACGGATTTGCACCAAAACTTACATGCACATGCTACAAGTTAGCGGGAAGGACAAGACAGACTTTGTATTTCCCAACTCCCATCGATAGTGGAAATAATCGATTTTTAATGCTTCTAGGGTAGTTTTCATGCAGTTTGCGGCCATTTTCTACCGGCCAGAGTGAAAGCCTATAGCTGGCTGCCACGAATAGACAGGAAGATTCTATTGGCCAGCGTGAGAGCCAACAGCTGACTGACACGAATTTTAACAAACATGCAAAAAAAATCGATAGCTGCATTCGTCAGAAGAGGGAAAAATTTAAATCTGCATGGCACTTTACTCGAATTGGCTCATTCGCTTGCTTAAACTCAACGTTGATTCTGATTACGCAGGACTGGGTTGGGTGTGAAAAAGTATTTGTTGTTAACATTCTTTTTTCATTCTGTTTTTCCAGTTATGAGTCCTTTTTTAAAGCTGATCGTTTTGTGTTCATTTTGTTTAGTTCTTTTTTCGTAACAGATTTACTGTTTAGTATAGAGCTTATAAAAAATTCACAGTGTGCTATAGGCAAGAAGTCAGGCATGTAGCAACATCAGCACGGCAAAGGGCACTCCTTTAAAGGCAAGGAAGGGCAAAAATATTTTAAGTCAAGTGATAGCGATTGCTCTATGAGTCAAACACGGGCAACGCCGGGCCATGCTGCTAGTGTATTCTAAAAACTGCCGTCTGAAGATATTAGTGCAAAACAAATAATCACATTTTACTTCAATATAAAGGTTATAAAAACATAAACAAATGATCAATACCTACAATAAAACAAATAATATACACATATGTTAAGTCATCGAATCTTTTACATTTTAATCTAGTGAACCTTTTTCTCAATAACAGCCAGTAATCTATTATCCATTGATTTTGTTATTTTTTTTTTAACTTAAGATGGTTCGATTTCCGACATGGTAGTTTTAATTGCTTCCCATAAGTTTGCTTTGTTGTTATATTGTCTGCCACCTTCATATAACATCATCTTCACAATTGACCGTAGATTTTCGATTGTATTAAGAGACGGACTTGAGGGTGGCCATTACATTATCTTCTCTCCTGCAAATCGTTTATTCTCAAAACATTCACGGGCAACTTTCGATACATAAGGAACATTGTCGTCCATAAATACACATTTCACTTTGAAATTGCGAAAAAAAGATGTGTACCATGTAATGAAAGTCTTATTCCTAAGATTACAAGAGTCAGGACCGTTCAAATTAATTTCTTCATCGAATCTGAAAGGCCCAATAATGGGTTGGTCGACAATTACAACACATATCATAGCACTAGTTCCTCCTTGTTGTCTTCTTTTAGTCACAGGAACGCCTGCCTTGGATAAAATCCATATATTTGTCCCATCCCTCAGGTCGTCCAAATGTCACTCCAAATTCGTCCGTGAAGATTACTTTAGAAAAGTCAATTTTAATATATTCCTGAGCCCAATTTTCACGCTTCAAAATATTTGCTTTAGTGCCAGGAGGTTGTCAAGTAGATCTTTTTACAGATCCCAATACACAAAGTATTCTACACCTTTTGTCCTTGACTGTTTCATTTCCAGCCTTTTCAAAGATCTGTGTGCTGGTCAAATGTAGTTTCATTATAACTCGCTTTAGTTTACGTTCTTCTCGAGGAAGCAATTACTTAGAGCATTCTCCTTTGCTTCGAGTTCCCAACATATATTTTAAGCAGCCTTTATCCCTGTAACGCTGCTTTGATATCTCCAATGTAGACATTCATTAACTTTGATATTTTCTGTTTCTCC
>OZ038480.1:42328963-42331463 GCA_964036315.1 Acanthosepion esculentum
CCTGAAAAGGAATTGCACGTGAGACTAGGACAATCTACCGGACGACATAAAGGGTTCAGTTCGAAAATTCAATCACCCGAAGAAGGGGGGAGCGTACAACAGCCGAAACGACGTGAATATGACAATAAAGATGAGGACAACAGTCCAATCAATGTAAATTCTCTTATAATTACATTAGCCGTTTCCTTATAAAGAAACATTTGGCATTCATTTAGATTTTCGAAAGATTATAACGCTAATCCTATGCGCATTAGGATTTTGATGTCTCATTTTTCAACCTCACTTAAATTAATTCCAATATACAATTTTGCGATAAATATGGAAGCGAAAACTGTAGCCATGATTATTGGCGGGATTTAAAAGATCGAAATTTCGATAGAAATTTATAAAAACTTTCTTTTAAAAAACGTTTTTCAGAAAAACAAGTTTTTCTCCAGTCCAGTAATTTTTATCGCTCTTACCAGTATGAATAGTGAATACCTTTCCAGTATGAATAGTAGATACCTTTCCGGTATGAATAGTAGATACCTTTCCGGTATCAATATTGGATACCTTTCCAGATGCCTTCTTAATATTTCGTTTGAAGTAATGTGGCACGTTAGCATCTTGATTATGTCATAACATGTGATACCTATTGAAGTTGTTGCTTTTGTTGAAAGTCCTCAGGTGAGGTATTTATTTAAGGTATAGTTTGCCAGGGATGCCTTCAATGAGTCCATGGGTTTGAACTGATATTTTCCTTCTGCTAGACTGGTTGCAAACCAAGTGGAAGTAATTCTAGTCGACTCTTCTATTTAACCTACATTTACGTGAGGAGCAATAGGTTTAACTTTTTTCAATGAACATTAGTGATAATGTGTGCCAAGCAGACGAAGACAAGATTTGAACTCTGCTCGTCGATCCCAACTCTACCCGCACATCCAAAATATACGGGTCAAAATACCAGTAAGGTTGAAATTACTAATCGAAACTATTCATGATATCAGTTTTTTACTATAGCCTTTTCAGGCAATGATAAAGACCGGGGGAAACATTGGTCAAAAGATTGCGATGAAAATAGTAAGGATGAAAACGTTTATTTGAATAGCTGATGCAATAATAACAGTAAATCCTCATAATTTCAGTCAATAAACATGTCCAGAGAACGCATCGCCCGCAACATGATAAAAACAGTAAGGACGAAACGAAGCCTGAATAGATTATTGAATGATAATCACTCAAAATCATTTCGGCCAGTGACGAAGTCCAGAGAAAATATCGATTAAAACGTGATAAAATGTTTAAGGATGATATTAAATCTAAATAGGTCAGGCAATGGTAACAGTGACTCAAAAGCATTTCAGAAATTGAAGTAGTTCAGAGAAGGCATCCGTTGAAACGTGATGAAAAACGTATAGATGAGACTAGCTTTGCATAGGTTATGAAATTATTAAAATTCCATATCAGCATTTCAGAGAAGAAGCCCTGAAAATTAATCGGCCGTAACATGGTAAGAATAGTAAAATTCAAAACAAAGATCTGAATAGAAAACTGAATCTGGCTTCATTATCTAGAATTTGAGGATGTGACATAATTTATTTCTGAATTTAAAGTTCATTTGGTTAAAACATATTTTTTATTGAGAAAATCTGATGGATACAATGTTTCAAAAATCTCTAGTTCCTAATTCCTTCAGCGTAAAAATTCAAATAACGAAAATAAATACTAGAGATTAGAATAAATAAACGTATACAGTTGGAAATATAGGCCTTGTCTGCATTTTTAAACAACTGATAATTTTTAAAACTTTTATTTAAAATAAAAGTTTCCGTTTTGAAAGTGAAAATCAATAAAAATGCTATTTTACCTATTAACATGATATAAATAATAAAAGTTCCCCAGTATCAAATAGAATAGTGAAAGTTTATAGTTTTAATTAAAGAAACTCGTGCTTGACTTTTTTTTCTCTCTGAATGATTTTAAACAAAGAATCACGTACATAATCAGAAAACACACGCTATTTATTTTAGGTTATTTATTTTTGTAGATGAAGCAATTACAAAAGCCTCGCTTATTTTAACTTGAAACTAAACCAATTGATTAGATTGCGGATTCATGACTAGCTTACAGGAACACAGCCGTAAATCTTATATTTTAAACGGGGAAAAAATGTTATATTCCTAAACCGTACGAAGTTTAAACTAAACTAGTATAAGATATTGTATTTATTTGCTTATTGCTTGTAATGGGAAGTTGCTCTCGCTACAGCTTAATCAATGTTTACGTAAAATTAAAAAAAAAATCAATGAGAAAACTAATATCTCTTATTTACTCCATACAATATTTTTTTTGCTTTAGAGAATTTATATTCTATATATATATATATATGTCTTCCGTAGACTTTGTAAGTACTTAAATAATGAGATTTGAACAAGTTTTCAAATTGAAAATATAATTACCTCATAAAAGATAAAATTAGTTTATAGTCGAATATAATAATGAAGGCATCCGTAATTAGATT
>OZ038480.1:42336463-42356463 GCA_964036315.1 Acanthosepion esculentum
AAGACAATGCTCCATGCCATACGTCAAAAGTTTCAATAGGTTGGTTTGAGAAAAAAGGGATTACAGTGATGAAGTGGCCTCCTCAATCCCCAGACCTAAATCCCATTGAACCTTTGTGGTCCCATTTAGGGAAAAGAGTGAGAATGCACAAATGTTCATCAAAAAAAGAATTAGAGGCCAAACTTCATGAAGAGTGGCAGAAAATAGATCCTACCACCTGCAACAACTTAGTCAATAATATGCAAAAACGAATAAAAGCTGTTATTAAGGCAAAAAGAGGACATAATAAATATTGATTGTTGTTATTAATGTTTACTCCACTATTCCTAACCTTTAAATATATAAGTTTGAATCATAATTTCGATTTTTCATTGGTGCTCCATAATTTTGGCCAAGGCTATATATATATATATATATATACATATATATATATGTGTGTGTATGTGTATGCGTGTGGCAGTGTAATTGCAGCTGGGAATGAAAAAATGAATGAGTCGATCTCCAATTAGAGTCGAGTTCATTTACCTGCTAATAATCTTGAGAAAGCTATGAATTAATCTCTTCTACACCCACCTATGGCTGAATGGCAGGAGAAAATGGGTTCTATACACTTGTTTGGCATCCAGCCTCGAAGGAAGAAAATCAGAATTAAGACCCGTAGAGTGGCAGTTGGAGACATTTGGCATATTATGTATGCCAGTCTTCTGTATACGGTTCTCCTAAAAAGCTTTTGTTGGTTCAGCACACGCCTTCACCCATGTAATCAAATTATTATACGTGCGTATAGTTTGATATTTCTGTTCAAAAACGTCGAAATGAATGGACCGTATTTGCACACACACACACACACACACACACACACATACATATATATATATATATATATATATATATATATATATATATATATATATACACACAGATATATATATATATATATATATATATTTACACACACATATATATATATGTTTAGCTGGCCACTCATATACGAGGATACCCGTCTAGTAGGATGGCTAGCTAATACCTACTATATTATTATGTTCTACCAGTGGTAGAACATAAAAATATAGTAGTTAGGTGGAGTGACAGCTGGTAAAATTTAGAGTTAATATGTGCTGGAGAACTTATTCATCCGAGGAGTGGCGTTGCTGATAATGGGTTTTCTTGTGGAAATTCCACGTTCTGAGTAAGCCGAAATCCCTGTTCAGTCCCTCTATGTGGAAATTTTCGTTTAGATTATACTTCAACTCCGATCTGCGTCTGTCCTCCCGGCTACCGAACCAAGACACTAAAAGCACGCATCCGACATTGCCGATGCTATGACCTGGTTGGTTGAAGTGCACAGAGACTGTGAGGGCTGTTGTCGTTGATGTATTTCTTGTAGCTAATAAACCTTAAAAAGGAACTCTGTTCAAGTTTCTCCCACATAATTACCCTTCTAGCATTTGTTACAGAAAATTAAATATACGAGATTGGATCTGTCAAATGTTAGAGCTGGCGGTTTGAATACCACGTGGGTACCCGCAGGGGTGTAAATGTTGTCAGTGATGTGTTTGCAGACCAGCCACCGGGTTTTGTTGCAGGTGACATTCCCTTGGTGAGTTGATGTTTTGCAGATGTTGGATGTCTGAAGAGATTGGAAATCTATCGCCTCGCGTGTAAGGGGTTATCAGTAAATAAATTACTAATAGTATTGTCTATTTTTAAATGTTGGAAATATTTAGTTAAGCTTGGGAGTGTTTTGGGATGTTATAATTAAAATGAAAGACCGTGGGGATTATGGACTTATTCTTTTTAGTTACATAGTTCAGTGTTTCTATTATGTCTATGACTTTTTAATCAAGTCTAAGGTTACATCTAGGTAGTTGATCACTTTTGCATTGGTGGTGGTGATGATGCTTAGTTCGCGATCTCGAAAAAAATTAATTAATTCTTTTCTCAACAGATCATTCTTCTGTGGGTTAACTTAAATGGGGTAAGATAACACCATATTCTTTATCAATCCCACCGTCATAGGTATCAAAAAGAAATCTAAGTCACCTAGTATGTATATTCATTAATATATATATATATATATATATATATATATATATATATATATATATATATATATATATATATATATATATATATATGAAGAAATATAGTTTTAAGGTGTGCTATATTTATGGGATAATGTGCTCAATATCAGAGAGAGAGCGTACGTAAATATAAATATAAAAGTGAACATTGAAGTCAAAACTCAGAGGCGACAGGCTGTTTCATGCTGGACGCAAACGTCAGGCAAACTGACGATTGTGTCCAGCATGAAACAACCTGTCGCATTTGAGTGTTGACTTCAACGTTCACTTATATATATATATATATATATATATATATATATATATATAGCATAATTTCATTAGAATCTGCACTATATGTGCGATATATTGTAATTTTATTAACATATACCCATATGTATATATGTCTATATATCTATGTGTCTGTGCGTGTTTATTTATATATATGTGACGAATGTTAATCTTAATCATTGCAAACTGCCTAATATACATTTGAGATCAACCTAGCTGCAAATAAATATCCATCACTGCCTATAGTGTTCTCTCTTTCTATTTCCTGCTACAATTACTACTTCTGCTACTACTACTACTATTATTATTATTATTATTATTATTATTATTATTATTATTATTATTATTATTATTATTATTATTTTCTTGTTTCATTTGTCGCCAAACTCATAGAAAATCCAGTCGATATTCTTATTCATGAGATTGATTAATGGATTCTATGGAATTCTCATTCGTTTAGAGCCGACCTCTTTGGATGGATCTGCTAAGGACTTTCATTTGTTGATTAATGTCTTAAGTTCAACAGCAAATACATATCTATTTAGCTATATATCTAATAACTCTATGACACCTATCAAAATAAGTTTAAAAAATGTAATCTGAATTTATCTTATTTTAAATACAATAATTTCCAGTCACTTTATAAAAATTTATTTATAAAAAGGTGTTCAATAGATAACTAGAGCGACAATAACCTCTAAATTAATTGGAAAATGTTCAAAGATCTTATCTCATTGACTAACGCATACATTTTGAGCGTCGATATTCGAAAGTTGGTAAGTCCATTCCACATTTAATAATTAATTTAGTCATGCTATCTACCAATACTTTTTTCACTTTCTTTTCGGAAATAGCAAGAGACTGGATATATTTATTATTTAATAATCATATATTTATGCAGTAAAGTTCAAAAGATTGAAGCCACCATCAGAATTAGCATGAGATGAACTTGACAAAAGTGTGAAAGAAAAATGAAAAAGGAGCTCTTAGAGTCATTGAAAAAAGGATGGAATCAATTATCAAACTTATAATTTGAGAAACTTTTGCAGCGAATGCCAAAAATGTCTGCTGCAGTAATTAAGGCTAAATGAGGATATTTTGACGAGAGCAAAATTTAATTATTTTTTTTTTGTCAAAATAAAATTTCTAAATAAATCATGTCTCATTTGTTTAAGCATGTATAAGAATTTTCTATTATTTGAAGTACAAAACAATTACAATTATGGGCAATTTGTAAAAAAATTAGCAGTTGTTGCTTCAAAATATTAAAATGTATGCATTAAAAGATACAAAATGACAGAAATCTAAATTAGCCTAAGTTATGGATCTAAATACACAGAATATCAAAAATGTAAAAAAAACAACTTATATATATATATATATATATATATATATATATATATATATATATATCAGGATTACATCATAAATAAACCATTATCAATTTCTAGAGGAGAAAAGTGTTCTTTATATATACTATTTACATTGTATGGGTTGTTGTCAACATCTTTATTGCCATATTCACGACGTTTCGACCGTTGTACGTTCTGTTCTTCTTCAGGTTATTGGAGTTTCGAAACGAACTCTATATTTCGTTCAACGGGATGGATTGTTCTAGGACGACGGGCCATGCCACCGCCAGATATCTCAGTATCATTTATCTCCCTTTTAACTAATCTCTACAAGTTTTTGTTCACCTCTCCTGTAGCCAGGCATGGAACTCACAAGTCTTTGTGTCCATGTGAGTTGAAAAAAGTCTACAAAGATGTTCACCTATACAGAAAAAGCCGTCTTGATTACGCACAACCGTCGCAACGACGACAACACAATCAATACATATAATGTCGAGCCTGATTTTACTTACAAAAAATTGTGCAGGCCGGCGAGTTGACTTATCCATTATTACAAGTCACGTCACCATGATGCCTATGCAGGAAGTGGAAACCTTTATTACAAGTTCCGTTGTTTTATGTGTAGGTCAATTGCAAGTCAACATGTCTTATGAAGGTCAATGTCAACGACCAGTCCTCGGAGGCACGTAAGATCAATGCTGGCATTACCCGAGGTGTTCCTCTCGCTCCTACCCTCTTCCCACGAATACTCTTACATCTTTAGTAAATATATATGCAGAGGACGTTTCTCATTATATTGTTTTCCGGTGCCTGTCAGCTGATTTCTCCTCTGACTTCACTCTCACAGTTCAATGGGGAAAAGACTGGCTGTTATAAATCAATGCAACCAAATCTAACATTTTATCTAACACCAAACAGACCTTAAACAGGCACAAACTTTGATGAGTGCTCACACCCTCAAAGTGGCTTACGCTCCCTCCAGACCTCAAATGAAACGCATATACGAGGGTGGACTCAAAAGTAACTGGAATCTTTTTCTGTGTGACAATCTCGTAGTAGTTCAGGCTTCCACCGCTAGATGCCAGTTGAGGCAACCCTCAGACATCAGTGTGCTAACTGATGTCATCGTGGGAAGACGTACAGATCCGGGGTTCAAATTTTTTTTCAAGGGCTTCACGCCCTTTGCTCTATTTTTACCATGGCTGAAAAGATGCCATTCGTAAATTGAAAGAACATTTGGACATTGATTCAGACCTTTTTTCGAAGGTCATCGCAGGTGACGAAAGCTGCTGCTATGGCTACGACCCGGAAACGAAGCAGAAATCAAATCAGTGGAAGAATCCAACGTCACCACAAAAAGCGCTTCAAGTAAAGTCCAATGTGAAGACGATTCTGACTTTTTTTTTGTTTTATGTGAAAGGAATTCTCCACAAATAATTTGTTCTTCCTGGTCAAACTATTAACTAGGCTTTTTACTTGGAAGTTCTGAAGCGTTTGCGAGACATGTGAGACGAAGACGCCCTGACCTGTGGCAAAGTGGAGGGTGGTGGTTGCATCACGACAATGCGTCAACGCACATCGCCTTGAGTGTGAGACAGATTCTGACCAAGAATCTCATGACCGCACTTCCCCACCCTCCCTATTTACCCGATCTCACCCTCTGCGACTATTTTTGTTCCCCCGAATGAAGAAAGTCCCCAAAGGAAAACGTTTTGCAGATGAGGTAGAGGTTAAGAAGAAAACGACGGAGTCATTAAAAAACATAACTTTACAAGAGTTCCAGGACTGCTTTGAACAGTGGAAAACACATCTGGATCGGTTCATTGCTTCAAATGGAGAATACTTTGAAATGATAAGAATATAAACATGCAACAATAAATGAATAAAATTATATGATACATTCCGGTTATTTGGGTCCCACACCCTCGTATAAATGATGCTGGAAGAATAGTCGGTTCCTTTGAGCGCACCAGAAACTACAATTATATGCTGCCATTTTCTGTCTTTATAAGAGTCAGACCATGCATTTGCGTGTTCCGTCTATACATTGGGAAACGCGGAAAACATTTTTCTGTTATTCCTATTATTGATTAAAAAACATCAATAACTAATTTAAATGAGGAATATCCATTGTAACATCTTAGAAAATCCTAGTATCTATTTTCTGTTAATTTAAATTTTACAAGGTAACATGTTTGCAACATTACCAGGTAACTTTGCAGGCACAAATGGGGGAAATATTTTTCAGACCACTATGAAATATTGAAGAAACGTATTATCAACGTAATTTTGTTAGCTGAGCAATTACATTCATTCATATAACTCGAACGAAACATTGTAAATACAGGCAGTCTCATAAATAGCTCTATCATATGTGATCTTAGAATCTTTATCGATTAGTGTTTATTTCTGAACAAGGTACAGTCCAAATACAACACAAGACCATCTGTTACCCCGAGGCAGCAACTCCCGACTCCGTAATCCGCGGATTACACATTAAGGCCTTAGACGAAGTTAACTGAAGTGCCAATGTAGCTAGGCTATTTTTTCCTCAATCGAAGTTCAAGAAGGCACCCACACACTTAAAATGCCATGTGCCATATTCAACATTTGTCGTAGGTTGAGCGAATACCAAGAGATGCGTGCTAACTGCCATATCACATTGAAACACCCGTTCTTGTACGACCAACGAAGTTAAGCAACCTCGAACCATGTCAATAAATAGATGGATGATGGTAGATGCTTGTTAATTCCAGGTGTTGTAAGCTTGGAGGTGTGGGTGGATGACGGAAATGGACATCGGAGGACTGAGTCCCAATATCAGTCGGGTTCGTTAATCACATAGGCCTAGGAAAAGTTATTATTACACCTGTTCTTCCATCACATATGGTTTAATTAGTAAACCAATATCTCCTAAATATTCTTACACTCTAAAAGTATTTCAGACTTTAAATTACCTTCTAAAGGTTGATAAGCCATAAAAAAAATCAATCAATCAAGAACCAAGAAATACAGAAAGAACCGGTTGTCTATCTTGTCAGAAATCAGTTCTAAAGAAGTTACTTATTGGTGTTTACGGGGTTTGATTACCAATATTTATATTGAGCGTAATCTAAAAATATAGATTCCAATGAGTCGCTTTTGCATAGGTACCGGCAAAATATATGCTGTTATTCCTAACTGAGATGAAATACAAGGTAATCAGAAAGTAAAGGCAATTTTGGAATTATTAGGTTGGTGCAAAAATAATGTCGTTTTTTGACGTTCAACTTCATGTGAGAAAACGACATTATTTTTGCACCAACCTAATACAAGTTAAAAATAAATATCAAGTAGCCGCTTACACATGGGATAACCTCTAAATAGACACGCACAGTATTCCATCATTCAGTCGAGTAGCAGAGAGCGACAAACTCAGATGTATAGGCACTCCACTCAGCGAAATAACCGTCAAGCCTTTGAACGGTTTTCTGTGGGCAGACGAATCTAACCTACGGAGATCCATCGTCGGTGGTTGGCACAGTATTGAGGCCTGAATCGCAAATCAATGGCAAAAAAGAACTTATATCAATAATTTCTTACACTATTTACTTTAAGGATACATAGCCCGGTGGATAAAAGCGTTGGTTGGAATCAAGTGACTTGGCCCAAAGAGTTGTGAGTTCAATACCCGAGAACGAAAACAAACTGATACTGAGACATCCAAAAGAGGCATAGCTTCTGGAATATTTTCTTCTCTCGTTTGCGGAACTCTCTTCCTGCTTCTTGGTATCGAGTCAACTTTGATCTACAAAAATTGAAATGCAATGTCAATCATTATCTGCTGTCTTCATAATTCATTTTCTTATATTGTTCTCTCTTCCTAACAATATTATTTTCTTTTCTTGTATTCTTTCAAACCCAGTAACCTCTTGAGTCTTAATGCATGCATTGCCTATACAATATGAAGCGAGAACGTATTGAAAATCCGTCATGAAATCTTAATAGTATTTCAATAAAATTCAAAATATGTTTTCTCGAAGAGATTGACCTTACATAATTTTATAATAAAAATGTGTAAAACTATTAAAAAATATATTAAATAATTGTTTGTACACTATTTAAAATATGAAAAATTAAGTAATATACAAAATACAGAGCTGATTTTCGTAATTCAGAATTACGTTTACTGAACAGTACACGACTGTACAGTAAAAACATTCTAAATAACATTAGAAATGTTACAAATGATAAAATAGCGATAATAATTTGAATCTGGTTGACAGAAATCCGTTACACGAATAGTATGACTAAAATACCAGTCAGCTAAAACCTATTTTCCAAAGTCTTCATAAAATCTTTTGATAAAGTGCAATATGGTTTAACAGCTCCGGAAACATTATAAACTTAGGATATTAGAATAATTGGGTGTCTGGGGTGTATCGTTAGTGGTAGTACCTTTGCAGCGAAGCAATCGGCATTGCTTTACTCTGGTGAGTTGGGATGCGGTACTGCACTGGCCTACGACCTACAACCAAGACTCACACATGGCTCCAAGTAGTCGCCTGGGAATTGTGAGAAACACCTCACGGTCAACGGCATCGACCTATCGGCTAAATTGTGTGACGGTAGTCTGAAGTGTTTCCTAACACGATCGATGGATGGGAATGCTTCTCAAAAACCTGTGACAAGCGACCATCTGCCAGTCGACAGCATGGGCTTAGAAGCTGCGCCTCAGAGATCAATAGATTTACCAGAAGGTAAAGGAACTTCTGACAGGAGGCGATGAGTAACCTCAACTTCCACGGTGCAAAAGGAAACTACTATTTTGCCTTGAATTTCAAATGTAAAATTTGCAATACTTTTTCCCAACACGAGAAGAAACAGCTCTTAATAATACATACCTATCAACGATTTCAAAAATCAAAAATAGAATAGTCTATGTGTTGGAAAATTGGAAAATAACATAGTCAGTAGATAGATACAAACATAAGACTGCACCATAGATGAAGCACGATTTTCTAACCAACATAATATCTTGGTTTTTTCCCATGAAACACACTTGTAAGACTGGGATGTCTATAACACACACACACACACACACACACACACACACACACACACACACACACACAGAGCTTGTATGAATATATATATACATATATATATATATATATATATATATATATATATATATATATATATATATATATGGAAAAATATTTTCCATATATTTCAGACAAGTACAGAAGTTTAAATATCTTGAAACTGTTTCAATAGAGGTTGAAAATGCGACACCAAAATCCAAATGTGCAACATATGTCTATCAAACACTAAGCTAAGTAGTAAAATAAAAATTCGTTAGAAACCAAAACGTAGTAGTAATCCGCGTAATTGATAATAAATACTGGAACCTTATTTACGAATCTAGAGAAAATTGGATGCAACAGAATTGTGGTTCTACAAAAGGAGGCTGAAAATACTGTGTATGGACTTCGTAAAGAAGGAAAGTATCTTAATGAAAATGAAAACCAAATGGTTACCACGACTTAGAATCAGAAGGAAACACCGGAAAATTCTTGGAAGCATTATGAGAAAGCAGGATTGGAGATTGTAAAACTTACGGGATTTAATGAATGCAAAATGGATTGAGGAAAGCAGAGTGTGACCTACATGACCACCAGCTTGTATGAATATATTGTGAACCAAGCTTGGGAGACAAATGTTAATAGAAACTACAAGGAATTGTGGAGAGCAATCATCGCACATGGCCTTAATGGACACAGCACGGATAACATTTTGATACTGTAGATAACAATCCGAGCAGCAAAGTTAGAAACATATGGGAACTATGCACAGTTTAGAACTGTTGTGCGTAAACATAATATATATATATATATATATATATATATATATATATATATATATATATGTGTGTGTGTGTGTGTGTGTGTGTGTGTGTGTGTGTGTGTGTGTGTGTGTGTTATAAATTTGGCTATATAATCAAGAAAGAGTTAGAAATTATTGACATTGGGAAAGTTTTTTTAAAAAAAATCAGATTATGCATTTCGTCTGTTAGGCTTCATCAGATCGATGATGGAAACATGTATTTCGTCTTCGATATCATGAAGCCTAACAGACGAAATGCTTAGTCGGACATTTTTTCAAATGTCAATAATATTATATATATATATATATATATATATATATATATATATATATATATATATATATATAAAGAACAAATGTATGACAAATTGAGAATAAGTTTTTGTGACACGTTTCTTCCCTTCAGACTTGATTGGATGAAACGCGCCAAAAAACCCTTTTCCAATTTGTCAAACATCTTTCAAAACTTCTTGATATATAAACGCTTATATACAAATTTATATATCTTTATCCCCCCCCATATATATATATATATATATATATATATATATATATATATATATATATATATATAATGTGGTGAAACAAATATTCGTTGACATACATTTTTTTTCATCTATTGCATTTACAACTAAATGATACAAATTTAAACATTAATATTTCGTTATTATGCATCTGTGTACAGTTAGTGTCATGAAAAGTGTGTTATTCCTTAGTAGGAAATACAATTAATTAAACATCGTTATGTGTACGAATATCTGTGTCCCGTCACTGTATATATAGAATTAATTTGGAGGAAGTTTATCACTTAACTTCTCTAAATTAATTCTATTAACGCTCTATCAAAACTTTTATGTCGATCACTTTATGACAAAATCATTTCTGTCCCAAAGGCTTTTCCACCCGGAGATGAACCCAAAATTTTGGTACTTAATACATACATACATACATACATACATACATACATACATACATACATATATATATGTATATATATATATATATATATATGTATATATATATATATATATATATATATATATATATATATATATATATATATGAATATATATATATATATATATATATATATATGAATATATATATATATATATATGAATATATATATATATATATATATGAATATATATATATATATATGAATATATATATATATGAATATATATATATATGAATATATATATATATATGAATATATATATATATATGAATATATATATATGAATATATATATATATATGAATATATATATATATATGTATATATATATATATATGAATGTGTGTGTGTATGTGTGTGTGTGTGTTTAAATAATTTCCAGCAAACCACATACGTCTGGGCATATATATTATACAATAATATTTTAATTATATATCCTGAACTGGCTCCTGTCTCTTTTCAATTGATGGATTCGGTTTGTTACATCGAAAATTATTAATAAATCATCGCAGCCAAAACCCTTAATGATAACTTTGTAAAATACAAAATGTTATTCTCTAATGAGAGATTAATTAAGTGCTCGTGATTTTGCCTGAACTAACTGAAGCAGTTACCGAAAAATAAATAAAAGTCCACAAGTTAAGAATAAATGACATTTCGTGCCATAGCAACCGAATAAAGACTTTAGAAATTCTTGCAAGCAATGATGCGTTCGTAAGTCTCAGAGACAAAAAGCGAAGAATAATAATAAAGTTATCATACTATGTCTTACAAGAGAGGCCGATCGATACTGAGTGAATCATAGAAAAAAATTACCATTGCACTAATCACCTGTTACGATAATTCGATTTCCGGCGCGCTAAAATGGAAGGCTAGACATGTGGATCGTTTATAATCTCGGACATTACGACAATTAATGATAAAAAATAACTTTGTATTGTACTCGAAATTCGTACAGGTTAAAGAGTCTTTTGAGAATAATGTGAAAAAATTTTGAATTGATTTGGAAAAATATAGAATGAATGGTTTTCATGGAACAAACTCCTGAGAGGACATCTCCCCAAATACTTCAATATTTTCAAATTTCGGTTCAAGCGTAACCACCTGTACGAGTTCTCAGTCAATACAACATTATTTTGTATCGTTCTGTACTGAATGGCTCTTAGGTGAACATTTAGTTAAAAAAAATTTACAAATTATGTTTTGAACCATTATTAGCTTACCCAGTCCATGTTCATGCAAACAAGTTCGTCAAGGTAGAAATTAAGAGCTCAAAATTGTGGAGACTCATGATCGCCTATGTAATTCCGTATCACTAAAATATTTTATCAGTTTTACATGATTTCTAGAAATATATAAACATTTCCGTAGATAGTGATTTATTTAAATTAATTTAGAAAATTAATTTTTCAACCGCAATCATATTTGTTTGTCAAGTGAAAATGGTGAAAGAAAATACACAGTATTTTTGTCGGGAATATCCAGAAACTTTTCCGAGTAAGAAACGACGAGGACCACGCCAATTGACATTTTTAAGTGCAGTTTACTTCAAAGAAGATCCCCAAAACAGAAATTGTGTGTGTGTGTGTGTGTGTGTGTGTGTGTGTGTGTGTGTGTGTGTGTGTGTGTGTGTGTGTGTGTGTGTGTGTTTTCATGTGCATGTGCATGTGCATGTGTGTGTGCGCCCGAGTTTGTCATTTTTTCTTTTTTTACTTTACATTCGATTCGGGTTAGGCCGACTAGGATTCGCCAGTAGGTACACATTAAGGGAATGAGGGACAGATTGAGTAAATGGATGGCGGAACAGGGTTTAGGGGAAATAGCAAAAAGACAAAATTTATTAAGAGCTTAAAGGGACATGAAGTTTTGGAGGACCATAGTCACCTACGTCTAATTCAGATTCTTCCTCAGAAATTTCATTACGTTGGATAAAGTCCCGGGCGACTGCTTCCCTGAAAAGTGCAATCTTGGCCACGTTTAGTCCAGGACCAACCGATATCTATCCTCCATGTCCTGATCGTCAGTACTTCTTAATTCATTGTGTTACTCTCTCACAACAGTGTCACTCAGTAAACCTCTACTAGGAGTAGTCCTCGGGTCTTGTATTGCGTAAACTAAGTGTTAATGAAATCTTAGTAGCAATGGATATTGTCTCCAAAATGAAGTATTTAAGGTATATTCACATATCTCACTCAGAGTATAGAAGAGTTCTATAAAGAAATTCTTTCGTTTCTTTAGTCCTTTTCCTCCATGATTTTTTCTCATGTTATAAACTTTTAACTTGGGAAATGGAAATGATTTTTATAATAATTCTTTTACAGTATTATCTTTTGTTTCGCTTTCCAAGAACGGCTTCAACATTTTTTTCTAAGAAATTAATTACTTCTGACAGTATATAAAGCGAGACTCTAGTGATCGACGCTTTAACAATTCTTTTAAAAAAATCTTAGTTAAAACTACAATGTCATTGTATTAAAAATTTGTATTCTTCGTCTACGGTAACTAAATTTGATTTATTCCCTCAGTGAAAATTCATGCATCTTAATATTGTCAAAACTCTATCCCTAATTGTTCCTGACTCTGGCACTCAACGCTAATAAACAGTAAGATGTGTGAAACGCAGTACAGTATATATAAATTAATCAGACATCAGGATGCAATGCGGAATCTATCCTACCATGAAAAATCATGTATTCTCTACAATGATTCCTTTGTGACCTCTGAGAAGAGATCAAGAGTTACATAAAAAAATGCTTCCGTGTTACTTATCTTTTTTTAATTTTTTTTTCTCTGTAATAATTTAAAGGATAATTCTGCCATCTCTCATCGAGTTTGCACTTATTTCGCCGTTCACTTGTCTCTCAAGACAATTCACACACAGCCCAGTTAAATAGCTTAATGACTTCCAAACCAGTGAAAATATATCATAAACTTTCACCGTCTGCTTGGAAAAGAACACTTGTGTTTCCCTAAAACATAGCAAATATATTCTTCTTCCTTGTGTCAACGCCATTGCTTTGTTATGATTCGTAATATTAGCACTACTATTAATAATGCATCTCCATTGGTAAATAGCAGTACTAGGAATACTACTATTACAAATGAGAAAATAGTGTCATTTCCCCAGGAAAAGTCGACTAAACTGACTAATATTATTAATAATAATAATGATGATGATGTTGATGACAATAATAATAATAATAATAATAATAATAATAATGTTGACGACAATAATAATAATAATGATGATGCTGATGTTGATGACAACAATAATAATGATGATGATGATGATGTTGATGCCAATAATAATAATAATAATGATGATGATGTTGATGACAATAATGATAATAATGATGATGATGTTGATGACAATAATAATAATAATGATGATGTTGATGATGATAATGACAATAATAATAATGATGTTGATGATGTTGATAACAATAAAATATTAATAATGATGTTGATGATAATGATAATAATAATAATGATGATGGTGATGTTGATGACAATAATAATAATGATGATGATGTTGATGGCAATAATAATAATATTAATAATGATGATGTTGATGGCAATAATAATAATAATAATAATGATGATGATGTTGATGGCAATAATAATAATATTAATGATGTTGATGATGACAATAATAATAATAATTATTATGATGACGATGATGACAATAATAGTAATAATGATGATGTTGATGACAATAGTAATAATAATAATAATAATAATAATAATAATAATAATAATAATAATAATGAGAAGAAGAAGAAATAACTCGCAGTACTTGTGAAAATTGAACGGTTTTCCGGAAGAATCATCATTCTTATTGCAAGGGGACAACTCGACGTGGTGTAATGGTTAGCATGCTGGTCTCGCGAGATCAATTAGGGCTGAATAGAGAGTTCGATATTCATTGGGTTCCCCATGCTCCTGGACTTGTGCCACATCTAAGTCACGCTTAGAAAAATCACCATACTTAATACAAGGATTGAATAAACTACTTACAAATTCTACAATTAAAATGTATCTGGGTAGATTCTATTAGCTTCTAAACTTTTTGGGGACAATAATAATTGTCTAATACTATTTAACCCATTGCTGGGAAAGAGATAGATTCATACATTTCCCAGAGATACGTAAGAAAAGAACATGACTGAAGTTCAAACACGACTCTTCGATTTCACATGCCGAGCCTTTATCCACTAAATCACCTGCACATCCTAGATTACAACACCTGGTATACGCGAGTGGTTACTAATGTAGTTATTGAGAAGCTTCAACCTTGCTTAACTTTCTGTGATCTGACGAGAAACGGTGTTTGAAAATTGATATGGCCGTAAGCTCCTAACATCTTAACATTCTAGTTGTAAGTATGTAAGGGAATTGTTGAAAGTTTTTTCCACTTTGCTGAGAAGACATTAAACATAAAAGAGCCTTACCGGAACTTTAAAAAAAAAATGTTTAAAGATTTACACTGTCCACTGTTGCTATGCCAATAATTTGAAGGCTAGTTACAGACCAGCTAATACAAGGCGTAACGTAACTGCTAAGTTGGTTCTAAGTGTCATGCCAGAAAGTTTTTCTCGCCTGAGTCCATCCTTCAAATCTATATATCAACCATTCACCCTTGCATGGAATATTGCTGCCATATATGGTCCGGATCCCCCTGTTCGTCTTAATCTCCTCGACACAATCCAGAGACGTATATGCAATGTGATTGGCCCAGATCTAGCATCTCGTCTGCAGTCACTTTCTCATAAACAGGCAGTCGCTTCCCCCAGTCTTTTCTACAAAAACTTTTGCGGTAACTGTTCCGACGAGCTACTTTCGCTATTTCCCAAACTGCATGAATTTAAGAGTGATACTAGGTTGGCATCTCTTTCACTGTCGAAACTGTTAAATGTAGTCGTTTCTTCTACTCCAATAGCTTCATGTCTCGCACTTCCTGTCTGTGGAACTCACTACCTCTTACTTGCTTCCCTGATAGCTATAATCTTCAATTATTCAAATGCAATGTCAATCGACATCTTCAGGTGCCTTGATCTAATTGCCCGTCCTCCTATTTATTATTTCCTCTATCACGCCTTTTTACTCTTGGTCCAACTCTCTGTAACCCCTTGCGTGCTTGTGACATTCCCGCCTTGCTTGGGTGAAATGCTTAAAAAATACCTAAATGTAGAAGAAGAAGAAGAAGAAGAAGAACAAGAAGAACAAGAACAAAAAGAACAAGAAGACGACAACAACAGCAACAACAACAACAACCACTCCTACCCACCTATCATTTTTTTACGCAGTGCAGGGCTCAAAACTGAAATCGAAGGTTTTATTCTTGCTGCTCAGGACAAATCTTTGCTAACTAGAAATTAATAAGCACACATAAAGAAAAAATGTGTTAGCCCGAAAGGCAGATTTTGTGATAAATATACAGAAAGAATTGTCCATCTTGTAGTAGGTTGCACGGTGTTAGTACCCACTGAATTTAAAGTGAACCAATACCTGCACTGGAAAATAAGCAACTTTTACGTGAATTAAACTGCAAGAAACATGTATGACCAGTAACCCACACCTGTTTACAGAGATAGGACAACATTATGGGATTTTGTAATACAGACAGACAGAACAATCAAAGCTAATAGCCAAGGCAGCTTGATCAAAGACCACAAAAACAGAGTGTTCTTTCTTATTGACATGGCATTCCCTGCAGATTCTAATGTTTCTTTGAAGAGCTTCAAAAAACTATCAAATTACAAGAATCTTGAAGTAGAAATCTAATAAATGTAGCACATGAGGACATCAATAATTCCGTTTGTAGTTGAAGAATTCGGATTGATTGGAAAAGGTTCCGATAGAGTAAATGAAGAGATTCCTTGAAACCCATAACTTAAAGAAATAAAAAAAAATACTCAGAACTAAAGCCCGCGCATTACGAAAAGGTTTATCTATGTAAAATGTATGTGATCTTAGATCTTTCATTGGGGTCTGCAAGGAAATGTGTATGCAACAGAAATCAAAGGAAATAAAAATAGTGATAATAAAAAAGGAAGAAATGTGAACATGTCCTCTACGAGCTGTGACGCTCTTGATGTTTCCTGAATAAGAACAGAAGAGGAATTTCATCGTCAGCTTTTTTTTCATTTCTTACTTTTTGTTTTAAAATTTCTTTTAATATTCAAAACAGTAGTTATATATATTTTATGAGTTCAAATGCCCGTTATGGAAATGTACCTGCTGAAACCGAATTCATAAATAATTACATCGGTCACACTACTTCATGCCTATCCAGATGCTTTACGTTACACCCATTCGACCACAGCTCTATTAGTACCCATTTAAACACACACAGAAACTTACCGCGCTCCATCCGAATCAAACTTGGAGAAATTACAATATCTGTCTACATTTCTGAGATAAGGTATTATGTACACTATTTACATTATTCAGACTAATGTCCGAATCTTGGTTGACATATTTATCGCAGCGTTTCGGCCGTTTCAGGCGGTTGGAATGTCGAACTGAACCCTTTATTTCGCTCGCTGGGGTAGACTGTTCAAGTTCCACGTGCCATGCCTAATGGATGTCAGTTATCAGTTATCTCCTCTTATTTCCTCTCTGCAACTTCTCCACCGCCTTAAACAGGTATTGAACTCACACTCTTTGGGTCTTGTCACTGGATCGAACTAACGCCTTTATCCACTGTGTCATGTGTCATTGAGGACACACTCCTGTGTGTGAATTTCTGGGTATTATAAACCTAATGTCTTCATTAGCAGATTTTACCAGTGCTCGTATTGCAAATTTTGCTGTTATCATTACATATTTTTACCAGAGCTCATACTGCAAGTCCACATAAATCACCTGAGCCGACCAAGCATAGAAATGAATATAATATGGGACCCAGTAATAAAGAGTGCCAGAGAAAAGCGCGGGAAGTTTCTAGAACTATCACAATTCTGACCCTAAGAAAGCCACTGGTCCAGACAAAGGTTGTCCTTAATAATACCAACCCGGAATTATGCCTTTTATAACAAAGTTATTCAATTGCTGCTTGAAGGAGAAAACGTCTCCAGGCCCGTAGAAGTTGTCAGGTGTTTGCTTGGTCTTCAAGAACATGGACGTGCGATCATCCCCCTTCCAGTACAGACACATCAAACTCCTAAGTATCACCAGTGAGATTATTGAGGCCATAATCAATAAGATGGCCATCGGGTAGCTACAAAAAACAACCTCATCAGCGATGAAGAGTATGTGTTAGTGTCGGCCCATTCCACTGTCGAAAACTACCATCACTCACAGAATCATTTGGGCTCTTGACTACAAACACACCTCGAGGACCATAACACTAGATATCTCAAAGCGCTTCGAGAAGGTGTGGCACAAAAGTTTATTACACAAGCTTTCCAGTTATGGAATTACTGGAAGGCTCATCTCGATCATAAAATCCTTTCTAACAGGTAGGTCCCTGAAGGGAGTTATTAATGGCCATTCCTTCGTAGCCCTAGTGGTCAACGCAGGCGTCACCCAGAGGTCACTCCTCGAACGAACTATCATCATGATCATAAATGACCTAGCTAAGAATAACTAGATCATCTGTAAACGTTTATGTCGATGATACGACTATATACGGGCGCACCTCTAAAATTCTCTATGGTTGCTATATTTTGCAAAATAGATTTGCCGGATGAGTAGCTTCAAGTTGAATTGGAAGGAATAAAAAGTTTCTTACCATTAATACACATAAGGGGTTATTTCGGTTTAATAGACTACCGTTTCGTGTAAAGGTCGCTCCAGCAGTTTTCAAGCAAATTATAGAAACTATGTTAGCCTGACTCGATTTTTCCGTTAGATATTTGGATGATATGAGTCGGAGCAAAAAAGTAGACGAACACAGAAACCACGTAGTAAGAGTCCTCGAACGACGTTTTAAACTGGCTGAAGATTAATGCAAATTATTTATGTCACAAGCTAAATATTGATAAAAATGTTCGTAGACCAGATCAGGAAAAAAATGAGGCTTATAAAGTATATGCCGGCTCATTCAAACATTTCTACATTACAACCATTTTTGGGAAATGGTGAATTACTATAGTCGATATGTAACGAAAATGAATGAACTGAGAGCTCAATTGAAAGGATTACTAAAATCATAAACATTTGAAGACCCCAATGAAAGACCTAATATCACATACATTTTACAGAGGTAAACCTTTTCGTAATGCACGGTCTGTATTTCTGAGTATTTTGTTTGTTATTTCATTAAGTCATGGGCTACAAGGAATCCCTTCATTTACTCTATCGGAACTTTTCCCAATCAATCCAAATTTTTCAACCAGAAAAAATAATTAATGATCTCCTCATGTGCTACATTTTTTAGATTTCTACTTCAAGATCCTTGTAATTTGAATTGGTAGGCTGACTGCCAGAAACCATTAGAAAGAAAATAAATGTCTGACTTTGCGCCGGCGAATGTTGGGCCTTCATTGCAAATAATAGTAGCTGCTGCTGATGCTAGTGAATACGCTATGATTACCCCAGAAACAAGAGCGGCAAAACAAAAACTGCCGTTACTCATGTGTCAAGAACTTTGTTTCCGACGGAAATAAATTATAGCCAAATTGAAAAAGAAGCATAGGCAATAACAAAATATTCCACAGAATGTTACACAGTAGAAAGTTTGTATTGCAAACGGATCATAAACTACTTTTGAAAATATTCGGCTCACAAAAAGGCATTCCCATACATTCAGGAAACCGCCTACGACTATGAGCTACGATGTTTCTAGGATATGATTTCACTATGGAATATTTGCCATCTAAAGAAATGGGACATGGGGATACTCTGTCGAGATTAATATCTATGTTTTGAGGTTTACTTAATTTGCTGTCATTAGCTCGATAAAAGCCGAGTACGAAACAAAATACACTCTATGGAATAAAATAAGAGAGATATCAATTACGAAAGAGGATATTAAGAGTGAATCCCAGAAAGACGAGAGTATTATAAAAAGAGAGAATAAATGAGGAGTGGTAAAAAAAAAAGCAAAAGAAAAAAGAAATGAATTAAAATTATTCGTTGTTAAGGAAAAGTCAGTTTCCTTATGTAACGGATGTTTAATGTATGGAGAATGAATAGCAAGACCGGAGACTTTACAAAATCAAATATTGAAACTGCTCCACGGCAGACATCATGGGATATCTTACATGAAAGCATTGATGGGAAGCTGCGTATACTAGAAATGCAAGGATCAGGATGTTGAAGATCTCGTGAAGACATTCCAAAACGTTGCGTGGACTGCGAAATCGCCACCAGTTAAATTGTAACTTTGGCCAAAAAGCAAAAAAGAAAAATGGTCCAGGTTACATATAGATTATGCAGGACCAATGAATGACTAGTACTATTTAGTAATAGTTGACAGATTTTCTAAGTGGCCAGAGGTGATAAGGTATAGCAGAGTGAC
>OZ038480.1:42361463-42371463 GCA_964036315.1 Acanthosepion esculentum
CTGATACAACGAAAATTAAAAAATTGAACACCCTACCACCCCTTGTCTAGAAGAATGGATTTCTCGGTATCCTTGGAAACCCTCAATTATGAATCTTTGCCGTGTCTTTAAAACCGTAAATTTAAAAAAGTAAGTTACTCAAAAATTCGCTTGACGAGGAAATGGAACTAATGTCTTTAATTTAATAACAAAATTAAATTCAAAGGCTTTAGCTTCCATTTTTGAAACATGGTTATCACTGTGGAGCGAAAAAACCATATTTTAAATCAATTAATTTATAATATTAATGCTCTGTAAATTTACATTGAGCACTATTGTGTAAAAATAAAAATATCTATGAGAACACCGGATTTTATATCTTACTGTTCTTTATATATATATATATATATATATATATATATATATATATATATATATATATATATATATATATATATATTAAAAAAAATATATAATTCCTTCCTACATAAAAGTTCTCATGTTTCGAAAACGAGAGCCGGAACCCTCAATATAATTATTAATATTAAGTTTAATTAAGGTATCGAGTCCCGTTTCATCCTCAAGCGAATATTTAGGAATAAACTATCTTTAGGTAATAATTAATATAACATAGCGCAAATAGCTATATTATGGAAACAATAAGTGAACATTTCCTGTGTGATTCAGGTTGAAGTCAAACGTGGGAGGCTGAGTGTTTAGCAAGGTTGTTTTTCAAAGCGAGGCTGCTCTGAGCACTGTTTTTGTAATCTTTTTACCAGAAAAGGTGGGATGCACAGGTTTGTCATTTAGTTAAGAACTGCCTTCCCTCCCTTATCATCATCTTTTTGTGAAAGTAACTTTATGAGAACAGAGTCGTTCTCCCTGCTTTCTTCTTCTCTCATTATTAATTGATCCCTGACTGAATTTTGGGTCGTGAGACTAGGCAGTGTTTTGAACACTACTATTCAGGACGGGCTTCTGATCTACCCTTTGAGTCGAAAGAGATTTTTGACAATATACACATTTTTACGTATTTCTAATTATTTTTAAAAAACTATTATCAAAACGACATTCATGTACATGTAGTTTTGGATAATAATTTACATTAATTACTATTTTTTAATTAAAATCTATTTATACACAAATGTTGACATTAACAGCTATTTGTTGATCAGTTCAAATTTTGGAATAATAAAAATTTAAATTTCACCTCTCTAATAGCTGTTGCGATCCGTAAAATCACAAATGTAAAATTAATCGTTTTTTTTAATCAGTTATTATAATAATATATATAAACTTTTAATGTACGTGTATTCCGCGAATTTGGATAATACATCTAGGATTATAAAACATATACCAGAAATATTCTGAAGACCATTTTAATACGGAATGAGAATTGTTTTATTTCGGATTATATATTCAGATTAAGAATTTTGTTTCAACAGGATTAATCGATAGAATTACTCGTGAAAAAATGTCTCCACCGTTCGTTCGTGAAGTGAATATTTCCGCCTTATCGTGTCTGCTGCATTTGGCGAAATTCTTGGCAAAGTAGTCTTTGTAATTTGTATCTCTTTTGACCTGGCATCTCGACTTCAGTCCCTTCCACAATCGTGACATAGCTTCTCTGTGTCTATGCTATAATTTGGCTTCTACGCTGAAGACACTACTATTTACTCCTGCCTCGATCGTATATCCGGCATTGTTGACAAAACTAACCTGGTCGTAGGCCTCGAGAAGTACCTCCAATCTATGGTTGACTGGGGCAGGAAATGGCTTGTAAATGTCCCTAAAACGAAACCGCTTTTAGTTAGTCAGCATAGAAAGCCCTCTCTGTCTCCTATCAGGGATACGCTATCACAGGACGATTATTTGGTTTAATCCATGAAGGTCGTCCTAAATACGTTCTCCTCCAGTTACTTTCATTCGAACGCTGGTGGTCCCCAAAGCTCTATTCATGTTCCTACGCTGTTTCTGATCATCATCTTGCTGATGTCATCAGTTCTCAAGTAGGCATCTACGCAGAAGGCTCTACCATTTACGCCTGCCTCAATAGCACATCCGAAATTGCTGACAAAGTTAGCCCGCCCGTTCGTCTCGAAAAGGACCTCCAATCTGTGGTTGACTGGGGCAGGAAATGGCTTGTGAACATTAACGCCTCTAAAAAGAAACTGCTCTCATTATCCACGATAGAGAAACCTCCCTGCCTCCTCTCAGCAAGGCTGATGCTCAACAACACGAGAACATCATACTTGACCTTCTTGACCTGAGCTGGAACAACTACACTGAAGCAATAGCTACATCAATCGCAAGTAAATTTGGTTCTCTGTGTCTCGAAAGAAGTTTTTTTTTTCTCGTCTGAGTCCATCCTTCAAGTCAACGATTCGCCCCTGCACGGAATACTGCTACCATATCTGGTTTGGTGCTCCCGCTGTTCCTCTCAAGGTCCTTGACAAAATTCAGAGACGGATATGCAACTGACTGGCCCTGATCTCGCATCCCGTCTACAGTCACTATCTTACAGACGTGCCGAGGCTTCCTTCTGTCTTTTCAACAAGTACTTTCATAGCAACTCCTCCGACGAGCTACTTTTACTTGTTCCCAAACTGCATGAATTTAAGCGTGCTACTGGGATGTCTTCTCGGTCCCACCCTTTCAATGTCGAAACGGCTAAATGCAGCCATCACTTCTACTCCAACAACTTCTTATCTCGCACCTCCCGTCTGTGGCACTCCCTTTCTATCACTTGCTATAATATTCAAATATTCAAATGTAATGTCAATCGACATCTTCTGATGCCTTGACCTTGATCCCTAACCTTCTCTACCCGCTCCCAAACACTCCTCTTTATTTTTCTCCCACTTTTTGTAACCCGTTGCGTGCTAGTGGCATTCTGGCCTTGCTTGAGGTGATTAAAAAATATTTTCATGATATTTCTTTTAATCGGTAGGTCGACGGAATGAATTTAGATTTAGTACTCGACTGGCAACTCTCTCATCGTTTTGCTCTTGAAATAGCTAGATATAGTAGCAAGTTCTATGCTTATATTGTCTTTGCTTGCACTTCTTGCTTGTGGAATTCTCTTCGGATTTCTTGCTTCTCTAGCTTCTACGATTCATGCTTTGACACCAGTTATGGCGTTCACTATTTGCCCATAGGTGGAACCTTAAAAGATGCTACCACCTTTAGTCAAGTTGGACATGGGAACGACAGAAATCATGAAATGATTTCACGCTACTCACCCCAACCCAATCAGAGGCCTTGTTGCCGGATGTAGTTTATCGTCATGAGAAGGACAAATACCCATCGGACGATGTTTATATGCAATAGTTTTTACACAAATATAATCTCTTTTTTTATCGATGGAAAGTATTCATTATGCGGATCAGAATTTGAATATTTTGAAATAAGAATTATTTTGCTGAGCCGGGGTTCGTCGCCCGAGACGCAGAGATAAAAAAATATAGCTAAATATTCTTCTCTTGCTGATAGATTTTTTTTACTCCTGTGGCAGTGGAGACCTCATGGGTTATTGGCCCTCGTTCGATGGTGTTCCTTCGGAGGATTGGCGCGATTACGTCTTGATTAAGGAACGAGCCTCGCGAAACGGAGTGGCTCTTGCAGCGTGTCTCACTGGCGACGGCTCGAGGTAATGCTTTCTCCATCATAGCGGCTAGCAGAGGATAGAAAAAAAAAACTTTGTTTATAGATACGTTGTTCTGGAATTGTCATCATTGGCCGCCCGAACTTGCTTTGTTTCAATTATTGTTTCCCTTAGATTAAACTTACAATTTATTTTTATACTATAATGTATTTCAGTATTATCCAATAAATCCTTTCCATCTTTAGGTCCACTGCTGACGCAAAAAGAAAAAAAAATATTTTTTAACCAAAATGTCGAACGTGCTAGAAAGGATTAAAAAATTTAATAAAATTTGGCTGACTGTAAAATGCGATTTTAAATAAACACTTTTTCCAGCACCTACATATATGTGATTGTGTGTGTGTGTGTGTGTGTTTGTTTGTTTGTATTCAAGCTTGATAATTCATATATTAGAATAAGTGCCTTCGCAAATGAAACGGTTTTTTTTAATCATTTCACACCAAGCAAAGCAATAATACAACTGGGATGCAGGGTGTTACACCGTGTGAAATACAGCGGAAAGACTTTACTGAGTAGAAGTGTGGAAAGGAAATTGCGGAAAAAGGTTCCGTTCAACAGAGCTTAGCGATTGACATTGAATTTAAATTTTTGAAGATTGTAGGTGGCAGGGTAGCAAAAAATCGGGAGGGAGTTCCACAGGTGGGAAGTGAGACGGATGGAAGTGTCGGTTGCATCTAGTTAGTTCAACAGTAAGACGGTGATACCTAGTTGCTATTTTAAATTAATGCAGTCGAAGAACTAGGGAAAAGCGCTCATCAGAACAACTGTCACGAAAATATGTTTAGAAAAGACAGAGGGAAGCCACATCACGTCGGTGAGAAAGTGACGGAAGTCTAGATGCCAGGTCAAGGCTTATCACATTACAAACCCTTATTTTACGGATAACCGAACTTGAATATTGATTTGCTTCCAAAAAACATTTGATTGCTGCCTTCTTTTCAGCAGTAATAAAAGACTATTATATTTTGGCGCATGGTCCAATTTCAGAGAGTGATTTTTACGTTCGTAATTATATATTTATTAAATTAGAAGCAAAGAAGTTTTTTTAATCAGTTTAAGAATGCACTTATCGCGTCTCCTTAAAAATTTAAAATCAACCCCTAAATAGTCAAGCTATACTTTTATTTTTGATAAGATATCTCACTGGACAAGACATGTGCGTTCGGAAGAGTAGGAAATCAATCCATAATGTATAGCGATTGTTTGCAAATTAACGCCCTTCTGTCTATTGGTAGTTACTTCTATTTTCGGAAGGTGGCGCTATTCCAATTCGCCTTCTGATGTCGAAAGCAAGAAATAACTAGAAACCTTATTGCATCTTCTAATATATATATATATATATATATATATATATATATATATATATATATATATATATATATATATATTAGTGTCACGTGTGCATGAAATAAGATAAAGGCGTTTAAAGGGAAATGACAGAAAACCAACAAAGTTTTTATACTAAACAAAAAAGATTTTGTACTTTTAGAGGATTTGGTCAGTAGCAAAAATTTTAAAAAAATAACACGAATGCTTACCGGCGAGAAGTTAGAAATACTTCAAAATATCTTCAGCCAGGAGTTGATGTTTTATTTTGTGGTAAGTTTAGATGTCAAGTCAGCAAAGGGTAGTAAGCGGACTGCATTGACGGTGATTTCAGCAACAATTAACTTTACCTGTCAACACAACTTTGGTGCCAGCCAGCGGATGCGAATACCCGGATGAATGATCTCCACTTTTTTAAGGTCAACCACGACATCAAATAACCCAGAACTTGGATAAGTATTTATTTATAAAAAGATAGATTCCCTTAACAATATGTTATATATATATGTAACACGTTTCATTAACAGGCATCAAAGTCAGCATTAAATAAATCATTGTTATTAGCGTTAATGAATCATATTTGTGTATGTGGATGTATGTTCCTATGTCATAGTATATATATTTGTATGTATATCCTTGTGGGTTTGAATGTATCATCGATACTAATTAAAATCTACTTTTGTTGGCTAAGAATTTTTTATTGCTTATAGAATTAATCAACAACTGTGTGTGGTTAATGTTTAAAAATTATTATGAACTTTTATTATATTTTATCGTCAATAAGATAATATTGTTAGAATATTTTTAGGTTTCTGTATATATATTCCTATTTTTATGTTTGTATGTATGTGTGTATATATATATATATATATATATATATATATGTATATGGGTATATATATATATATGTGTATGGATGTGTATGTGCTTATATATATTTATATAGGTGTATGTTTAATTTACGTTTTTTTATTGTATATACGTGTGTTTGTATATGTGTTGGTATATATGTATATTTGTGTGTTTAGTTTATATACGTATGTGTATGTATGCATATGTTTATGTATGTATATGTATATATGTGTGTATGAGTATATGTATGTATATATCTTTTTGTATATATGTGCATGTATGTATATATATATATTTCTATTTGGTTTGTTTATATTTTTTAACGCGCTGTGTGGGTTGATGTGTTTATACTTACTTCTGTATGTGTATTTATTCATATGTGTATGCGTATATATATGTGTCAGTATTTGTGGACGTATATTTGTGATTATGTCTGTATCTGTATATATGAAATATGTGTGACTGTACATTTATATCTGTAGGTAGTTCTTATTTCTATCACCTAATGTATAAGGCTTATATCGAATTATATCTTAAATATATATATATATATATATATATATATATATATATATATATATATATATTATATGTTTGTGTGTTTGGAATTTTCATTTTTCATATATTAGATAATATTGATTTTAAACATATATATCTGTTTTAATGTCCTTCCTTTCCGTATTCTTTGTTTCTCTGGTCTATTTGACCATTTTTATCTATGCATATTTTCCCGTATGATTTATATTTTAATAAATCGGTGTCTGTGTGCATAGAAAATGCATGCATATTTAATTGTGTATGTATGTATGTGGATGTGTATTTATCGATGTCTATGTGTATAGAGAATGCATGCATATTTAATTGTGTATGTATGCATGTGTTCGGTTTTGTTTTGTTTTATATAAAGGGCCGTGGAGATGTCTCCTGTCTCGTCACCTATTTGTGTGTCTATATATCTAAATATATCTGAGGGCTTATGTATTATAATCTGAGTGTGCATATTGTTTTACGCGAGAGGTGAACACCCTATTCATACACTTGGAATTAAAATGTATACATTTTTGTCGGGAAGACCAGCTGAAATTAGCGTCTGTTCTAACATAATTTCAATGAAAAAGTAAAATAAATTGAATAACATATGAATTTTTTTCTTTTCTCATCAGTAGTTTTATAATTTTAAACTTAATAGAGATTAAATTTAGATTTTAAAATTGGTAATTTTTTACGTTTAATTTTAATATCAAATTTTATCAACCCCAACTTTAAAGCTTTTAATAGCTATTATAACCTTACTTCGTTTACAATTTATTTTGAATTCTCGTATACTTGTATTTTGATTGGTCATCCCTGCTTAGGTAATAGCGTTTTCCCCTTACGAAGAAGCGTTAATTAATTTGAAACTTTTAAAACCCTTTATTCTACATTCAACATCATCACTTGATAAGAAACCGGAGGTGTTGAAACAAAATGGCTATTTTTTGGTGATTTTATAACATATTTATGTTATAATTTTTAAATAAACAATCATATATATATATATATATATATATATATATATATGTAAGTGAACAGAGAAGTCAACAAGTATGTTTCATACTAGATGCATCTAGCAGGAAACAGACTGTCGCCTCTAAGTGTTGACTACCATGTTCACTTTTATATTTACACACGCTCTATCTCTGATATTGAGCACTTTATCCTATAAATATAGCACACTTTAAGACTATATTTCTTCATATATATATATATATATATATATATATATATATATATATATATATATATATAATGGTTTGGCACAGGAATTGAGTTCCGTTTATAAAATGTTTTTTTATCACCCACCCTGGTAAAATTTACATGCGGGGTAAATTTTTAAAGGTTCGGTCTCATTTTCCTTCGACTTTGGGAGCGAAAACACGGGATGTGTTTTCTTTCTCTGACGTCAAACATGCACCATGAAATTCCTTCAGAGAAATCACCTGACGATGGTATTGATCTATCGATAATTTTATGAAGTTCATTTAATTCTTTACTCTCTTTTCTTTAAACGTATTTCTTTTAAATATATTTATCAAGTGTTTATTAAATTCCATATATGTTGTCTTTATTCCCCGGCCATTCATTGTATACAAAATATGGTTCATGGGGTAAATATCACGGATCGTAAAAATATAATTATATGCATTCCACAAGAAATCCCCATCAGGTGCAAAATTATTTGCAATTGATAATTCAATAATTCAGGAGAACAATGATCAGACACACTGCTGAAAAATATGTTTCACTAACAAGAAACTTTCATAGTATATTCTTGGACAACGAAAAATACAGATTTCCATCCTATTGAATATTTGGATCAAAGTGCTCCACGTAACTTGCCAAATATGTTGTTCTATTTTCCCGGTACGATATATGTCATATAGGAAGAAAATGGTAGCTGCTAACACCGAGGTTCGAGGGTGACACTCTGGTTTGTGAATAAGGTGTATAAATAGCAGTGTCAGGCGACTTACTTACTTATTTGCATTTTGTAATTAAATACTGTTTATTTAACATCGAATACTTGAATTGTACTTTATCATTAACGGCTAGACATATAGGTCGCAAAAATATGACATAGTATAGAGTAGAGTCACTTGCTGCATTAGCTGACAATACTTGTAATTATCTTATCACTCCATGAACATTCTAAACTTATGTATGTGACACCCTTTAAAATTTTGGGGGTAAAAAGTATGGCAGTCCGATTCACTTAGCTTTTATTTGAACGCTTTATAAAAATATAGTAGGTATAAAAATAAACCTGAAATTTATAATAGTCAACTAAAATATTAGAATTATTTGCAGCATTTTTCCACTAATATTTGGTGACGTGGTTATAATTATATAAGAAATGCAAATCCCATTGATAGCACGAACTAATCCTTTCTTATTTGCTATGTAGATTAGGCCCATATCACGTTCAAAGTTAAGCAACGGTGAGCTTGGACAATACCTAGGGAAGTGACCGATTGCGAATATCAGGAGCTGTAAGTTTGGATGTGCGGGTGGTTTAAAGGATGATGGCTCGGATTTGAAAATCGGAGAGCCGTGTCCCATAGTTCGATTCGTTATATTCACTTACAGGCAAACACATTTCGGAAAAGTATTTATACACCTCTTATCTAGACCAGATATGGGATAATTAGTAGAACTCGCATCAGTAAATGCATTATTATCTCAAAGTTACTCTTGCAGATTAAAAATAATTTATGCCTTTATATAACCTGCAAAATTTGATAAATCATAAAAAATAAATCAATTAATTGGCACGAAGTACCACATTATAAAATAACAAATATATATATATATAATTTGAAATATCAGTCATTTTCATCAGATTTATGCTTTTTATTGAAAGATTGAAAATATGTCATATTTGCATCAGATTTATAAATATATATATATATAAATATATATATATATATATATATATATATAAATATATATAAATAAATATATATATATATAAATATATATATATATATAAATATATAAATATAAATAAATATATATATATATATATATATATATTATATAAATTTTGTAATAACCAAAAAAGTAATCCTTTCTAAAAGGTTATTTCAATTCGAAATGGACTTACTCAATATAATAAACATCTCATTCCAAAAACAGAAAAGCTACTTCCAAAAACATATGGACCAAATAGTAAAAGGCATTAATGAAAAAGATAAAGATGAAATTTGACAAAACGGGAAATTTCTACAAATTAACAGCAGAGAACTACAACAACCTAATTAAAAAAATTAACAAGCAATTATAAAAAGAGCAAATAATATCAACTTAAATATGTTAGCGAATTTAAACAGAACTAATAATAACATCACAGATAAATTGAAGATAAGTGGTAGAGTTGGCAAACCTTCAGAAAAGGAATGCTACATCACTATTAAGGACCACAATATTTTCACGACTGCCCTAAAGTTTGCTACTATATAATCAGAGCTAACAGAAGAAGAAAAGAACAACATTCTAAATTCAAAAACAGCTGTCCTCATTCATTATGGGGAGCAATGGATTAAAAACTCTGAAGACCATTTTAACATCACAATGAGGTCATTAGACTCTGCGTTGTCTTTGGAACTTGTCGGTCTATTCATATTATACAACCTAACCTCA
>OZ038480.1:42381463-42383963 GCA_964036315.1 Acanthosepion esculentum
TATATCAATATATATATATATATATATCAATATATATATATATATATATATATATATATCAATATATATATATATATATATCAATATATATATATATATATATATATATATATCAATATATATATATATATATATATATCAATATATATATATATATATATCAATATATATATATATATCAATACATATATATATATATATATATATATATATATATATATATATCAATATATATATATATATATATATATATATCAATATATATATATATACATATATCAATATATATATATATACATATATCAATATATATATATATACATATATCAATATATAATATATATACATATATCAATATATATATATATATATATATCAATATATATATATATATATATATATCAATATATATATATATATATATATCAATATATATATATATATATCAATATATATATATATATATATATATATCAATATATATATATATATATCAATATATATATATATATATATATATCAATATATATATATATATCAATATATATATATATATCAATATATATATATATATCAATATATATATATATATCAATATATATATATATATCAATATATATATATATATCAATATATATATATATATCAATATATATATATATATCAATATATATATATATATATATATCAATATATATATATATATATATCAATATATATATATATATCAATATATATATATATATATATATCAATATATATATATATATATATATATCAATATATATATATATCAATATATATATATATATATCAATATATATATATATATATATCAATATATATATATATATCAATATATATATATATATATCAATATATATATATATATCAATATATATATATATATATCAATATATATATATATATATATCAATATATATATATATATATATATACCAATATATATATATATATATATACCAATATATATATATATATATATATATAAATATATATATATATATATATAATCAATATATATATATATATAATCAATATATATATATATATAATCAATATATATATATATATATATCAATCGATATATATATATATATATATATCTTTCAAACATGTAGTGTTGAATGTTAAAGACAACATAGTCTTACATATTTTCTTTTGAATTTTCTCATATTCTCTAATGAGACTTTTTATTTGAAAATAGTTCCGAAATATGTATTTTCCATACGATGACCTAGCGCTTTCGAACATCATTGTTCATCTTCAGGGTCAATATTTTAGTCAAAAAAGACTATGTTGTCTTTAACATTCAACACTACATGTTTGAAAGAAAAGTTGCTGCCAAATTACACATATATATATATATATATATATATATATATATATATATATATATATATATATATATATATCAATATATATGGATAGATTGATTCGAAAAAATCCAATAGATTCATTGAAGCGATTCCTGGTACTTCATGCCTCAGTAAAATGAAAAAATAATGGTCTCCATAGTATGACTCTTACATTATGAAGAGATTTAACTATGTAAAATATGTGCGCTCTTGTTTCTTTATTTAATTTTTACAAAACTGATTAGTGGGAAATGTCATGATCCCTTTCTAACCACAGCCGTTTGCTTGGGACCCGGAAGGAAATACTACTACTATTATTATTACTATTATTATTATTATTATTATTATCATTATGAATATTATTATTGTTATTAATAATGATAATAATAATAATAATAATAATAATAATGATGATGATGATGATGATGATAAGAATAATAATATTCATAATGATAATAATAATAATAATAATAATAATAAAAATTAAAGACCACAAACAAAATAAGTGCCTCCTTATTGTTATGGCAGTCCCTGCAGACTGCAATGTATCTTTGAAGATATTCGAAAAACTGTCAAAATACAAGGACCTTGAAATAGAAATCTAAAAAATGTGGCACATGGGAACATCAACAATTCCTGTTGTAGTTGGAGCCCTTGGACTGGTTGGAAAAGATTCCAGTAGGCTGATTGAAGGGATCCCTGGAAGTCCATGCCTCAAAGAGATACAAAAAAAATTTCTGACAAGTACAGCCCACACTTTACGAAGGGCTTTATCTATGTAATTATTTTTTTATTTTATTTTACTTTTGTTTGCAGTGGAAAGTGTCATGGTGCCATTTCTAACCTTACGTCCCTGGGCGGGACCCGCAAAGAAATGTGTAAACGCCAGATATCAAAGGAAATAAAAAAAAAAAATAATAATAATGATGATGATGGTGATGTCAGGTTTTACGGTACTTGCACCAACTGAATATAAAACCCGCCATAATAGAGTGGTCGAATTTTGCACTGGAAAATCTGCAACTCTTACGAAAAGGAAACTGCAAGAAATTGGTATGAACGGCACGGAGATAGAACCTGTAACAATTTTATGGGACTTTAAAATATACAAAGAGAGAACA
>OZ038480.1:42391463-42398963 GCA_964036315.1 Acanthosepion esculentum
TTACTTTTTTTTCTATTTTTCAAGCATACATTTCGAGGAAACAACTTTTACCTGTTCCTTGAATCTGATATTATTTTCCTTTCTACGATACTAAATACGGCACGGATCGGTTTTCATTTAACACTTTATATATTAAAAAAAATCCGTTTTTGTTCATGTAATTTTCAGGCTGTAACCCTAACAATTGTTCGTAAAAGCTGTTTGGGAGAGTAATAAACAGAGTTGAAATCTACATTAAGTTTGCCACGTACAATTACAAAATAATACTGGCTTTAACCGAAATAACATTGTAAATGATTAGATCTTCACGGCTAGGGCCCGCCATGCCACTTACGTAGTAGCAAACCTCCACATTCTTTCCGTATCCCATCAACGAGAAGTAAGTTTCACTCAAACAGCTTCTTCTCGCGAGCCACTGCCCTATGGAACAGGCTCCCTAGAGGATGTTTCCCCGACCACTACAATCTTAACCTGTTCAAGTCAATCGTTATCTTCCCCTCCTATCAATATTAACTACCCCTTATCGTAACCCTCTATTTCGTGTGACTTCCGTTCCTTGTAAAGGGTGGACCTTACTGTAAAAAATAATCTATCACTTATGACAAACGACTACTTATCTATGCCGTTATAGACAAAGTCTGTTCTAATAAGAAAGAGGATTTTCTGCTAAATTGAAATCTAAATTCATATGAAAGTGTTACTTGAAAATATTACCTCGTCGACATTCAAGAGTCATTCAACGAGCAGAATAAACAGACAAATCTTTACCGTGAAGATGAAAATAAGAAGAAAATATTTTGCAAGCATTTCTTTGTTTCTCTCTTTTGTTTGGTTTCGGGATTATCTTTGAATACCATTGATGCAGGCAGCTGAAATGGCTTCTTTTAAAACGTCACTTGTTTGTACAACACGCTATCCTTCTCTCTCCTCTTCTCTCTCTCTCTCTCTCTCTCTCTCTCTCTCTCGTAACTATTTCAGATCTGCAAAAGAAAAGGTGTCTTAAAGAAATTCGCCGACCAACCATATTGAAACAGTTTCAGATGTTAGCGTAACTAGATCAAATGTCAAATGGCTGCACAAGAAAACAAAGCTATGTCAAAATGTTTCACCGCGAATTAGCAATTAATCTCTTCTGTAAAATCGAATTAACTTTCTTTATAATTTCGAAAATCCGGATTGTGAAATGTTTCGAATTTTGAGAATGGGGAAATCTGAAAATAAATAAATAAAAGTTTTAAAAATATAATGGATTCGCTTTAATAACCACTCGATAATTAATGCTAGCGACGTTATTAGGTAACTCGTAAAAATATAAGCTTCGGCCTATAGATTCTGACTCGAATGCCAGTATTTTATCAGTCTAACGCCGGCAGTAATGCGACTATGAAAAACACGTAAATTAGTGATTTCACACCTATTTTCTTTCGATCTATTCATGATGAGATCGAAAAGAAAATAGACGAGGAATCTTGTTTATAAATAACTTTTTCACGAGAAGACAATTTAATTCAGAATTCATTAACTTGAAACAAGGCAAGTAATATTTCAAACCAAAATGATGTCATCCAAATTACAAAGATCTTTTTATCAGCCCAAATAAACACTGAAATAATAAAGTAACCTCTCAGGCAATATTAGGAAGGCCTGCGACTCGCTGGAACCTGTTCCAGCAGTGATGGTCAAACTCTGCCTCCAGACAAACGGGATCCCCAGACGAGGCTGTGTCGAAGGTCAGAGTCTCGTCTCAGGAAAACAGCTACCCGACCCCGTTTTATACATAGAATTTGTGGTTGAGCCTACGGGCTCGTATACCCCACATTAAATTCGGCCCTGTGCCACATCTGATCGCGTGGGGAGGTTAGTAAGTACACTAGGAAGGCCTGGTATCTTATCAACCGAAATATCGTAATTGGAAACAAGATATTGATGCGAATAATTATAGATATAAATGAATCTCATTCCCTTAGAATTTCTGAAAATATTGAGGGAGGCAAGATATTGTTCCTATCGAAAGACCGTTAAAGAATGCGTTAGAAAGCCAAAAGTGGTACGACCGACCGGCTTGTCAAATGTTTGAGGACTCGAGTGGGAGTGGTTTGAACGCTGTGGACGAGGAATTCTCGTAGGTATAGGATGATTATAGAACCGAAAATCCCGCCGAGATGGCCGGTACGGTGACAGCGATAGAATGAAGACGTCTGTTCGTTCCACAGTCTCGTTGGTGTTGCTGAGACAATCCAAAAAGCATTTGTTGCAAGTTGCAGTCTAATCTGTTGAAGTCTATCCACTTTATCTCCCTGTCCATCTGGATTCCTCAAAGAAACCATGCCGCTGCTACTGTGTCCAACAACTGAAATAAAACGAGGGAAATAAACCTGCGAAAATTTTCTGCCGTTCATTCAGACCGTGACGCAACGCTGGGGCCTGAAGACTTGCCTATAGACTGCGAGGAGCAAGAGACGACTCGCAACGCATGTAACGCGACAATATAAGGCAACAATCTTACAACGATAGGCAGACGGGTTGTAGCTACAGTGGCAAATAGCTTTTCGGGTTTGTTAATAGGCTGCTTGGTAACCAAGCCCACAAAACTACGCTACTATTTAATTCATATACAGAATATGGGAATGAAAAACGATTTTAATTATAGTATTCTAAAAAGAAAATATGTAATATATGTTTATAAAATGTTCGGAATGATGTATTTATAGTCTCACGCATGAAAGTCCAATCTTCTCTTCCGTAATGGAAATGTTTGTATTAGTGGCATAAGCTATACGTAGGAGGTGATAGAAAAGATTGATTCATGTCTTTTCAAATGTATTTGTTGGAAAGTGGAGGTAGTATGCTTGCCTTTAATTTTATATCTTCACCCATTTTACGCCCGTAACCGCTAGGCTAAGCGCACATTCACCTGTCGATATGTTGCTGACAAAGAATTTTTCTTATTCCAGTAATTATTCATGTCTCCATCGGCAACCGAGAGGACAGTCATGAAGAATAACAATTTAAAAAGAAATCTTTCAAAAATCAGTTATAAATTACATAAAATCTCTTTAAAATTATATATTTTTTACATTTAAAAAAAGAAGAAGAAAACGCCGGTTCTCGTGCGATCACCGAAGTTAAGCAACGTTGAACTGTGTCAGTACCTATAGGGGTGACCACTTGGGAATACCAGCTTGGATGCTGGGGAGGCGAAGAATAATGACTCAGAATTGGAAATCGAAGATCCGTGTTCTAATTCCAGTCAGCTCCGTTATATTCACTTACGCGCAAATACATATGGAAAATTTATAAACCTCTTCCCCCTCTAGTATTGATCTAATTTTTAAGGACCTTTATCAATAAGACAATATTATCGCTTAACATTCTTCCAATGTTAAAAGATTGATAGACCGTAAAAACAAGAATTTTTCTAAAAGTATTTACGCAAAACCGATTGAAATGAAAAGATATATAAAATATATTTTTGCCTTTTTTGCAAACTTAACATCACCTTGAAGAATTAGTATGATATATATAATTTTTTACACTATTTACATTGTTCATACTATCATAGTCATCTTTGTTGCCATATTTATCACAACGTTTCGGCCGTTGTAACAAAGATAAGGATGATAGTCCGAACAATATAAATAGTGTACATAATACCTCATCTCAGAAATATAGACAGATCCAATTTTGTTTTTATATTTTTTTGAAAATTTTCTAAGAACTAACAATATTATCTACAAGCTCCACTTGGGCATTCTCAATAACTCAATCAAACTTTTCTTTGAAAGCTATATTATTTTACTATACTTTTCTAGGAAAATTATTTTAATTAAATAATACGCATTGCGTACTAAAAAATGGTCCTATTGTAATATATGATTCGATTTATTGTTCTTGTTGATACAAAAAAAAAGAGGTGTGTTAGATAGTTTTAACGATTCCAATAAGTTCGTCATGAAATCTGCGTACTGAAATCCTCTTCTTTCCCAAGTTTTTCAATCACTCCCGGTAGTTCAATTTTTCCAGACACGATATGGTTTAAATAACGAAAGAAAGAAAGAAATCGCTGAAAACGTGACTTTTTATAATCGGTGAAATACTGCGACTATGTTATCAGTAAATTGCAGATAATATTTAGTAAGGTTGTAGAGTGTACCAACCGAATGTTCGGGAATGGATCCCAAACGATATACACATAATTTCGTCTTATTCGCAGCATTCTGACATTAGCTGATCGCAGAATTTCAGACAATGCTTCAACGTTTTGATTCCTGCTTCCTCTGGCACGGTGTTTTGCCACTCCGACATGTTCACCTCACGTTAATCATAACCTTTCTGTTGTTTTCATTTTATTTTATTTTATTTTTTGTCGGAAATAATCTTGGCAGGTGCACAAAAGGAGAAAGCAGAGGTGGAGGAAATGTACTTGTCGAACGAATAACATTGCACGAATTGATTGACAGGCGAACGGAGGTTGCCAGCTCTCTTTGTATACAAGGATCCTAGAACGAAGTGGAAGAGGATATGATTGACGCAACATGTTATGGGATTACCCTTGCAGGCAGAAGCATCAAACAAAAGGTAAATACTGCATTGGCCTTGGTACCGGTTAACTCTTAATTCAGACCATTGCGTTCCACACATTGGTGTGGGTTTGCCGGTGCTGAAATGAATACAGGCTCGGAATGAAAAATCGGAGAGTCAATTTCGAATCCCAGTCGGGTTAATTACATTCAGTTACGCACAAATACCCAGGGCAAGTGTATGACGCCATCTCTCTTTGCATCTAGAAAAGATTATATTCTAAAAAAATAATTGCAATATTCTCTCGTTACTTAGTGGGACACGTGAGATAACTTTAAAAACGAGCAAGGCGATCCAAACCGAGAGAATGTCATCTAAACTACCGGTAGATCTGACATTCTCAAAGCCCAAACAGTTGCCGGTTGGAGACATCACTTTTACGCTATAGGACCCCTTCAGAATTGAATAAGTATAGCCTCGATGTTTAAATCAGTGTACACACATACTGTATGGGATATGAGGCCGAGCAAAAATATGATTCCTTCAAACATCTCGACTATTAATCCACTAAATATTCTTAAGGCTTCTGCCAGGCCAAGTTCTTCAGAACGACATCACGCTTCCAATGAATACTCATAGACTTACAAATTAACCTGTACTGAACGAATTCTGCATCCACATACCCTGTAATCTAAAAGATAACGATAGGAGATGTAAACAGTTCGTCCCATGCAATGTCAGTATCCCTATTATTAATAATATTTTAAAAATCTCCGTGGCACTAAATGAGGAAAGATGGCTTGGAAAATATAACACCCACAGAACAGATTAAGGGAAAAAGGGATAAATTAAAACAACGCGTAACATACTTGATGAGATTGAGTAAATGGATGATAGAACAGGTTTTGAGAGAAATAACAAAAAGACAAAATTTATTAAGAGCTACAAGTGAAAGGAGGATGTGGAGAGCCATGATCGCCTACGTCCTGAAAGGACACATCACATAAACAATTTAACCGAACGCTACAAGAACGAATAAGAAAGTCGTATTAAAAAAATATCAAAAAGTCCCATTTTAATTAATTAGCTTGCCAAATGACTTGTATTCACTGTCGCATAACCTTAAGTAATTTTTTTTTCATTTTACATGTTTGTAAAGTTATATATTTTTAATACATAAACACCAAATTCTGTCTGTCTGTCCGTGTGTCTGAAACTCCTCTAACTCGAGACACACTTGGTTTACATAGACATATAACTTTTTGGAATCAGGAAGAAAATCGACCCTTTATTTGAGGCTTGGACATTCAACATTGTGTCCGCATGAGATGAGAATAAGTGTAGGAAATTGGTATTTTAAAAGTTTTTTTTTTTAATTTGGTGAATTTAAGAATAAAGGTTTAAATTCAGAATACATATATACGAGGGTCATTCAATAAAGAAGGTGAATTTTTCGGTATAAGGACTTCTAATACAGATAGAAGCTTACTTCTTTTTTTTTTCAACGTAGTCTCCCAGCACTGTCACACAATTTTCCCATCTGTGCACAAAATTCCGTATTCCCTCAGCGAAAAAATCTTTGGACTGATGTCTCAGCCAGTCGCTCACAACACTTTTGACTTCATCGTCACTTTTAAAATTCGTGCCTCTCGTGAATGCTTTCAAGGGACCAAACAGGTGAAAGTCTGAAGGGTCAAGGTCTGGGCTGTAAGGGGGATGAGAGAGCAGTTCCCAGCCCAGCTCGTTGATGGTCTGCACCGTTTGGGCTGCTATGTGAGGCCTTGCGTTGTCATGATGCAAGATGACTCCTTCTGACTGATGACCCCTGCGTTTTTCCCAACAGATAGGCAATGTCATCCACTGTCACCCTTCTGTCAGACTGAATGAGATCATTGACTGATTCGATCACCTCAGGAGACCTCACTTCTGTAGGCCTCCCAGGCCTGTCTTCATAATCAACACTGCTCCGTTCATCTTTAAACAACTTAGCCCATTTGTAGACATTTTTTGGCTGAAACATGTGGCACCATACAGAGTTGACTTTCTCCTATGAATTTCAACTTTTTTGCACCCTTCAGCAACCAAAAACTTGATAACTGACCGCTGTTCAATCGTGGAGCCTGCTTCTTGGTCGGCCATCTTTGTTAATCGTCAAAACTCTCAAAGTTTCTTTTTAATCTGCAAAAGAAATTAAATCCATGTGAAAAAGAAGTAAAACAAAAAAAATAAAAAAGAGTAAGCTTCCATCTGTATTAGAAGTCCTTATACCGAAAACGTCACCTTATTTATTGAATGACCTTCGTATAAAACTTTTTGAATTGAGGAAATCATGTTTATTTCTTCAAAACTAAAGAAACAGGGTTACGGTGAGAGGTTTTGAAGGTCTGCAGATTTTATGATTAGAAAAACTCAGTTTTCGCCCTGAATTGTAATTTCTTCTCAAACAGGAGTTTCGGCCCAAATCTGTCTTTTAGAAGCTAGCTTAAAAGTTCAGAGGCAGGGCAGCGTTTAAGCTAGTTTATAATAAAAACGAAAGAAAAAATTAATATTTGAAAATCTCTTGAGAGATGAAAAAACAATTGAAGCAAAATAGATACGAAGGACAGATCATAGTAGCATCAAGAAAGTTTAATTAAACGAAGACCTACACGGAACCTTAAAATAAGAAGCAAACAGCTGGAAAGTCTGGGGCATATAATGCGGAAAGAGGTCCTGGTGAATCTAACACTTTAAGTCCAGTAATTGTTAAAGAGGGAAGAGAAGCGTAGGAGAAACAGCGAGCAACTTACATAACGTACGAAGTCGAATGAAGGGAATGGATAACAGTAAGAATACATCTTCTCCATATTATTTCGGCTGGTTTTAAAAGGTTATACTATTCCTGATAGTAAACAGAAGTGTACTTTCTTCATTTTATCATTAGCGATCTCCAAAATACGTAGGAATTCTTGCCATTTTGCCTCCTTTTTATCCTTTGTT
>OZ038480.1:42403963-42431463 GCA_964036315.1 Acanthosepion esculentum
TGTCGTAACAATTCATACAGTGATGTTCGATAAAAGTGACTCGCCTAATTTCTTTTTACTAAATTTTCTCTTCTCCGATGAAATGAAAGCTGAGCTAAATTCAAAGGATAAGCGATCCGAAGAAGAAGCTTTGAAAGCTCTTTGAATTTAGCAGTAAGTACTGTCAAGCATCCGTTCAGTATATTGTTCTGGGGATGCTTTTCTCTTCATGGAACTGGTTTATTAAAACCTATTGTAAAGACCCTCAGGAGCCAGCAGTACAAGAGATCTTTAGAGTCCTGTCTGCTCCCTTCTGCTGAAAAGGTGCAAATCGATCCCACCAAGCTCATTTTTTATGCAGGATAATGCTCCCTGGCACAAATTAAAATTTATGAAGGAATACTTTTCTAAGAAGCAGGTGAGTTTTATGACATGGCTGTCCCAATCTCCTGACCTCAACCCCATAAAAATCTTATGGAGCATTATAAAGTACAGGCTCTCGAGAAAGCAGTTGAGCAACAAAGAGGATTTGATTGTGAATTTCATATCCAAATGGAATTCAATGCTTGGCGATGAGATTTGCCAGAACCTAATCAAGTCAATGCCAAAAAGGGTTGAAAAGGTTATTCAAAATAAAGGAGGACCCATAGATTATTAAATATTTCAAACTATATTACCTATTATAAATAAATTATGCCTCTATTATTCTTTATTTAAAGCTGTTCGGTTATGTTTCTATTGATTACTTGTTGCAGGAAATAAGTGAGTCATTTTTCTTGCACAAAATTTTTCCATAAATCTCATTTATATCCAAAATTTTAATTATCAACAGAATACCTTAGGTTGAGTAAAATTTTTTACTAGGTGGTCGGGAACGAGTCTTTATATTAGTAAGATTAAAATTTAGTTTGACCCCAAAAACAATAGGCGAAAAAATTTTTAAGTAAAAAAAATCAGGTGAGTCACTTTTATCGAACAGTTCTGTATATAGTGGGATGGTGCATAATTATCAGTCGGTTTTGAAACAATATTTATTATGAAAAAGAAGTTTAACAAATCAACAATAACATATTAAAATCATTATTCCTGAGCGTATGATTTTTATAACCTGAAAATAAAATAATATTTTTATTGAAAATAGTAAACAAAACAGCAATTTTAGTTACAAATAACTCACCTAAAAAAAAAACGCCTGATAATTATGCACCAAACCAAAATACATATTTTTAAAGAAAGGAATAGATTTGTTTGTTAATCCAACAGATTTTTATTATTATTCAGACCGCTAGACAAAAATAAATACTCTTAAAAAAATTGTGCGTCTACTGAAATACGACTAACCACTAAAGATAACGTTTAAGTAAAAATTAAAAAAATATAGGCGGATAATTAACAGTTGTATATCAGATGGAAATATATACATATATGCCTATGTTTATATGTCGATTATTCCATAAGTGGATTTTCTAAGCGCAGCTTAGGTGTGGCACAAGGCCGAAAGTGTAGGGCACCCAGTGAGTATCTAACTCACTCGTAATTGCTTTTGCACGTCAAGATGCACATCTATCATTCTATATGCATTAATAGAAACTTATGAATGAATTGTTCGTATTTCAAAGGTGGACAATCACTTATAAATGGAGCAATAAATTGTTCAAGAAAAGCAACTGCCACTCACGGAGATAATCATTTCATTCATCTCGTATTTAAATGTAATGGAAGCAGTCCATGCATTATTTGAAATAATACTTTTGGAATAAATGAGACATCACTAGTTGCCCGAAATTATATTATCAACATTAGAGACTATGAAAAATACTGAGTAAAGAATTAGTTCGTGGTGCGAATTCGATGTTTTAAACGAAATAGAAGTTCTTGTGACAAATCAGTATACTCTGAAGTGTCATTGAAAGAGTTGCGAATGGTTCTATGCGTAACCAGCAGGTAGTAATCTTCGGAATTCTTTGGCATAATTCTTCAAAACAGATTCTATTCGTCATCTCCATAAACTGTGATTATTCATCGCTTCTTTTTTATTGCAGACAAAAAGCAGAGTGTTCATTGTCAGCCAGTTTTCATAGAGAAGCTTGGAATAAAACCCTATATAGCGTCGAATGGATATCCCCTCCCCCCCCCAAAAAAAAAACTGGAAAAGATACGGAAAATAAAGAACAAATTTAATCTCTGAACGCATGTCATGCTAATTTCAGGGGGTTCCGTTAATACCCTTTTAACTCGGGGTTCTAACACTGACAGTCTTTGTTCTTTTAATTGAAATAAGAGCCGTTCATTATCTTTGCTGCATATGTGGCTCATTGCAAATTGGTAAACGCCTGATTGAACACGGTGCTAAAATGAGTCGCTATTATGGTTGCGGACATGCACACATGATGGATCAAATACATATTTTAATACTTTTTAAATATTTAACCTCTGTGGGTGTAAATATTAATTTACTGAATGACATGGCTTACAAATCCCTGACACAGGCATCTGTATATGAAAGAATATGTGCTTTTATCCTTTTAATTCAAGTGTGAAAATACTGACGCCAGGGAAAGAAATCATCCTTTCTTACGTTAGCGTTTTGAGGACGAAATTGAAGGAACAAACATTTTAGTTTGTTTCCAAAGGCATTATACCACAATCCCATGAAATCCTGAATGAACCATGAAAATGCATGATTTGAAAATGTTTCCAATACTGAAGAATTTAATTCTCTGACATAATCCATTTTTTAAGCTATATGTCTGGGTTACAAACATTTATATCTGTTGTTCGCTAATGGTGTAGATTCTTTTCTTTCTTTTTATGTGCCATGTCCTTTCAGGACGTAGACGATCATGGCTCTCCACCTCTTCCTATCCCTTGCAGTTCTCAACAAGTTCCTTCCCTCTGCTTCCTCCCCCAGTCCACGTTCTGTCATCTACTTGCTTAAGCCTGCCAGATATGTCACGCGTTGTTTTCTCTTGTCTCTCTTTCCCTTTATTCCACCCGTGAGTATCAGATTCTCCAGACCCTTCTTCCTCATTATGTGTCCCAGAGACTTCAGCTGCCTCTTCCTGGTTTTAAGTATAAGCTTCCTCCTTGTTTGCATCCTCTCTAAGACATCGTCGCTCACACGCTCGGTCCATGATATCCTTAGCATCCTTTTGTAGAACTACATCTCCGTCGCCTCGAGTCTCTTCTTCATCTTTGAGGAAATCGTCCAACATTCGCTGCCGTAAAGAAGGACAGATATCACGTAACACCTCAATATTCTTTTCTTTGTTACCAAAGAAATCCTCATGTCTCTTCATACTCTGCCCAGCTGAGTATTGCGAGATAGGTACGTGTATAAATTGTATGTCAGTTCTTAAATGGAATACTTCATAAGATTATTTTTCATTTAAAATTTTTATGAATTCAAATTTTATCTAATTTAACATATTGAATGGTTTGAGAATATTCTTCTTGTATATTGAAGATATTTAAAACAACATATTGGGTGGCCAGTGAAATACTGAAAGACATTAAACAAAAATAACTTATACAAATATATTTATTCTTAATTTTTGAACCATTTGAATCTTTTATGAAGACATTTTTAATCACACTTTCAGAATCTTCTGAAGCGATGTTCTGGCGATGTTTAGTTGAGCACAGCGTCGACGAGTAGAAGCTGATGGTTCAACAAGGACACTCTGCTGTACAGCTTCCACCACTGCGTCAGTGCACACATTGCGCTTAGGATCTCTTCTCGGAAGATCACCGACGGATCCAGTTCTTTCAAACCGGGCGATTAGGTTCTGAATCATGGTTTCGCTAGGGGATACACTAATATTAACATTTTCTCTGAATATGCTCTTTCATTGGAATAGAATATTCTACATAGCCATTTTAATCTCCATGGGAAGCTTTATAACCTGCAAAAAAAGGAAAATATAAAGATTGAAAACGGACAAGTTAAGACTTTTTAAAATCTTCAGTTTTTCAGTGGCCATCCTGTATAAGGGTATCATCCTAGGGAAAGAACGCTTCCTACTTACAACGTGGAACAAATGTTTGTTTTCCCTACTGACATGGCAACAATTTGAACGGTTCTAAGAGAAAAGAAAAGATTAATTTCAGAAAAGAATCGGGTGTATATATTTGTGATCTCAACGAACACTTGTCACTTTTGTAATGCTCGTTGTAGTAGAGACTTTGAAATCGCAGATACAACTATAGTAACGCCGTTGAACAATACTGGTGCCAGACGCCTTTGAATAACACACGCACTAATAGTACTGGCTCAATAATACTCGCTCGAAAAGTAACTAGCAAATAGTGATCGGAGTAGTAATCCTTATAGTGATCCGAATTATGAGAAATCCTCTAACCGCCCCACGGATGCGGCAAATTTATTGTGTGGTATCCGATCCCTTAGGCTCGGACAAAAATTCCCCGTAGACCCTGTAAAAAACGATGCCCTTCAGCGTAGCCTCGTCTGGGAATCCTCTCTACCCGTCGGAAAAGAGTTTGATCAGCACACTTCCGAAGTAATCCTTATAGTGAGATATTCACCAACCGCTTCACGCGATCGGATGTGGCGCCAGGCCAAGTTTATTGTGGAGTATACGATCCCTTAGGCTAGGACAAAAATTCCCCGTAGATCCCGTAAAAACGGGGTCGGGTAGTTGTCTGCCGACCCAGACGAGACTGTCCTTCGGCATAGCCTCGTCTGGGTTCCGCTCTACTCGGAGGCAGTGAGTTCGACCAGCACACCTCCGAAGTAATTCGTATAGTGATCACTTTGACGCCACGCTAATTCACATATATACCATCACGCGATCTACTTATACAAAATGGGATAGCCTGTGTTTGCACTCTGGTGATCTGTGTGCAAACTCCAGTATCGGCAGCGACACTTTAATCTTATATAACAATATTAAAGTCTGGTTGCTCTATTTTTTTAAAAAGAAAAGCATTTAACAAGTATGTATCGTTTTAGTTAATTAAACTACAAGTTTTCTCTACTGGGATTAGAGCATATATCGAAATTAAAACTCTTCCATTATCTATCTTAATTAAAAACATACATTATACTAAGCTGGTTAAAATAATAAACGATAACGGATATGATTATACATAGAGAATTACAAATGAAATAGCTAGAGCTAATCGTAAGTTCTATGGTAACCGTTTCTTCTATCGCTATTCTCGCTTGTGGAAAATTATTAAAGCTTTGTAGCGGACGGGGCCTGTGTACAATGGAGTAGCCATATTTGCTGTGCGTCTGTGAAGGGGCGTTCGCCACAATTATTTATTTTTGTACAGGAGAAGAGGTGGAAAGAATTATGCCTTGTTGGAGAACGCTATCAAATGCGTGATAATCATGCAAATTACATTTGATGTGTAATAGCAGATGACAAAATACAAGACAGAAGATAAAGTTGAAAACAACATAACAATTGGATTTATTATTGAACTGAATATACATGTATTTGAACTGAAAGGTTAGACGGAGTTACGTTTCTTTGACTTGGTAAAATTGTATCTGAGCTCATATTGAATAAGTCGATTATTAGAACGTATAAGAATAGTGTTGTATGTCTGGAATGTATTGAACAAGTTAGATAGAGTTCAGAGATAATACTTGCATGAATTATGTACAGTTCTTTTAACATCTGACTGGATCAGTCGAGACGAGAGTTCCTTTAGGGTCACATTTTGGAGGCGTGTTTAGATGTACGAGTGACAAAGAGAAATTAAGTCGAGAAAAGCAGGAACTTGAAAGAGAGCTAGTATCACATGTGTTCTGTTTATATATCTTCGCTGTATCACGTGGGTGGCTCAGAACAGAGTTGGTGCCTAAATTGTATCTGCGCGTGGGAGCGATCTAATTGGTCGAAACTGACCAATCAGCAACCCGGATTGTAGGTGATCGACCAATGGATTCTCGTTGATATTTTTGTATGTAAGGAGATGTTATTTGCCTCAAGTGGGAATGGTGCATTTCCTAAAAGGGTAGAGTTGGTTGTTGTGGACGATTCCACAGCTTCTTGCGTTCCAGTCATCTTTGATCTTCGTATATTTAAATGCATTGTTAATCGTTATTTTCTGTTTTTTAATTATTCTTTATTTTTCCCTTCCGTCAATGTTTTTTCTCATATTTCTCACACTAAGTAGCACCTTACTTTTGAGTGGCTTTATTGCCTGGCTTGGGTTTAAATTATAAAAAAAAGACTAGACAAAAATGGTAAAATGATAACGGACGTGAATGTAATTCTAAATGCTACCTTTAAAAACCTGAACTGTATTGGCGCGTTTTAAACCTTGTGGGTGTAGTATACTGATATTTACGGATGGTTTTGCCTTAGTTTGATATAAGGCTAAAAGACACTCGAAAACTAAGTTCAACTGCGGCATTAAAGCGGTCAAGAGCTCTTACGTTCGGCCGTGACGTGGTCACCCAGATACAGGGAGACAAGTCATTCGCAAGGTGAGGATAAGTAGTTGTTCGTCCATTTCATAATCGTTCGCTCTATCACATGTACATTTGTTTTTGCTTCATTCGAAAACCGATGTCTATCACATCACCTTTCCCTAGATAAAGCAATTAAAAGAAACCTTCAGAAAATTCTCTTTCGTTGAGTCTGCTGATACAGCGATGGGGTCACCATTGAAGAACTTCCGACAAACATCTAGAATCTAGAGAGGACAGGCAACGTAAACTTATCGACTTGCTGCTGTCGACGAAAACTGCCATGATTGCGGTGACATGCATGTAGTTCATTCATGGGTCCTTTCGTCTCCCTTCAGTTTGTTTATCCGCATTGGCCACGTTCGACAATCGCCATTCTGACGAGGCACAACAACCACTGATTATAAAGGTGGCTGGAATGTATTTCCTTTTCATAGCAATGATCAATTTTAGAGCCTTCCTGTCTACCTGAAGGAATACCTTACGTCGCTAGCCTCTCACTCGCTATTTTCATGGTGAGTGTTCGAATGAACTACGCTCCTTAGTTCCACCAGTAATAACCTTCACAACTAAGATCGGCCATAGCACGCACATTGTAGAGGACCACCATCATTTCTTTCGTATCCCCCTGGGGGAATGTAAGTCACAGTCAAGCAGCCTTTTCACGTGAACTGCTGCATTGCGAAACTGACTCCTAAGAGGTTGCTTCCCCGATCACTACAATCCTAAAATTCTCAAGTTAATGGTTAACCGTTATCTTCCGCACATATAGGCATAGAATCAACATCATACTCTGCAACCTTCTGCCTACAGTGGAACCACTTCCTTGCGAACACCAAAGTAACAGAAAATGGAAGCAACAGCATGTTTTGCATGAATTGGAGGAATATCAGAAGGTGGAATAATGTCGTAGAATTATTATTATTGAGTTCAAGAGAAATGTCTGTGTATATGCTTTATTGCAAAGATATATTCCTAGATCCCTCGCTTTTATTATCGTTAGAATTTTAATGCAAGAGGAGCGACCCGATCCGATTCAATCCAATTCAACCACACATTCGTTAATGACATTAACTACACATTATATTCTATGTTTTTACCAAATATGTAAGTGACGTCATTAGATCGGATGTGACGTTCAAGATCAGGTTAGAGCAACGCCTCACCTCATCTCGAAACCGGCTGGGTAAACTGCGTGTCAAAACAGGAACATCAATTCGTATTACCTCACAATGAATATATATATATGTGTGTGTGTGTGTGTGTGTGTGTGTGTGTGTGTGTGTGTGTGTGTGTGTGTGTGTGTGTGTGTGTGTGTGTGTGTGTGTGTGTGTGTGTGTGTGTGTGTGTGTGTGTGTGTGTGTGTGTGTGTGTGTGTGTGTGTGTGTGTGTGTGTGTGTGTGTGTGTGTGTGTGTGTGTGTGTGTGTGTGTGTGTGTGTGTGTGTGTGTGTGTGTGTGTGTGTGTAAATCTATCGAAATGTCAAAAGACAAAAGATGGGTACAAACTTTTTACTTGAGAAGAAAAGACAGGACATATTTTTCCGCGTTTGTTGCCATAACTATTTCCGCAATCGCGCCAGAAATGCTGGAACATCCTTGGTCAGAATTTGGTAGAGACTTGACTGAATCATATCAGATGGCACGAAAAAGAATGGAACATATTGTGGGTAAAAAAAAGAAACAAATTGTCACCGAACAGGTCACTACAGAAGTAGAACACCGTACCCTGTTTCTGAACAGCCCGAACAGCCCCCTATACATACGGACAATGCTTTGCCGCAAAATGGTCTCATATAGCTGAGGCTGCCATGCTACCAAATACATACCGTAAAAAACAAAATACCTTTCAAATCGGAAATCCAGTTTGCTCAACGTAACCACAGATAGTTTAATGTGCATCAATACTGATTCTATTCGACTACATGCAGCAGCAAGTGTTATTCAAAGTCCGCCATGATTTATTGGTCGAAGACAGACACACCACTTGTGGACTTCCTTGCAATGGTTCAGAACCATCGATTTGCTCAGTGAAATATTACGCAGTCAACCCAGTTTATGAAATTTTAAACGCCTTCAACAGATAATTCGAAACATGATGACAGTCTGTTCACTATTCCAAATATGTCATCTCTAATAAATTGAACCGTGAGTGAAATAAAACAACCCCACCCACCTAGCCATTTGATGAATTCCTGGTGTACCATCTGTTTACACATTGTAGATTCAAAGAAGTAATAATCATTGGTCTAGAATTATTTAGCACTTGAAATGAATATTACCTTTAAGAGCAGCAGGGGAAACAACGAGTAAACTACATAACGAATAACGAAGATTATTATTAATAATAATAATAATGATGATGTTGATGACAATAATAATAATGATGATAATGATGTTGATAATGATGACAATAATAATAATAATTATGGTGATGATAATGACAATAATAATGATGGTGATGATGTTGATGACAATAATAATAATAATGATGTTGATGATAATGAAAATAATAATAATGATGATGATGATGTTGATGATAATAATAATAATAATAATGATGTTGATGACAATAATAATAATAATAATAATAATAATAATAATAATGATCATGATGTTGTTTATGACAATAATAATAATAATGAAGATGATGTTGATGACAATAATAACAATAATGATGATGATGATGATGTTGATGATGATGACAATAATAATAATAATAATAATAATAATGGTGATGATAATGACAATAATAATAATGATTGTGATGATGTTGATGACAATAATAATAATAATGATGATGTTGATGGCAATAATAATAATAATGATGATGATAATGACAATAATAATAATTATGATGATGATGATGTTGATGAAAATAATATTAAGAAGAAGAAGAAGGCGGCGGCGGCGGCAAGACGCCTTAAATAAAAAACTCGAAGTAAGTCAGGGAAGACCGTCGGAGTCAGGCAGTTCGGTTTCTCTCTTCGGGCAGAGTGCAACACAGTTGGGACGTCTACGGACGCAGACCCGGCTTAGAAGAATAGACTACGGAAAATGCCCGATCGAGCGGTTACAGAAGCTGGGCAAATTTTGACCATTGGCCCTAGTGTATGAGATGGGATTCCCCACTGTAAACTCGACATCTCGTCTCACTGGGGAGAGTGGGTCAATATCAGTCCGTTGGAGTCAGTCGAAGAGAATTTCTAATGATCGTACGGCGAGTAGCCTAAGCAAGACGTAACTGGTGGAAGCGAGATGTCAGTGTCGATGAATCGTCGAAATTCACACGGATTCGGATAATTATTTGTTTGATTGCTGCGCGTATGATAGCATGGAGGTCGAGAAATTAGAACAACGTTGGTTTAATTTCTTTTTCTTTGGTATGTGTAAAAAAGAAAATATAGGAAGCTAAAACCCAGATATCCTTGAAATATGGAAGGATTATTAGCCCAAGTGATAAAAATACTGCAACAGCAGTTGTTGGAACTCCAGAAGCAATGACAAAACAACATCCTTCTATAGAACCACCTGTAAAGGGCTCATCATTTTGCTGATGATCATGCATTCTGTCTTGTAATTTATACTTAGTCCCTTCTTCTCGCTCTCCTTCGCTACATTCTGTAGGGGGTTTTAAAGTATTCTTTCCATGTCAACTATTATCACTGTGTCATTTGCGTATGGTATTTTTGTTAAGATTGTGGCTGCCAATGATAAATCCTGGTAAACTTTCCAGTTCTCTCAGAATTGCCTCGCTGTATAGACTGAATAAGACCGGTGAGAAGACACATCGTTGCCTTACGCCCCTTTCTATTTTTGTATATCTGCTGATTTTTTTATCTATATGCAGGCGGTCTGAGGAAAGTTGTATGCATTAAATAGATAAGTTTCATGTTTTGTCACGGCTTGTCATCCATTTGCAGGCTATTTAAATCAAGAACAATTTTAGACTGCAAACGTTTTATTTGGCGATAATAGTAATTTACATATTCAAGAACGACTTTTCAACACATAAAGAGGTTAAAAGAGTTGTACGCATACGTTTCACAGCGGTTACCTGCGCCCAAACGAATATAATGAACCCGACTGGAATTCAGTTCCTCGGTTTCCAATTTCTATTTGCAATTATCTATTACACCGCAATTACATCCAAACTTATTGAACTTGGTATTTACATGCGGTCAGTCATCTAGTTAATGATAAAAGGAAATAAAAATAAATTCTTTGACAGAAACAAAAATAGAAGTGAATGAAATAGAAGAAAAAAATTGAAAAATTGTGATAAAAAATAATTTGATAGAAAAAATGATTGAATTCAATTTTAAAATCACTTAATGAAAGAAGTATACATTTTAGATGAATAAATGTTTGGTGGGTAAATAAAGAAAAGAAAAAGAAAAACGAAAAGATAGCAGCCTTTCGTCAATGTTGAAAAAAACACTAATTATTTTAAGACATCTTAATGAAAAGACGTTGATTTTTTTATGAAAAGTCGTTTTGATGAAACGTTATTTCGATGAAACGTTGCTTCGATGAAAAGTTGTTTCGATGAATATTTGTTTCATTGAAAAGTCGTTTCAATGAAAAGTTTTGAAGATGAAAAGTCATACCATGATGCAAAGTCATTTCGATGAAACGTTGTTTCGAATTAAAGTTGTTTCATTGAAAAGTCGTTTCAATGAAACGTTTTGAAGATGAAAAGTCATATCATGATGCAAAGTCGTTTCGATGAAACGTTGTTTCGAATTAAAGTTGTTTCATTGAAAAGTCGTTTCAATGAAACGTTTTGAAGATGAAAAGTCATACCATGATGCAAAGCCGTTTCGATGAAACGTTGTTTCAAATTAAGGTTGTTTCAATGAAAAATCGTTTCAATGAAACGTTTTGAAGATGAAAAGTCATACCATGATGCAAATTCGTTTCGATGAAACGTTGTTTCGAATTAAAGTTCTTTCAATGAAAACTCGTTTCAATGAAACGTTTTGAAGATGAAAAGTCATACCATGATGCAAAGTCGTTTCGATGAAACGTTGTTTCGAATTAAAGTTGTTTCATTGAAAAGTCGTTTCAATGAAATATTTTGAAGATAAAAAGTCATACCATGATCCAAAGTCTTTTTGATGAAACGTCGTTTCGAATTAAGGTTGTTTCAATGAAACGTTTCGTCAATACAAAGTTTTTGAAGATGAAAAGTCATACCATGATGCAAAGTCGTTTCGATGAAACGTTGTTTCGGTCTAAAGTTGTTTCAATGTAACGTCATTTCAATGAAATATTTTGTCGATGAAACGTTATGCAATAATTCAAAGTCGTTTCGATGAAAATTTGTTTTAATGAAAAGTCGTTTCTATGAAACGTTTTGTTGATAAAAAAACAGACCATGATGCAATGTCGTTTCGATGAAAAGTACTTTTGATGAAAAGTCGTTTAGATTAAAAGTCGTTTCAATGAAAAGTTTTTCGATGGAAAGTCATATCATGGGCGCTATTATGTGTGATATTTTCTACTATTTCGTACGTCAATTATAAATTCACAACATATTCTGGAGAAGTATTTGCAATGTTGCTTCGGTAAGTCTTATTACACTCGTAAGGTTGGTTATCATCCTTGGCTACAATGTTACGGCCATGTGTCAGACTAAACCTAACTTAGTAAATTGTCTTGGATCATTTCATCACCATGGTCGCAAATACAGACATATGAAAATCCTTTTCTTCAAACCCCCTCAATGTCCTACTTTGCTTATTGCAATAGATTTTTCTTAGGTAGCCAGAGATATTTTATTCACTTTCTGGTTTATCATCTTATACAAATTGTACTCGTCCTATCCCGTGAGTCCATCCAAAATTCTTTTCATTAAATCTTTATAGCTAGGACTCGTCATCCTACGTCCGCGGTGATGAATGACCCAAATTACATAAGTATTCCAATTACAAGGAACAAGTTTTCACTGTATCAGCATTTTTCCTTGAGAACCGCTAATTTGTGGTACATACACTCACGTAGATGCTCAATTGAATACTACAGCGTTAATCATGGTCTATCCGTCTTATCCTCAAAACGTTTCACCTCGTCCTGCCACCTCTTATATTTATATGGCATCACGCATAATGTAATCCTCAACCACCAGGGATTACTAAGCTAGGTATTGATCGAACATTACATAGATGACACCGTGTTTATAACACATAAAAAAGGAAATTTTAAAAACTCCAACAGAATTTAGTAAAAGAAAACGTCACGAAAGGACTAATTATTGACCGAAACAAAGACAGTCATTGGAGACAGAGAGACAGCCGAAGGGGTAAGCTACGAAGAAGAATTATTATAATGAAAAGATTACAATGTAACAGACTGTTTACGAGATTTTAATATACGGTTTATACTCGTAAAACGCGCACACTCGCGTATCGTTCGACTCCCACCCCATCAAAATAGATGTTCACTTATAAAAAAGATTTAATCCTGTATCTCGTATATCATGCGAGTTACTTTTTAGAGAGACCAAATTACAATAGACTAACCTCTTTTCTTCTTTCTTTTTATCCGATCTTCTAGTTAAATAAGTTTAAAAAAACGTATAAGATAATGATAAAAGTATCGTTAATAACGCTATACGCGTTGCGTGAACACGTACAGCCATAACCAACCGAACGTGAAACAGTTAAACATCTTGTAAACGTAAACAATGGAAAAGATGCATATTCGCTATGTTTGTATTTTATAATACGATACTAATTTTTGAATATTACATGCATTATTATTGGATACAGTGAGGTAAAACAGTTTTATCACAACCATGTTTATTTTAAATACAGCCGTACATTTTCATTACAGCAAACGTGTATGTAGTTTGGTCAACGGGTACAAGCAGTAGATACCCACATTTTATATCTCGTGTATGATGCAACCCGCTTAAAGTTAACTTCACAAATAGGTCTTCAAAAGTCGCATGATACGGTATATAAATCAAGCTCTAGAGAAAGTTCATGAAAATATTATTGACAAAATATCTAAGCACGAGGAAGTGTTAAGGAAAATGGAAGAAAATAAAAGAATACATGCCTAGACTCAGAACGAAACAGTTCGAAATCTTGGGACGCATAATGAGGAAAGAGGATTTGGCGAATTTAACACTCACAAAATATATTGATGACAAAAGTGGTAGCGTGAAACAGCGGCTAAGATACCTAACGAATATAAAGTTGTAGAAGAAACAGGATTGGTTGGGTTATGGTGAGAGGAAAAAACGTTGCTTAGTGTTACAGAATACAGGAAGACGTAGACAGCCATGGTCACACGGCACATACAGAAAGAATGATAATTTTCATTTGAATTTTGAGATAATGAATTAACATTATTATATTCGCTTGCCTGTTTTTGTAAATGTAAACAATACTATCTTTTTAAAATGATTTTTTAAATCGATATTACTTTCCGTCAATGTAAAGGTTATCTTTCATCATCATCATCATCATCATCATCATCATCATCATCATCATCATCATCATCATCATCCTTCGACCTCCCTAAGGTTGGTCGGAACGCCAGTGACAATCCCTTTCGGTCCTCTATTGTTATCCCCAATGTCCAACCATCAGCCCCGAGCTATGGTGTCTTGGAAAAAACATTTTCGGGAGAAGACACTTCCAGAAGGATGCCATAGGAGTAGTGATGAGTGAGACGATTTCTCTGTCCTCTCGGTAGCAGTCAATACTATAATATATATATATATATATATATATATATATATATATATATATATATATATATATATATATATATATCATCCATCGACCTCCCTATGGTTGGTCGGGACTCCAGTGAGAATCTATTTCCACACTGTTCGTCCTGTATTGCTTTCCCTAGATCCCCAATATTCTACCCTCAATCCCGAGCTATTGGTGTCTGGAAAAGTCAATTTTCGTGAGAATGGGACGATTTCACAGTCCGGTCGGTGGCAGTGGCCGGCAAACTGTAATCGTTTTTGTTTGATCTTCAGAGTGATTGGTTTCAGTTCTTTGTAAATCGTGTTAAGTGCTGAATAGGATCTCCAACTATGATTTTTCTCATTAGATTTATATTTGTTCCATCCCATCGTCTTTCAAGATGAACTGATAATATCCCAGTGTCCGATCCATGCACTAGGACCGGTTCAATCAATATTCGAAAGGTTTGGACTTTCAAGGATGATGGAAGGTTCGAGCGCCAAATCTTGTGAAGTTTGTTACACACATCGCATTCAAGAGGCTCGTGAATGTTGAAATCTTTTGGGGGATGAATTATGTGAGATCCAAGACATTTGACGTCCTCAACGCTTTTCATGGATGTATTATTGGGGGACTTCAACTAGGATGGTTCAGGGGAGGTTGTAATGTATTCTGTCTTACTCACTTTGCCATAGGCAGCTACCGAGTTCGCTGCTTGCTCGTATCGTGTGTTTGATGTTGTTTTAAGTAGATATACATGTTGTAGTTGCTATCCTTGATCGAAAAATCCTACAAAAGAAAGAAAGCGGCACCCCCCAAAAAATGGAACATGTATTCGATTTTCTATCAGGAAGACAGTTTAACTAAAATATAGCAACGCTTATAATAGTAAAGTACATAAGACGTGCCGTCGAAAACTAGTGTGTAGTATTAAAAAGTAAAACAATATTGTTTATGATTTTCCTGAGCAGTAGCAAATATTTTTGTTCAACATTATTATTTGTTAATTCTTATGAGAAATGTAGTCATAAAATAACCCCATCCCATCTCACCACCCACTTGTAAACAAACATCACAATACAATCAATTAATTTTTGGAAACATTTCAAAATTCGCTTGATAATGTAACAGGATTAGAGACTTTAATTCTATAATTTAATTTGAAGTTTTTAATTTCTGTTTTTTAAACATGAGAATCCCTTTGTAGCGATTGAACCATATTTTTAAATTAATACATTTATTACATACATATATATATATATATATATATATATATATATATATATATATATGTATGTATATATATATATATATATATATATATGTATGTATATATATATATATATATATATATATATATATATATATATATATATATATATATATGGAGAGAGAGAGAGAGAGAAAGAGAGAGAGAGAGATCCTTTGGTTGATAAAGGTGGAACCTAATAATATTAAAACTGATCCACAAAGATAGTTCAGTGTATATATTGAGCACTTTTGAATGACAAGCTAATTCGACAAACAACAGCCACCTGCCTTAATGCGAAGCTCTTCAGTAAATTGAACGAAGCACTCCGGCTGATTGACATTTGTTTGGAATCAGCTGCCTCATTCGGTCGAAGGAATTTAGCTTTTGTTTTAAATTTCGCTTGAAGATGAAAAACAACTAATGATTTTAATTTAATTATATAGTTAAATTTGATGTTTTTAGCTTCTGTTTTGAAACATGGTAATTCCTGTGTAGCGAAAAAAAACATATTTTAAATGAGTTAACTTATATATATATATATATATATATATATATATATATATATATATATATATATATATATATATTGTATCATCTCCTCAAGGAAGTAGATAGCTTCGTTTATTGTCTGGTTCACACTCCTTGCCGGGCTTTTGAACAGGAACAGAAGATCATTCCTTTTTTTCTATTTACGATTGGCTTGCTGGTCCCTTCAGAATCTATTCATTATATTTCACTCCCCGTCTCCCCTTGCGTCTTAATAACATTATTGGAATGGATCGGTGTGAATTAATTTAAAAATATTATTGGACACCACTTGCAGGTTAATACGCCTCCTTTGTCAAACCCTGTCATATTTCTGCTTGGGATTCTCTTATTAGACTGAATAGAGAAATAAATAAATCTTAGACGTTACAGGGTGTGCTGAAAACTCATCCTCATTACAAAAAAAAAGAAAAAAGAAGACACCCATCAAAAATAACTTCTGACGATTCGATATTTTTTTACATTTTGGGAAGCGGCACCGTCCAATAAATTTTCGACATCATTATAAAGATAACCCCCATACGGAACTGAAATTGTTCGCCGCTAATAAATCAATTAAAAGAGTCATTTATCATCGACGGACACAATCTTAGCCGCGTAAGATACGCAAATGACAACGTGCTGATTGCAGAAAGAAAACTGTAAAAAAACAAAAAAAACAAGTCAATTAGTAAAAGAAAGCAGGGAAAAATAATATCTATAATAATAAGTGGACCGAATGCATGGTCGTCAGTGAAAGATGGACAGCCCAAGGTGTAAGTTATGAAGTGGAGACATATGGGCAGTGAAGCATGAAATGCATATATTCTTCTTCTTTGATGTGTCGTGTCCCTTCAGGACGTTGACGATCATGGGCTCCACATCTTCCTGTTTCTTGTAGAACGTAATAAGTTTCGTCTTTTTTTGTTATCTCTACCAAACCATGTTTTACCATCCATTTGTTCAAGCTCATCAAGTATGTTACACGCTGCCTTCCGTTGTCTGTATTTCATTAAAAATATGTCCTGTGAGTATCAAGTTTTACAAGCCATCCTTCCTTATTACGTGTCCCAGAAATATCAGCTGCTTCTTCCTGTCATGTATATGTTTCCTGTTTGTTTTAATCTCTAAAACATCGCATTTTATACTCAGCCATTTTCGGTAAAAATACATTTGTTGGTTCAAGTTTTCTCTTCATCTTTGGGGAGATTTCCAACGTTCGATGCCATATAAGAGGATAGATATCACATTAGGCTTCATATATATTTATTTCTTAAGCACTTTATTGGCAACAAGAACAATAGCAGCAGCAGCAATAACAACAACAATAATAGCAATAATAATAATAATAATAATGACAATAATAACAATAATAATTGTAAAAGAATAACAATTTTTCTTTATAAGATAGTCTACAACATCATACATGTCGTGGCAACGAACAGGTTGCTTACGACGAATTCTTTATTAGAAGCTTAATATCACACAAAAAGATTTTGTTAAGCAGAATTAAAACGGTCAATCGCCTTCGAGTTATAACATTATGTGCTTTAAATCACAAGCTACAAATATGAAGATACATGTATATCTACTTTATGTGGATGTAGACGATCATCGCTCTCCACAATTTCCTTTCTCTTGAAGCTCTTAATAAACTTTGTATTTCTGTTATTTCACGCAAACCCTGTACCGCCATCCATTTACTCAATGTCACTAAGTAAAATATGCACTGATTTCCTCTGCACCTTTTGCTCTTTATCTGCCCCGGGAGCATCATATTTTCCATGCCCTCCTTCCTCATTATGTGGCCCAGAAACCACACGTATCTTTTCCTAAGGTTAAGTATAAGTTTCTATTTTGTATTCATCTTAAACTTCGTCGTTGGTCACATGTTCGGCCCATGGTATCCTCAGTATCCTTCTGTAGAACCACAGTTCTGTTGCGTCAAGTCCCTTCTTCATATTTTACGAGATTATCCAGAACTGACTACCATACAGGCGGACAATAAGAATTTAGGACTATTTTGTTTGTTTATCTGCCATTATCTCTGAGATGAGGTATTATTGTTACTTGCATTATTTACATTACTCGAACAGGCATATTCACAACGTTTTGGCCGTTGTACGATGTGGCCTTTTTCAGGTGTTTGGAATTTCGAAATGAAACATTTATTTCGTCCAACTGGGTAGATTGTTCTAGTTCCACGTGTCATGCCTCTTCCGGATGTCACATTTATTTCTCTTTAATTCAACTCTCCAAGTTTTTCGGTTAAACACTGTTGTGGCTAGTTGTTGAACACAACTCTTTGACTCTAGTCACTGGATCCAAACAACGTCTTTATCCACTGGACCATTTGTCCTTCTCCTTATTGTTTCTATCGATTTTCTTTTCTATTTCTTAGTCCCTTCCTTAGCTTTTGGAATGCTCCTTTGGCTTTTTCCAATACACCTTCGGATTTCAGTGTCTCACTTTTCGTCCATTGTTAAAATATTTCTGAGTTATTTAAATTTCCACACTTGTCTTCTATTGGCATATGCGATTTTCAGTTCGCAATTTGGGCTCATCCTTTTGCTAACAATCATGTATTCTACCTTCTTGTAGTTGATGTCTATGGGCACGTGGCTGAGTGGTTAGAACGTTCGGATTCTGAGCATGACACCCGAGTTCGAAGGGTCGATTTGTTATTGGACTGGAGGCGTCAATCCCAGCGTGTGACATCTTTGAAAAGTCCCTGAAAATCCTACCTCGGGTTGACCCAAACCTTGTGAGAGAAATTGAGTAGACGGAACGCTTGGGTATCGTCGATAGCTATGCTAGCACGATGTCACACGTCATCGTGGCCGAGGACTTGAGCGTGCTGGACTTGTTCAAATTGTCGATGACGCTAGATAACACGCTCTTTCCCAGAAATTGTAACTAAGGACTGCTCGGCATAGGTGCAGTATAAATCACAGCAAGCGACTGCAACAGGGATTGACTAGCCGCCACCGTAGACGAGTATCATTGAATATGAGTGGCCAGCTATATATCCATACGCACAGTTGTTGTTTAACCCTTTTATCTCGCTTTCTTTCATGTGCTACTCTCTCAACGTTTCGGCCGTTGTACGCTCCGGCCATTATCAGGTGTTTGGAATTTCGAAATGAAACCTTTATTTCGTCCACTGGGGTAGGTTGTTCTAGTTCCACGTGTCATGCCTCTTCCGGATGTCTCAGCTTTTTTCCCCCTTTAACTCAACTCTCCAAGCTTTTCGTTTGAACACTTCTGTGGCTAGGTATTGAACTCACAACTCTTTGAGTCTAGTCACCGAAAAATGCAAACAGCGAATGTCCGCAGTCAAGAGCGCTATGTGACGAAGGCAGACAGATGACGGTAGGGCATTTCCTTAAACATTTTCACGAGTTGAAAATACTAAGTCAAATGATTAGTATAAAGGAAGGAAATGCGTGGCGTTATTCTGAAGCCACTTATTATCGTCTGTTTGATTCAAAAACTGTTGATAAGAAACATTGATTCCAGCGTCATCATGAAAGACAATGCGCCTGAGGAATAGAAATTGCTTTTGACTAGAAAAGATGGCATACAAGAGAGGAGAGTAATTATGGTTAGAGAGATGTAATGAAGCTTGCATTTACGGAATATCATTCGGTTAGATAAATGAAATGGACGACTTAATTGCAAACACATAGAGATTCAATACGTTTCACTTTGCTTGATTTCTATTTTATTTTACGGTACATTTGTCTGATATGTATTTCTAAAGAAAGAATTATTTTCTCTTGGCAACATGAATCTGTCCTCATATATATATGAGAAAGTTTTTTCCATTAAACTGATGCATACTTCGTAGTTTCGTCTCTATCTCCGATATTGTGCACTCTGCCACAAAGCCTGCTTTAAGTTAAATGCCTACCCATATGAGATAATTTTGGATTTTTATTGTGTACTACTCATATATATATATATATATATATATATATATATATATATATATATATATGATGAAAAATATGGAAAACACAAAGCAAAATCCGAATATGTAAGTTTACTGTTTTAATTTTGTTTTGCTGTCGACGTCAGACGTTTCTGTCTCTTAGGCCATCTTCAGGACATGGTTATTGGAGACATATTTAAGTTAACATGAAGAGACGATAGACACAAGGCTAGTCAGAAACAGAAAAACTGAAATTCTAAAGTCAGCGTTCACTTTTTTGGATTCCCTTTTCTAGCAAGATTAATGCATGACAAACGTACTGATAAGCTATAGATTCAAATAGAATTCCTCTTTTCCACCTAAGATAAAATCTCTTTCTTGGGAACGCGTTTTCGCAGCGTCGCTCGCGCGACGCCAACGTGACCAAATCCCAAAAAGAAAAAGGGAACGCTGACTTTAGAATTTCAGTTTTTATGTTTCTGACTAGTCTTGAGTCTATCGTCTCTTCATGTTAACTTAAATATAAATATGTCTCCAATAACCATGTCCTGAAGATGGTCTACTAGACCGAAACGTCTGACGTCGACAGCAAAACAAAATTAAAACAGTAAACTCACATATTCGGATTTTGCTCTGTGTTTTCCATATTTTTCATCATACCGTCGGATCTACATCCACATATTTGCTTACACACACACACACACACACACACACACACACACACACACACACACACACACATATATATATATATATATATATATATATATATATATATATATATATAAATATTATTGTGTACTACCCATATATATATATATATATATATATATATTATTGTGTACTACCTATCTATCTATCTATCTATCTATATATATATATATATATATATATATATTTATATATATATGGGTAGTACACAATAATATAGTATATATATATATATATATATTATTGTGTACTACCTATCTATAAATATATATATATATATATATATATATATATATATATATATAGTACACAATAAAATCCCAAAATATCTCATATGGGTAGGCATTTAAGAGTGTATAGAACTAAATAAAAATACATATGACATCAGTTCGCAAATTAATTTTTACGATATGACGATGATTTCACAACTAAAATCTTTTAATTGAATTGAAAGCTGAATTCAATTGTTTTCTTGCTATTACTCTATCAGCTTATTCATATTAACCATACTTTCTGTAAAGACTATTCAATAATAATTATTGACTTTCTAATATATGTATATACATATATATATATATATATATATATATATATATATATATATATATATATATATATATATATATATATATATGCTTTTGTATACGTTTAAATCCATATTTGCTTTATTCATTGATCGAAATATATTCCTTTGCTTCCTATGTCGTTAGGCCACTTAAAGCCTTAATTATATCTTCCGCCTTTGAAGTAACTTACTTGTGTTTTACTCAATTGAAGTAACTTACTAACTGTTTTTACTCAATTCATTCCTTTTACTCATTCATACATACACACACACACACACACACATATATATATATATATGAAATGTTCATACTAGGTGTGCATGTGTTGCCTGTGTAAGTGACTTGTTATCTAAAATAAAATATAATATTTGGTACTTATCTTCTGCTGATTGTCACGAACCTGAATACGTAGTTCTTTCTAGTTTGACTGTCAGGAACAAAAGAGAATGTTCGACTTTCGCGCCTAACGATTTATCAGGCAGTTCACGTGACTATATATCGAACTTTAGCTTTTTAAAGGGTTATTCAAAGGGAGATAACCTTTTGCTGTCTCGCAAGTATCACAACACCACTCCATTTTCGGTCTTATCAGCCTCGTGTAAAGAAAGAGAAGCGCTAATAGAATACTGAATTTGTGTAACTATTTTATAATTTTATATTAGTTATTTGAGATAATATGATAAAAATGTTCAACAAACACAAGTTTTAGTGGGATATATTTGTGGCAGAATTTCGGTGAATTGCCGGGATTTTTTTATTTTGTTTTGTTTTTATAACTAGTAACGTCTTCAGACGTCTGACACTGCATAGACTTAAAGTATTTCCCCGGAGCAATGCGGGAATGCCACTAGTACGAAGTGGGTTACAGAGAGTGAAATAACAGAAAAAAACTGGTTATGGGGGGATTGCGAAAAAGATACAAAGAAGAACGGGGGGGCAAGGCATCAGAAGATGACGATTGACGTTGCATTTGCATTTTTTGAAGATTGTACTTAGCAGTGAAGCAAGTAAGAGGACGGGACTTCCATTATCAGTAACTGCCAGAGAAGAAACTATTGGAGAAGATGTGGCGGTTATTTAAATTAAAAAAAAACAAGACAATCTTATTACATGCAAATACATATTATTACAAGGAAGAAGGAGTGGATCTTTTCTGACCTAGTTGTGTATATTGTAGCTTGACCCGTCTTATAATTGGTGCTATCAACTGGCTTAGTTGTATTCTCTAGGCATTAACAGCGGAAACGTTCATTGAAAGGGGAAAGCATAATTTACAATTCTAATTCATTCATTACAAGTCTAATCAATGGAAACCTCGGTCAATGAATGCTAAAAGTTTCCTAATACGGGAACTGATAATAGTACCATTATCTTACGCCTTTCTAATCCTTCCAGTGTATTCATCTTGGTTGTACGAAGAAAGATTCGGACCTTGTCATTTTCGGTGATCAAAGACTGAACTTGTTCTTGCTTGGAAATCCTTTCTGGAATTTCGAACCGAGCTATTTAATCAATTCCGGTGGTTAGATTTTTTCCGTCGCTGTCCATAGATGAAGTATATTTTTTATTAATTAGTACTCACTATCTCTAATCACCGTTGGCTAACGTGTGTTTTTTTTTTCTTTCACTGCATTTGATTATTTTACTTTCCAATACTACCACAAACAGGCATTGAACTCATAACCTTTGTTAAAATATGACGAAAACATTATGTGGCAGTCTCATGAGAAAAACACCATTTAACTTGGTGTTGATGAAAGTTTATAAAAAGATATTTAAAATGGTCTCTTGACAAGTAATGCAATGTATTTATATGAATTTCAAATGTTAAGAGCATATTAATTTTGTTTACACACGCGTGTACCATTGTATGAACGGGGGCGTGTGTATGTGTGCATGAGATATTTTCTGTACCTTTGTAAATATGTGCGTATATGCGTCTAACTTTCTGTCCGTATTCATGTATAATTGAAAAATTATATTTTTTCTGACTGTTGAATAGAATTAAAATTTTTCATGTAAACAACAGCATTTTATTCTGTTGCTGATAGATCTAATTAGCACGTACGATTAGTGGCCTACCCTGGACTCCACTGCAGATAGAATCTTAACGGATTCTCCAGAGGAAAAAAAAAGATTCATTTTTCTCTTTAAAGGCATCCGTTTTATTTTTTTTATTTTTTATTTATTCACTTGTCTCCGTTAAGTCGAGAAATTTCATTTTCTTTCTAATAATTTTTTCTCTGATTTAAAATAGAAGTTGATTACATGCCGGCGTGTGGTCAACGATCAGAGTCAACGGAAAGAGCTCCGTTTTTGTTTTTTGTTTTTTTGTTTTATTCGAAGATCTGTTCGTCAGTCATGTAGAAGACGGTTCAGCAAGCGGAAAAAGGCAAAGCATTGCGTGTGTAACTCCGTTAATTTACACATGATTACTTGATCAGTCTTTCTGCCAAGCGGATTCGGCCTGAAATGTTCCAGTCGCAGGTTTGGACTTTATAAATAACTAATCCTATTCAGGCAGGCCGAGAGAATCGCTTAGATGAGCCTTTGATCATAACTGATTGCCATTCCTGTCTCAACTCAGTCCTTAATTATATTGAGCGTTATTGTCGTCGTAGCTATCATCATCATCAGTTTCATTACCGGTTACAGAATTAATATCATCATCAGCATTATCACCAACGACAAAGTAATCAGCAGAATCATTAGCTGGAGCAGCTGTAGTATTATCAACCGCATCCTTATCGCATCAGTTGTACGAGCAAGAGAAGAATTGACAACATCAGCCACGACGTTATTATCTGCTCCAGCAGCAGAAGCAGCAAAGGCAGCAGCAAGAAAGGCATCATGATCATCAACAGTAACAGAAACATCATCATGGTCATGAACGTTAGCAACAGCTGTATAAGCAGCAGCAATATCAGTAGAGGTATGATCATCACCAACAGTGCGATCATCATCAGCAGCATCAGTAATGCTCAGTAGCCGCGATAGCAGAAATATCATAATCAGCTGCAGCAATGGCAGCATCATCATCAGCAAACGAAACAATATCAGCAGGATCAGTAGCAGTAGCAACAGTACCAAAGACAATTCTATCACCATCAGCATCAGCGACAGCATCAGTAAGAACATCAGGCTCCATCCTAGGCCCTACTCTGTTCCTCATATTCATAAACGACGTTCCTGACGCCATAGATTCCCAAGTCGGCATCTATGCAGACGACACCACAATTTACTACAGCCTCAAACACAAATCTAGTTATGCTGACAAAGTTAACCTGGCAGTTCGAATAGAAAAGGACCTCCAATCGGTTGTGAACTGGGGCAAGAAATAGATGGTTAACTTTACCGCCTCTAAAACAAAACTGCTCTCTATTAACCACCACAAGGATTCATCCCTGCATCCCATTAGAATGTCTGAAGACCAACTTCTCGAGAGCTCCTCTCTGCGGCTGCTCGGTCTCACGCTGTCCGCTGATCTGAGATGGAACAAATACATCGAGTCAATTGCATCATCCACCGCAAGTAAAGTTGGCTCCCTGTGCCGGGCAAGAAAATATTTCTCCCCGGAATCGATCCTCCAAATCTATAAATCGACCATTCGCCCTTGCATGGAGTATTGCTGCCATATATGGTCTGGAGCCCCTGCTTTTTCCCTCAGGGTTCTTGGTAAGATCCAAAGACGGATATGCAATGTAATTGGCCCTGATCTATCATCTCGTCTGCAGTCGCTCTCTCACAGACGCGACGTTGCCTCGCTCTGTCGTTTTTACAAATACTTTCACGGTAATTGCTCCGAGGAGCTGCTTTCGCTTGTCCCTAGGCCTCATGAATTTAAACGTCCTACGAGGCTGGCATCTCGTTCCCACCCTTTCACCGTTGAAACTGTTAGATGTAGACGTCTCTTCTACTCCAATAGCTTCATGTCTCACACATCTCGCCTGTGGAACTCCCTTCCTTATTCCTGTTTCCCTGACAAATACAATCTCCAACTATTTAAGTGTAACGTCAATCGACATCTCCAGTTGCCTTGATCTATCCACTTCCCTTCTCCACATCCTTTCACCTTTCATTCCTATCTGCTCTCGCTCCAAATCTTCTGTAACCCCCTTGCCTTGATCGATCCACTATCTTTCTCTACATCCTCTCCTTTACCACTCCTATCAGCTCTTCATCCACACCTTCTGTAACCCCTTGCGTGCTAGTGTCCACCAGCCTTGCTTGGGGTGATAAGCTTAAAAAAACAAAATAAAACAAAAAAAAACAACTTATTATCATTAACAATAGGAGCAACAGTATCAGCATCAGCATCATCATCAACAGCATCATCATCATCCACAGTACCATTATCATCATCATCAACAGTACAATCTTCATAAATATCATTTCTTCATTTTGTTAAACGTCTCTTCAGTTTCCAGCTGTTTTGTTTAAACTAAGTATTGACTACATGCACCAGCCGATTTTAGTAAATTGATGAGATCTTATACTCAATCAACGTCTACTAACTTTATATTGAAACTTACTTACGAACTACTGACAAAACTGGAATTAAGCGATCGTGATGCTTACGCTTCAGAACACATTTTCATAATAAGTGCCAATAAAGCAGTATCGGGCGAAGTAGTACTCGAACAGAGGTAAAGAAAAAAGTATATTTACACTTTGATATGAAAGTACTAAAGATATAAAGGTCTCCAGATATGGCGATCATCAGACAACAGAAAATATGAACTATGTTTCTAACTAGCTGTAATAAACTACATACTTATAAAGGGCGTTTCATTAAGGCGGATCAAAGTCAACAATAAATAAATCACTGTTATTGGTGAAAATAATTTTATTTCTCTATTGAATCATGTTATTTAAGTCATGAGTGAAAAATAATATCGCCCAAATGACCACCAAATCTGAAAGAGAAAAAATCATTAGAAGCTTAAACTTAATTCCCATTTAAAATCGGTCCAAGTTATTGGAGCATCCTTTCTTTTGATTACTTCTACATAAAGATGTAATTATTTCTTTCTTTTTCATTCATTACTCCACGAAACAGAACATTTTCTTTTGGTTTTTGATTAGTACAATAGTTCCCCGGTAAGAGATTAAGTCAGTCAGGCGAACTGTAAATGGCTTCATCTTAGTTTAGAGAATCGACTGTAAAATCGTCATGTGAAAGTTTCAAAGCAAACAACCGCTGTTCATGAGTACGGAAAATAGAATAAAATATGTATCAATAAAAAAATTTCGGGATAAAATGACACTCAGCCGGAAGGTATTAATTTTTGCTGATCTTATATAAACCTATATAGTCATCCCAATTTCTAGAGAAGCCGCAAAATCAGAATCACAGATTAAGTAAGAAACGATGTTGAGATAAACGGAGACTGAGGAGACAGCATTCTCGCTGTCTGAAGGGAAAATCTGCTCAGTTTGTCTGTGGTGATAGAAATTGAAAATAGTAACGAAAATGTTCCAAGTGTCACGTACGTAAAGCCCAGGCAGTTCCTGTTGACTGATCCATGAATAAGGAGTCCTGCTTATCGGAAGCAACGTGTCTTTCTTACCAAATTGACATCTCAAGACGCCCATATTCGATAGGTTTTTACTGCAAGCAGAATTTCGATTTCAGTTTATTTGTTGAACATAAACCAGACCTTTTCCAGTTTTGTTTACATCAACGCAAACCGGAATCGAACCTCGGAGTTGAACAGAAGCTGACTGGTCCATAAACAAAATAACATTTATAGGGACCTGGGCGTATGTTCACATTAGCGCCAATCGTGCTGTTTAGACGGTCGCTATTTTTATAGAAAATGAAGTCGGTTAAAATTATGGATTTGGTATAAACTCAGCAAACTTCTGTTTTATGACCATTGTTCCTTGTCTGCGGAAGCATACACTGCTGCCCTTCGCTTCTGAGACATTTGGTACTGACTTTTATTATTAAGGATTTAAGAGGTAAAAAAATGTCGAGACCATTATTAGTTATTTTATATCACTTTTTATATGCCGGCCACAAAGATTCACCCACAAACTACAATAAGCATATTTTCAAGACATTTTTATTTTATCAGAAATAATCTTGCTTTTTAGACTTAAAAATATTTTGCCCATATCAGTGTACCTATTTGACCTGTATAAATATTTTGTCGGTTCATTCGTAAACATTCCGAATAAAAAAGGTAGTGGGAACCTTCTAAGCTCTAATTTTAATAATGCTTCTGTTATTATTAGTTTTTTTTAATAGACATATTGCTAAAAACGCTCCGATGAAAACATAAAACCATCTTCATAGTCAAAAGCGAAAAATGATATAAGATATTTTAAACACAAAATTGCAAACTACTCGATTCATAAAACAGGAAGTTAGCCAAT
>OZ038480.1:42436463-42456463 GCA_964036315.1 Acanthosepion esculentum
TTTGTTTGCTCACTCAAAACGTTTGGGTTTAAGATCAAAACATGAATATGCGACGAGAGTTCAGGATTGCAGCTTTTATTTCGGGGTCTTTATAGTTAGATAATTTAAACAACTTAGAATATGCACATTTTGATTAACCCCATCCCTACTTTAAGGGAGCAAACTTTTGGAACACGTAACTGACAGGTGTTCCTTGTTGCCCATGCGTTGCCTTTAAGTTTGTTTAAACATTAATATCTCTGAATGATTGCTCTTGATTTTACACATTCGTTTTATCTCTAAAGCCAGCATCTCATGTTACAAATGATAAAACAACATGAAAACGAGAGAAAAAAGCTAGCCAATTTGAAGTTCTGAGAAAAAAAGGATAATCTAACAGAACCATTGGACAAACACTGGGCATAGCCAACACAACAATTTGGAATGGCTTGGAAAATAGTAAGATACATAGAACAGGTCAATCAAGGAAAACAACCCCAGATGACGACAGAAACCTTGTAAGGAATCAGGAATAACCCCAAGACAACAATCAGTGTTATCAGCAACAACCTCCATAGTGCAGGAATGAAACTTTCACAATCCATCTCTCGAAGAATACTTAGAGAGTAGAAATATAGTGGCCACTCATCAGCAGTGATAATCGGAAGGCCAGATTGGAATTTGCAAGGGAGTACAGAGATAAGGGACAAAAGTTCTGGAAGAAAGATTTTTTGTCCTGATGCGATCAATGTTTATCTCTAACAAATTGGTTTAAGAGCTAAAGTGTGGAGAAAAAAGGGTCTGCTTGTGATCCAAAATATACATGCTCCTATGTGAAACAAGGTGGTGGCAGCTGTTTGCTTGCTCTTGCCTGGCCGCTTCAGGAACAGGCTCATTTATATTTATTAAAACATGTAAATCGTGATGGTAACAGAAGAATGAATTCAGAGACTTTTTCTGCAATTTACAGAAAATGCATCCAAACTAATCGATAAGAAATTTATTGTGCAGAAGGACAATGACTCAAAACCTACTTCTATCACAACAAAGGATTTAACCAGGAGGAAAAAGTGGACGGTTTTAAACTAGCCATGTCATTCACTGGACCTTAAATGAATTGAGCACGCATTTCATCTCCCGACGAAGAGAGTGAAGGAAGAAAACGCTCGAAACAAACAAGAATTGAAAAACGCCGAGTTAAAAGTTTGAAAAATTATAACAAAGGAAGAATGCAACTTCTTACTGATGTCAGTTGGTCGCAGGATTTATGTAGTTATTGCGAGCAAGTGTTATGCAACTAAATATGAAATGCTATTTACTTTATGACTATCTGTTCCTTTACTATTGCTGACCTAAAAATAGGGTGATCTGAAAGAAAAGGTGATATGTCGTAAGCTGTTTAACATATCTAAAAGTAAATATCAGGAAATAAAAGATGAAAAATAAATCTGAATCTTGTCTCACGCCTATCTTTGAATTTGGACCCAAATGTCTTCAATGAACAAAAATAATAAAGGATTTGGTCTTTCTATTCCAATATCTTGGAGAGGACTACATATATATATATATATATATATATATATATATATATATATATATATATATATATATATATATATATATATATATGTCAGTAATACCTATTTTGTACAAATTTTATAGGAAATCACTGAAAAGGTATAGCGGTTATTTTTTTGATTTTAAATTTTATGTATTTTAAAATTTACACACACACACACACATACACAAATACAAACACACACACAGATACACACACACACATATATAATTTATTTTTAAATTATAACATAAATACGTTATAAAATCACTACAAAAATAGCCATTTTGTTTCAACACTTCTGGTGTCTTATCAAGTGATAGGGTTGAATGTATAATAATAATATTTGCTCTACTCTATTGAGCATTTTTGATGAATAGTATTCTTTGTTTATTGAAATTTATTCCGTATACACAAATCATATACTCATATATATATATATATATATATATATATATATATATATATATATATATATATATATTATTATTATTATTATTATTATTTCAGTTTTTAAAATTTGTATTAGTTGTTTTATTTTAAATAGTCTATTTTGATATTATAATTTTTGCTTTAATTTTCTTTTTCACAAAATATTTTTTCTACGCTGAAAATGTTTCCTGTCTAATTAACAACGGCGTTATTCATTTTTTAGTTGTTGCGAAACCTGCTCGCCATATGTTATCCTACAGGCGATTCCAGGGTTACCACCAGAGAAACAAACAGAAAAATCCAGCTCTTGATTAAATAAATAGACGATTTACAAGTATATAAAATCAATGACTCGTCGTAAAGCATTTCTTTTACGCAGCAAATATCCACCTTTCAATGCACATAATCCAATAGATTATATATTTTGAATATTATATAGTGTAAAATTCAGATAACTTTTCAGCTCATATCTGGATTAGTTGACAAATGTGTTTATCCACTCTCACATATATATAAACAGGAGAAGGGTTTCAAATATTTTCAATTTTTTTGTCTATTTACAGCTAACTGTTTTCATTATTATATAAAAAGGTCACCTTCATTTAATATCATCGCATACGAAGAGAGACACAGCATTCTGATCCTATACATAAACTATGTCAAACTCTACATAACAATGGAATTACTGCTACACATCAGACTATAAAAAATAGAAGAATATATTATAGAAATGTATTACCATAGTAAACAAACACAATCGGGATAATGACGAACGTATTTTTTTGAGTATAACAAAAGATGTATTCTGAGGCCTAAATATTTAGGTATTTCACTTAACCTATTGTTAGAGGCATGGTGTAGCAATGAATAGCGATGATGAATCGGAGAGCCGAGTTCGAATTCAAGTCAAATCCATTACATTCACTTACGTGCTAACACGCTTGGAAAGGTATGAATCCACTTCTTCTACCCCAGATATGGGTAAATACCAGGACCGACCGGGTTCTATGGCCTAGGATCTCAACTGCTAACCTCAGAAAAGTAATGGCAACCTACAACGGGAAAAGAAATCCGCCCCGTTAGTCATGTATCGAAATATATATGATCGCCTAAGCGTGATTCACGCATGGCACAGCACTTTTATTGAGCGTCATTAAATGTAAAAATTTCTATTCGATGATGCCATGGGATGCTGTCTACGATCTAACAACTTAATCTTTTCAGCTAATTTGCTTAATATTAAATGAGTATACCGCAATTTTGAGTAACTGTCAAATATATACTTGTTGCAGTATAAAACCATCAAATTTGTCTGGAGAAAGTATGTCGAATGACAAAATGCATCGGCTAAATTAAGTATAATTTTCCTCTTGTCTTGTTATTCTTATATTACTCATCCGTCTTGTAAAAACTATAGTTAAACGGGTAGATAAAAATTAATTCTTATTTCTTAGACCACCCAACCAATATAGCCGACCCTAGCCGTTTCCATCGTAACTAATGTTGCAAGAGACCATACTTATAGACACGCGCTAACCACAAGATAGCTTATTCCCAAATTCTCGCTTGACGAGGAAGCGTGACCAGACACCTTAATTCAACTTAATTTCAAAAATTATATTAGGGGTCTCGGCTCTCGCTTTTGAAACCTGAGAACTCTTATGTAGCGAAGGAATCATATTTTTAAAAAAATATTATAATATATATATATATATATATATATATATATATATAGAGAGAGAGAGAGAGAGAGAGAGAGATAGATAGATAGATAGATATACATGTGTGTGTGTGTGTGAAAGAGAGAGAAAATAGAACGGAATTAAGTTATGAAATCTAGTTCATAATGCTTAATAGTTTTGTTGTAGCAACCTGTGTAATGACAATAATAACTTGATTAGTTTTGGGTGCTAAATAGAATCACAGCTCAAGTAAATTTTGTATCTATCGTATATGTCGAAACGAGACACAGAGTGTGAATGTTAAATTTTTACCCAAACATAAAGATCATTGTGTTAAAAGCAAATGTGATTATATAAAGACTACCATTCATATTGTCTATCCAATAAAAAGCCGCGTAACGAATGTTCCCAAATTTTTAATTCAATTAGTGTTCTCTGTAACGAGTTAATTCTCTGTCAATTCTAACGGGGCTAAATTCGAATGATGTTTGGTTTTCTTTCAAAGTCAAATGATAAGCTTACCGAATCCCCGAATATATCTAATGTTAAGTTTTTTGTTCTCGTCTGCTATTAATCAATTTTTGTTCTAGCATCATGTTGCTCAAATTTGTCAGAAGCCTTGGACTTTGACTTTTCCATTATCATATTTTTGGTATGTATACATGCAAAATACTTAACGGACATGAGTTACGGCTAATTAGTCAAGTAGTTGATATAATTTTCCTGTGTACTTTTTCGGGAATTATCTTTTCGCAATTTTTCAACGGAAACTTGTCAAAACAAAGAGCTCTTAAAAACCTGGACTCTTCGCTTTATGCACTGAAACTAATTCATCTTTTTTAACCATATTTATACGTTTAAATATACAGGCAATCTGCACTTAACGGCACCAGCATTTCACCGATAAAATCTCAAACAAAAGTAAAAAAGAAAAAAAAAATCAACCAGTCCGTATTGAACAGTGTAGGAAAAATTTAAACTTGATTACTTTCTCTGTGTTCAAATTGAATAAAAATTAATATGATGAATAAACAAAGGAAAACCACCAATGAAAAAACATCCTCTGTACTGTATGTCAGGCCTGCAAACCAATACACATAACATTTCGGAATTTGTGTATTTCGTTTACACTTCTATTCGCTACTGTTCTGTATAAACTTTTATAACAAATATAAACGCTGCAAATTGTGCAAAAGGAATATTCAAGCAAACTGGACCTGGTTGACACAAACCTGGAGTGTGCTGCTCAGATTTGTTTTAAAATTGTTAATGAGGTTGTTAGTGAGGCTGCGTTTTTAGTGAGAGCACATACATTTAAATTTGCAAAAACACAAAGAAAGAAGAACAAGAGATCAAATTGCATTCAACAATAAAATATATATTGAAAATCAACGAGTCCAACAATTGTGCTTATGTATTAATATTTAGGGAGAGAAAAGTAGCTTCCCTTGTACTGATATCTGATACAAGATAGGAATAATGTACTTAAGAATTTTCTTGTTGAAATGTTCAGAGTTCAGTGAACGAATAAGATTTGAATTCAAGAATGAAAAGTTTGTACAAAAAGGATAATAGAATTTGGTTTGTGACTTGGCTTGTGACAGACAGTTAACAGTGTAGTGTAATGGTAGTTATGTGTCTGTGTGTGCGTGAGTAGAAGAATGTAGATACGCGTGCGTTGCTGATTTATTTTTCTACTACTTTATTTCTGGGGTACGAACTGTTTAAATACTTTTTGGGTAGGCTCTAGAGAGAAGGGGGAAACATATCGAAAGGAATATCTAAAATACACGATTGGATAAAAATTGACCAATCACTGATATTTTTACAAAACCAAGTTAGGCAAAGTCATGGCAGAAAATTTCGTGTGGATACTGCGATAGGTAAATTGTCCTGTTGTAAACAGTACTTATTTTCTATCCAATTATAACTGAGTATTTTGTGGGCGTGGTAAATCGGAGTAGTCACTACAAACCTATTACACAAGTATTATACCTGATATAGCTGTCAGGTAAAACGTCTTACTTCACAACTAGATGGTTTAACCAGCAGATCGTTGGAACTAACCCGCTCGATAAGGTATGACTGTGAAATATACAATCAATTTTTATCTGACTATATTAAAATTTTTCTTTTTTTTTACGAAGATGTTTTTTTTTAATTTAACTGACTACTTTACATAAATCTTCTGCCTAAAAATATACCCCGATGATTTGTGAATATCTATGCTGATGATACAACGGTATATGAATGTGTAAGAGTAAAAGAGTAGACTTAAGTAAGCTATATTCTACTTAGAATAATTGATACCAAGGTAGTGACTATTTATTGTCCTCTACAAACAAAAGAGTTCTCCAAAGGGAGGTAATCATAAAATAAGGGAAATTACTCCCGATTAACTTTATCACAGAATGTACCTCCAAAATTCTAGATGAACAGAGCTTGGCAGCGGATCTCTCCTCTGACATAACTCTAACAGATCAGTGACAGGAAAAACTGGCTGGTCACATTCGATGTCTCGACAAACAAACTAGTGACATTCCCTCATCACCGCCATTCAACAATCGCGATGAATGGATGTTTCCTCGTGGAGGCCTCGTAACTTGAACGCCTATGGTATTAAAACTCAACCCAGACCTCAAGTAGAACTCTTACATATGATCCATCAATAATTATTCTATCAAACGATAGGTTCTCTGTACTGTTGCAGAAAGTACTCGACTCCTCCTGATATCTTCTTTACAAGAGACAGCTCATACGAAAAATGGAGAGTTGCTGCCATATATGGACAGGAGCTGATCTCCTTTCACTTTGCTGTCTCAACTAAGTTCAAATGCGTCCCCGCATCCTTGTGGGTGACGAATTATTTTTCACCCTACACTTCCTTGCTCACAGACAAAATGTCGCCAGCCTCTCGCTGCTCTGTCACTACTTTCAATGAAAGTGTTCAGAAAAATTACATTCCTTACTTCTTACCTTTAGGGCTAAAACCCGCTATGTCTCGCACATTGTAGCGAACCACCATCATACCCTTCGTATTGGTGAAATAAAAGTTCCCTTCGAGCAGCATCTTCCCCAAACTGCTGATTTGCGGAACCGGCTCCCAAGTGGATGCTTCCCCTATCACTAAAATCTTAACCCTATCAAGCCAAGTTTTAACAGTTATATTTACTAGATATGCGCATATGTGCCACTTACTCTGTAACCGTCAAACTCGAGTGGCTTTCGGGCCTTGTACAGCGTGAACATTATTGTAAAATAAAAAGCAGTGCATACTGCAAACTACTTATATTGATAAACAAGATTAGTATTTCGATTTGTCACATCATTTCATTATTTAAATAGATTATTTTAAATGAATCTTTTTTAAAAACTATAATTGCTGACATCATTTTCCAACATGTTTCTTAATAATTCTAATACAAAATATAATTTATTTCCTTCTTAAGAATCCGGGTTAATATCGTTATTTCTGTTTATATTTCTTTGTTTTTCTTAGTCTTCTTCGGTTGCTGAGCTTCTGAGCTTCTTCCATCCTCCACGATACTTTCTATCTTGATCTGAGCTCTGTATACCTTTTCACTCGCATATACATCGCATTCGGTCGCTCCGACGCGGTTTAATTGTCAGCTAGTTTGTCTTGCTGGATCATTTTACGGCTGATTGTTGAGCTCGATCCTCACTGGGTGCCTTATACTTTCGCCTTGTGCCACATCTATGCTTAGAATAATCACCAGCGCACTTCAACGTGGTGTAATGGTTAGCAAGTCTCGCTAGATAGATTACGATGGAAAAGTGAGTTCGATCCAAACTGGGTGGCCCCCAAAACATTCAGCCATGTGCCACATCTGAGCTACGCTTAGAAAATCACCGTATCCATCATATCTGCTGGCCGTGCACTGGTAGATGATCTTGTGATGGTCTTCTTATGCCTTATCCTCCGGACTCGTGACGTACAATCAACCTCTCAGCATCTTTTTATGGTGTCTTTTTGTGGTTTCACGGTTTTGAAGAGTGGTAGTGTACTAAAGAGAAAGTATTGAGGCCCGAAATTTAACTTAATCCTCACTGAGTCAAGTTGTCACATGAGGTCGGTTTTTAATGTGGTGATCCGAGTATTTCTGGTCTTAGTTTATCTAAGCTGGTCAAAGCTTGTCTAAACTAGTTTTAGCTGGTCAAAGCTTGTCTAAACTAGTTTTAGCTGGTCAAAGCTTGTCTAAACTAGTTTTAGCTGGTCATATCTTGTCTAAAATGTGACACAATGATCAAAGTATGAGGCAACCAGTGAAGATCGAGGCTACTACTCAGTCGTAATTGATCTAGCAAGATGATCTTGCTAACCATTTCACCAAGTCCAGGGGCCCAGAAAGAATGGAGGCCCTTTCATGGAATAAATATTGATATCCCAAAATGCAACAGACAACTAAGCGTACAGTGACAGATATGTAGTGATAAAAATAAGTAAAGCTTTTCAAATTAGTCCGAACTAATTGTTTTACAATGCGTGTAAGAAGTTCCTAGATGTTAAAATCTCTGCTGTCCCATGCGAATTCTGTAGTCTTTACAAAAGAGGGTACTGTGAAATTTAACAAACACCTAAATCTATGATTTCAGAATATGTTTGATTGAGTGGTATCTCTTTTTTGTCCACCATTTTATAGATTTTGAAGCAATAATTAAAAAAAAAAACATCTTTTTTTAAATTCTTTTTATGATACAATAAATGCTTGGAATTTATTGCTACTTTTCAACATTTTATTGAAATACTATGGTCCTCATCCTGTAACAAAAATTAGGTTGAATTTTTAACTTTACTAATCTTGTGTTAATCAGTTGTCTTAGTGACTTTGTATAATTAGTTGCTGCATCACTTACTAAATAGATATTGTCTTGTTTCATATTCAGAAACGGCGTCTCTTTTCCGTTGAATGCGACGCTACTCCGCCAAGAATTAATATGTGATGGGAAGCAGAAATTGGTAGTTGTACGACGCACTATACTTTTTTCGATTTCCCCCTGTGCAAAAGTGAAATTTTCCGTCGAGTTCTACGGTTTATGCTTATGCTACGTGTTGTTCTCAAGCGGAGCCCCATCTAAGTATCGATCAGTCTCGACGCTGATCGAAGCGTGATTTGACCGCCATTTTATTCTTTGATACATGCCTTATTTGTTCTCATGGTTTTATGTATTTTAAATGGAGTGTACACCTGATTTTATAGATCCTGTCTCTATTTTTTTATGTCCAAGTTATCTTTGATATCAAGCCCAGCAAAATATCGACACTATTTGACACAGACAGCACTCACTAAATTGTATCCTGAATGTTTGATGCTTGGGAAAATAACTAGAGGATAACCAAAATAACGGTTGAGGGCAAATATAATTCTGTGGTCACCAAGTAAAGTGAGGCAGAGATCAAATAATTTTGCTGAGGATCGTAATAAATGCCGAGGAATTTGTCGCGTTTTTTTTTCCGCATAATGCCGCAGTTTGAACAACAGGGTATAATGAGTGAATAACTATAAATTACGATACAATAAGATTATGTCGGGGGATATCGTAATGTTGAATATTCTCTGTAGAATTGCTGAAATACAGCCACAAAGCTGAAACAACCGTGGGGGGGGGGATATCACTAATTTGTTTTTCAAGTCATCCAATGTGACCAGCCAGTTTTTTTCCCACCACTGATCGATTAGAGTTATGTCAGAGGAAAGATCAGCTGCCAAGCTCTGTTTAGCTAGAATTTTCGAGATACATTCTGTGATAAAATAATCGGGTGTAATCTCCCTTATTTTATGATTAGCTCCCTTTGGAGAACTCTGTGCACCTTCTAGAATTGCACTTACCTCGCTGACATTGTTTTGCCGGCGGAAACATGAACACTGCCGAATAAAACTGATTCCCTATTCTAGGGTATCACGGCTTCCCTATTCTAGGGTATCACGGCTTCCCTATTTAAAACTATATGTCATGAAGGTTTCCGATTTAAAACGTGGGCTGTTTCTCTTCGGTGTAGTTATTTTCTTCCCTTTGTCACATACACAATCCTAATCGCTTTGATAGGGACGAAACAATATATGTGTAAAAATGAAAGGACAAAGGAAAGTACTTAATAACTATCTAAATTTCTATCTTTCTAATTCGTATACAAGCAATTACCTCGATAATTATTTTAGCACTTTTAGACTGAACAGTTTTTATGATTTCACACGTTACTTTTTTTCATTTTTGTTTATTGACAGACGAAGAGCCAAAGATTATTACATGAAGACAAATCGGAAATTGGGTTTCATTTTGATGTTAATTAATTTGAAGATGAAATTTCCGAGAGCGACAAAAGAATTGGAAAAGCAAAACCGTGCAAGGTGAAAGAGACAACACTCTCCTGTGGCGAAGCAGACAATGAAATATCGACTTCTCTTGAAGAATGAAAGAATGGAAGATAAGGTTTATCGGAAAGCAAAACAAGGCAAGAAAAAAATTTTCTTCTTGTTTTGTGTTCAGTGAAAAGATTCTTTCCTTGTAATTGTTAGCCGATTTATTTGTCATTTCAATTAATATCATATGGACCTTTTTATCGGAGGCATTATGTCAGCGTAGAAATATGAGTTCGAAATATACTATTGATGTTCGATTTCTTTGATAAATGAGATTTGTAATCCAGCATAAATACTAATTAACACTTTCACTGCTACTCATTTGCCCAGTGCAATTAGATACTAAACTACCATGACGTTGAGAAAAATCGAGGATGACTAATAATTTGCATGATAGAACAGTTAGAACTTTCCGTATTTCACGATAGATGGCGCAACGGGACACTCATACCAGCGGTATGCAAAGAACGTAGGTTTCCTTACTTAGCCAGCTGGAGCAAGAAAAGAAAGTTCTCCGTAATTAGCAACGGAAGTGTTAACAGGAGAGCATTTCTTCAACATATGTCCGATAAACATCATGCTTATGAAATAGCATCTTGAATGTAATAGTAATATATATATATATATATATATATATATATATATATATATATATATATATATATATATATTAAGCCTATGTATTTAGTTAACTTTTTCTAGCAGACGGATAAAGGTGGGAAGTAATCAAGGAGAATGCCGCTGATGATATTATTACTGATATGGATTTCGTCGAGAAAAATGTAGTTGGCAAAAGCAATTAATATTCCGGGCTTGCCTCATGTGTTTATATTTGTAAAAATATCCTTGAAAAAAGGCAGATAATCATCTTTTCTTTATCCCTTACCATCTGTTGATTAAATAGGTTGGACTGGGAATTATAATATTGGTATTTAAATAATGTGAGATTAACCTGATAGAATTGATTTGTTGTTAGATGCTTGGATATCTTTAGCACTTACATCTTGAACAGTGGACGACATTTGTTGAATGTACATAATATTTAAATCAGTTCACCCCAAGGAAAAGCGATAATGACATTAAGACGCAGGGAGTTACTGGGAGTGAAAGAGAATGAAAGGACTTTAGAAAGGACCGGAAGCCCAATCATAAACAAGAAGAAAAAAAGAAATAAAACTCAAATCCTGTTCAAAAGACCGGGGAACGGTGTACACCAGGCGAAAGACGAACCTACCTATAAGTATTGAAGAGAAAAATGAAATAAATAACTAGTAAATACAATTTCAGCCTTCTGACGGAGACTTGAGATGTATAGAATTGAAGTAGACGTTAGAAGGAAACTCAGTCCTAAACAGAAAATAAGGGATGAATATCTACTCCTGTTCAAAAGACCGGAGAGAAATGTAAACCGAGCGATAAGCGAATCTATTTATTTCTATTGAGGAAAGATTAATATATATATATATATATATATATATATATATATATATATATATATATATATATATATATTAAATAAAATTTCAGAGATCTGAGGAGACGTTAGATGTACATGCTGCACTAAATGTCTTGTCAACCCTACATAATATAATTCTCTATTTCAGACAGCTGACACGAGCTTCTACTGTTTGGAAGAGAGGCTGCTTGTCAGGGTATGGATACATGATCCTGTGCATTCTGGCAAGAACATGGAGGATGTGCGAAATATTCTTGTTCTTCTATTGTTATCATTCATTTTTGATGGGGTTGACATGCTTTTCGGACCACACTGTATAGAGTTCAAGTAGACTTTAGCAGGAACCAGAAACTCCGCCCTAAACAAGGAAAAAGGGATAAACTTCCAATCCTATTCAAAAACCGGGGAGCAGTGGGAACTGGACGATAGGTACGGCTATCTACTCCTACTTCAAATTAATAAAATAACTAATTCCCCTAAAATATTAAGGCATATTCGAGTTTACAAAACTGGAAAATGTCTACCGTTTAACTTGACATAGCAAATATAACAGATAGAAAAGGACACACAAATGGTTTAACTGATCAAAGGTTTTTGCAGTTCCTCCAGATAAAGTATTCAGCTTACGTCCATATCGGGTTGAAACATCGGTTCCCGTACTATCAACAAAATCAAGCAACATCGATCCTGGTCAGTAATTCGATGTATGAGTGCTTGGGAATACCAGGTGCTGTAAGCTTGGATGTGCAGGTGGTGTAATGGATTATAGCACAGAATTGTTAATCGAAGTGCCGAGTTCCAATTGAATTCGTTGTATTCACTGAATCGCAAATATCTGACAGAAATGTAAAAATAACCTATCCCCTAAGCCATGGGTTAATTAGTAAGACTTGTATCGCTAAAACATTATTATCTCCCAAAAAAACTTTGTACAATATAAAAGTATTTTCTGGCCTAAAATGACCTGCAAAGGATTGATAAACGGTAGAAAACGAATCTATCAACCAATCAATTTACTGTTGATACAAAGTTTATCATCGATGAGTTACAATTATTGTAGACAAAATAAAAATCACTTTTCCTGTGAAGAACATATTTTTGAAAGATATCTTTGGTTGTTAAAAGATCATCGTTGATTGCTGTCAGCTATTTTACCAAAATATTGTTTTGTTGGTCAGGATTCTACGGCTGTTTAGACGAAAGAGTAAATACAGTGAAGTTAAAGCAAGTAAACTAATTTAAAGATATAATTCTGAATATATCTCTCTATCTATCTATCTATCTATATATATATATATATATATATATATATATATATATAGAGAGAGAGAGAGAGAGAGAGAGAGAGAGAGAAAGAGAGAGAGAGTGAGTGCTTTTTCGTTTTGCTTCGTAGACTAGACCGTGCTAATGGATAATACCAATAAATAGATTTTAAAAATAATCTAATCAAAATCTTTCTGGCCCTACTGGTTCTTACGTTTGCCCCAATAAGTACATCTCCCGACCAGTGAAACATAATTCTTTCAAACTACCTCTTCGCTCTTATCTATATTCTTGCCTAATAAATTTGAAAAAAAAAATGTTTTCTCAGCGAAATATTTATTGGGTTATTGAAAATTCTCAACTAGAGAAGTCAAACAATTTTTCGTTTTTGCCGAGCGAATATTAAATTAACTTGGAGTGTTTAACTTGTTTCAGCATCCACTGTCTGGATATGTAGTTACACAATTTAAACTAGCTTTACGCCGATGTCGAGGCTGGAGGTCAAGTTTATTTTTTTAAATATCTACGGGATAGATTTGCATATCCATTCTTTTCCCGAATTTTATATTAGGTTGGCACAAGGCCGCAATAATGCGCAGTAGGGAAATATCAAACATTCTTCAAATGGAGATACTACAGTTTAGGGACGCACTTCCAAAGAAAAAAAAATGATACAGAACCTCGCAGTTAATTTATACCCCGAACATGCTGCAAAATTTTACTGGCTTGCAACGTTGAATATCTTAAAACTCAACATTTCATTTTAATTATTTCACCCCAAGCAAGGCAATAACTCCACCAAGACGCAATCAGTTAAAGAGTTTTACGGACAATGAGGAAAATACCATGAAGGAACACGAACAATAAAAGAACAAGCAGGATTTAAGAAAATGTAAGATAAGATAATGCCGAAACAGTTAAATTTTAACCACCGCTTCTGCTCCAACAGCTTCTTCTCTCGCACTTCCCAACAGTGAAACTCCCTTCCGCTTACTTGATTCCCTGACAGCTATAATCTTCAAATATTCAAATATAATATCAATCGACATTTTCTGATGCCCTGATCTTGATCACCGTTCTTCTCTTCATCCTTTCCTCAGACAACCCTCTTTACTCTTACTCTCACACCTTGTAACCCCTTGCGTGCTAGTGGTACTCCCGGCTTGCTTGGGGTGAAATGCTTAAAAAAATCGAGCCAATTTAACCGTAATTCTATAAGGATAATAATATCCGTTTTCATTTATTATTTTACCAGATATTTATATGTATGTCTTTAATTAAGATAAATGATGAAATAGTTTTTGTGTTAGATATTGGCTCGAATTCCTGAAATAAAGCTAATATTTAAAAAAAAACAACAGTACACAATTGTTAAATGATTTTCTTTATAAAAATAAAGAAACCGGACTTTAATATACATCCAATTCCATTTTGATATTTATTTTTTTTTCTTCCAGAAAGTTCGAAGTTCGCACATGTCAATAATGAAATTTAAAATTTGTCCGAACCTGTATTTATGAAGCATGTTTCCTTGGGATGTTACGTTTGTATACTGACTAATATTTCTTTAATATACGCTAAGAATATTCTCAAAACATTGAATGTTATAAATATATAAATTTGGAAACAATGAAAAGTTATTTTACAAAAACGAGAAGCGCGATAGAAGAAAATGTTATCATAGAACTTACGGTTTCAGCTAGCCAGTTAGAATGTAAAATGATGAGAGTAATCTATTACTGCGCTTAAATTCATAAAATTTACCTACCATTATGCAAAGCTCATCATGAAAGTATTTATATAAAAGGTAGATGGGAGCTACTTTACCGTGGTGGAAAAGTGACTGAAGCTGGGCGGCCAGGTCATGACCAATGACGTTGAAGATTCTTCTATCGTTTCAACATAACCTATCAGTTTCTGAGTATTCTCCAGTCTTGATAAAGGATTATACTTCCATCGAGACCCAATGCTTTGAACGTCTTTCGAGCTTCAGGTTCGGTGCGGACATCGGATGTCTTTTATGTAGTCTCTTGACAAAGAATCTTCTGCCAAACTCTATCTTTACAAAAATCAGGTGAGAACAACAGCCATATTCAATCATAGCTCTCCAATCTAGATTGAGTTATGAATCCTTCACGTGGTCTCGCTAGTTTGGATATTTCTGTCTGATAAGGCAGCCCACCGGTACAAATTATCCAAGTAGGTCCTCCACATGTTCTGGCTTGAAAATGTCCTGTTAGCGTTAAATTCTCAAGTATGTGGTTTCTCAGGTTATTTTCTTCCCAAAAATTCAACGCCCGTTTATTGGTTGTAAGTGTAAGTTTCTTTAGAAGAATATACTATGAAAATATATGTATATCAAAATAATTTCGGATAACTGAATGACAAAATGAAAAAAAGTTATATTATGTATTGGTGTGAAACTCCCCCAAAATTCGGAAAATTAGGCAAGGTAGTCAAGTTAAGCAAAATAAGGACAACAAATATTTTGTAGAATAAACTGTTGTCCGCAAATGAAAATAATACATGGAATTATATATATATATATATATACAATTGTATGGATATTAGATTGTAACCCTGGGTTTCACGCATTTGCGATCATCAAACAAACAGATTTATTTTTTAAAAAGTAAATCTATGCTTATTTCTGTTTGATTATTTGTATGTAGTGAAAGGGGAATAAACCAGTTTGTCTGATGATCGCAAAAGCGTGAAACCCCGGATTACAAACTAATAACCATAAACCTGAATATTTTAGCTCTATCACAAATATTGAGAACTTTCTACTAAGTAGCGCGAACACACACACACACACACACACACATATATATATATATATATATATATATATATATATTTATATATATATATATATATATATATATGTGTGTGTGTATTACAGCCACATCACTTTGAAATAACGGTTCCGCTATGAATACCAAAGTCAAGCCAGTTAGAGTCTGGTTAGTTTCGGCTTGAACGCTTGAGAATACAAGGTGCTACAAACGTAGATGTTTGGACTGTGCAATGGAAAATTGTTAATCGGAGAGCCGGGTTCGAATTTTATTTGTGTTCGTTATATTCACTTACACGCAAATACCTGGAAAAAGTTGTAAATCCGTCTCTTTTCTCCTCAGCTAAGAGTTATATAGTACTGATTTTCTAAGCGTAGCTTAGATGTGGCACAGGGCCGAAAGTACGGGGCACTCAGTGAGGAAGTAACTCACTACTCAGTCGTAATTGTTCTAGCGAGACAAGCTTACTAACCATTACACCGTCTCTAGGTGCCCAAATAGTAATTTTCTAAGCGTGGCTTAGATGTTGGACATGGCCGAAAATCTTGGGCACTTAGAGAGGACCAAACTCACTAATCAGTCGTAACTGTTTTCCGAGATAAGCTTGCTAAGTATTACACAACGCCGAGGTGCCACTAAATGATTTTCTAAGCGCAGCTTAGATGTGGCACAAGGCCGAAGTATAGAGCACCCAGTGAGAATTGAACTCACTATTCAGTTGTAATGGTTCTAGCAAGACAAGCTTGGTAAGGATTACACCATGTCATGCTGTTCAAATGTGATATTCTAAGCGTAGCTTAGATGTAGCCCAAAACCGAAAGTATGGGACACCCAGTGAGGATCGAACTCAATATTCAGTAGTAATTGTTCTAGCGAGACAAGCTTGCTAATCATTACTTAACGTCGAAGTGCCCTAAAGTCTTATATAGTATTACTAAAACATTATCTTCCGACGTGACGAAATATGGCTTTAAATGACCTGCTATATTTTGGAGTGCTGTACAAAATGAATGAATAAATTAATATATTGAAGTGATACACCAGAATTAGCATGGAATAAACTTGACAGAAATGTGAGAGAAAAAATGAAAAATAAATCTTAGCGTCATTGAAATAAGAATGGAATCTATTATCAAACTTATACGTTGAGAAACTTTTGCACCGAATGCCAAATATTTGTGCTGTAGTAATCAAAAATCAAGTGTGATATTCTGATGAGGGCAAAATTTAATCATAAAATGATATTCTTTTCTTTTTGTCATAATAAAACTTCTAATAAAAAATCATGTATCATTTTTTTTAACCATGTATTATGTCATCCCATAATTTCTGTCCGAATTTTAATTTTCTTTTACAATGAACGAAATTTAAAGTGTATTTTATAATGTCTAATGGTGCTGAACATTATTTTTATGTTTAGATGCATTTAAACTAATCAAATTTTATTTCGGAGAACAATAAAATTAAATTTTGTTTGATTAAAACCCTGCTAACAAGGAAGTACCCAAGAATCATTTGAGGCACATAATGCTTTATGAGTTCAAGAAATGAAAGTCAGCAGCCGAAGCGGCTAGAAACATTCACTCAGTTTATGGAGAGGAATGTGTGAATGAAAGAACTTGCAGAAGATTGTTTGCAAAATTCAGAGGTGGAGATTTCATCAAACCGGACGTCCAGCTGAGTTTGATGAAAAGCTTCTTGGAGCAGCCCTTGAAAAAAATCCTGCTTTATCAGTTGCGAAATTGGCAGTGGTCTTCAGTTCAAACCATACAACTGTTCATCGTCATCTTCAACAACTTGGAAAAGTTCTTAAACTTGGAAAATGGGTGCCTCATGAATTGTCTGAAAACAACCTCAAATCCCGAGTTGACATCTGCTCTTCTCTCCATTCTCGTCAACTTGTTTCACCTTTTTTGGATAGACTTGTTACTGTCGACGAAAAATGGATCTTTTATTGAAATTTTAAGCGTCGTAGACAGTGACTTGGTAAAGAGGAGGGACCCCAGCCACAGCCGAGAAGGGAACTTCATGGGTAAAATGTTTTTCTTTCAATCTGGTGGGATTGCCAATGAAAAATCCACTTTGAATTCTTACCAGCTAATGCAACAATTAATGCTCAAATATACTGTCAGCAATTAGAGAATTTGAACCAAGCTTTGAGGGGAAAAGACCTGCTATAGTGAATCGAAAACGGGTGATGTTTCATCAGGACAATGCGGGACCACACACAGCAAGAGTCACGTCACAAAAGATCGAAGAACTTGGTTGGGAGAAAATTCCTCATCCACCTTATTCTCCCGACCTTGCTCCTTCAGACTACCATTTGTTTTGTAGCTTACAGAATCATTTGGAAGAAACAGCTTTTGTAACACAGGAAGAGGTTAAAACTGACATTTGTGAGTTCTTCGAATCAAAGCCAAAAGAATTTTACAGTAATGGAATTAGTAAGCTTGTTAATAGATGGAAGGAAGTCATAGATAATCAGGGAAAATACATTGTTGATTGAATCTGTAATTAAATGTAACATTTGGTCACTTGTTTTCTTTATTCAAAATTCGGACAGAACTTATGGGATGAACTGATATAATGATTTTCTATTATTTAAAGTACAAAATTATTTTTCGGGCTAATTTAAAACATTACGAGGGGGTCCCCTCAAATTATTGAGGTGTAGTGTGTGTATATATGTGTGCGGGTATGTGCGTGAGTCCTTTGCGCTTTTTTACCTCCTTTTTGAAAGGAGTGATCATTGATAAACAAATGAGTACATCACTGGCCGGTAGGTGGCGGCATATCTTTTGTACAATTGGGCGCTCACACATCAGTCAATGCTCGAGTGGTGTTTTCACACATCAGTCATATCTCCAGTGGTGCATTCGCGCATCAGTCATATCTCGAGTGGTGCGCTCTCACGTCTGTCATAGCTCGAGTGGTGCGTTCACACATTCGTCATAGCTCGAGTAGTAGCTTACACATCAGTCATGTCTCGAGTGGTGCACTCACACATCAGTCATTGCTCGAATGATGCGCTTACATATCAGCCATAGCTTGAGTGGAGCTCTCACACATCAGTCATAGCTCGAATGGTGCACTCACGCATCAGTCATATCTCGAGTGATGCGCTCACACATCAGTCAAATCACGATTGGTGCATTCACGCTTTAGTTATAGACCGAGAGTTGCGTTCACACATCACTCATACGTTGAATGGCGCACTCACACTTCAATCATAGCTCGAGTGGTGGGTTCACACATCAGTCATACCTTGAGTGGAGCACTCACACATCAGTCATAGCTCAAGTGGTGCGCTCACACATCTGTCATAGCTCGAGTGGTGCGTACACACATCAGTCATAGCTCGAGTGGAGTACTCACGCATCAGTCATATCTTGAGTGGCGGACTCACACATCAGTCATAGCTCGAGTGGTGCGTTCACACATTAGTCATAGCTCCAGTGGAGTTCTCACGCATCAGTCATATCTTGAGTGGCGGACTCACACATCAGTCATAGCTCGAGTGGTGCGTACACACATCAGTCATAGCTCGAGTGGAGTACTCACGCATCAGTCATATCGCGAGTGGTCCACTCACACATCAGCCATAGCACTAGCAGCTGCCAGGTAACATGTCTGTGTTGAAGCAGCCCATTCGTTGAAAATCCTTTGCAAATAAGTTAGGCTTTCTGTACGCACTCACAGAGTTATTTGCGTCCAAGACACCTGATATTCGCTGTCCGGAGCATTGCGCAGCTGGAGGTACGTTGTAAAAAGTTTAAGTTAAATTTGCTGTATATATTTCTTTCCGAATAAATAAAAAAAGGCAAGGGCTTTTTGGTTTACCTTGTAGCTAGAGTTGAAATGATATAAACGAAAGAATAAATTGCAAATACGCACCGAGATAGAAAGCTGAAGATATAGGGACATTACATCTGAAAATTCGCCAGACTCCCTTCAGTAAAAAAAAATCAGCTTCGAAATATGTTATTAAGTTTATGCCTGCCAATATTAAATCCTGGTAGAAATTTATCTTATTGCTCTTCCGATATTTATGTATTCGCTGAATTTACTTTCTGTCTGCATGCATAAAAGATATTTCCAGGAAGAATTCAACCTAATGTTAATAGTTTCGACTTCAGAATTGCGCTTATATTGATGATAATGGCCATCTGTTTTGTACCTGTTTTGGCGGTTGCTACGAAGACTGAAAATAAATCTATTTGTTAACTATTTTCCATCATGTATATTAGAAATATTTATTCCAAAAACATATAACCAACTTTCTGCTCAGAAGCTCAAGTAGTCAGCGTATTCCACAGCGCCTTTCGCTGTTCGGACATTCCTACAGTTATGAATAACATGTTTATTATGATTTTGATTTTCGAAAAACAATTATGTAACATGATAAGTGTGGTGGTAGCTTCTCTAAACTTCCACATCATTATCTCATATATC
>OZ038480.1:42461463-42558963 GCA_964036315.1 Acanthosepion esculentum
TATGTGTCAAAACACGGAATTATTGACCCCCTCCTAATAATAATCATTACATTAAACGTCTTAGATCTACAAGATTTTCATTTATTTTTGACGGCTTACACATATCTCGTGTTAGAGGCCGACATTCTCCGAATTACTCTTTCAAATTATTAGTTAATTTGAATTTCATTTTGATACTTTTCAATCTATTTGCACATGTTCTGGTGACTAGATTTACACTAAATTCTACCTTACTTGATGGCGAAATCTTTTAGAAGACTTTTGAAAATATATATTTTTAAAGTTCGTGTCACAACGAGAGCAGAAAGCTACCGAAATTTTGTTTCTAAAATTTTCTTTTAAGTTACAACACATTTGAGATACTGATTACGTAACTTTGAAACAAGTAGTTAGAGAAACAATGAAATGAATACTGAACATTTATTACATAAGAGTCCTACATTTAGAGATGTGAATGCCGGACATTCTCATCAGAGATGAAAAAGTAATGTTAAACAAGAGAAATGTGGTTTTACAGAAGGTTACTGAGGATAGTATGGACTGAACACCTGAGCAACGATGGAGTTTTAAACAAAGTAGAAAATAAAAGGTATTTACACTTACAATGCAAAAGAGACTATTGAAATTTAGGGGACATGATAAGGAAAGATGGCGATGAAAAGGCCGTATTAAAGGTAAGAGGAACAGAGCAATATCAGCATATAATCTATTTGACAAACATGTGTAAACGGTTAGCAGAACAACAATCTGGAGAGATAGCGGAAAGACAAATATTATTAACAGCTACAACGAAAAGGACTTTATGGAGAGCTATGATCGCCAACTTCATAAAAGGATACGTCCCATAGAAGAATAAACTTTGTTTAAGGCTTAGAATGAAAAATGAATTAGAATGAAAGATTGGTTAAGTATAATGTGTTGCTATAAATTTACGAATTGGATAGAAAAAAATTATTATCTATATATTTGGTTTAGAAGGGTGACCTTTATTACCACGGTGAAAACGTATCTAATTACGCCATCGAGTAGTTTCTTACTAAGTTAATATAGTTTGATTCAAAGTCATAATAACAAAGATTCCATTGAACTCACTACACTAGGAGATTACATTTCGAGCCAAGTTTGTTAACCATCAAGGTTCGACATTAACTAAAATTTACCAAGTTCTTCATCAATATATTCTGCGAAAAATGGCACCAAACCAATCTAATCATTGAATTATAATTAATGCTTTCAATGCCTGAAGTACATTTGCTTGTATGAAAAGAAACAATATTCGAAATCATAAATCAGGCGACCATAATTTGAATTGGAAATGCATGAATTTGTAACATGTTGTGGGTAGTTAGATTAGATGTGGTCTTCCCTGATTTGGTACACAGTAAAAAGAGATCTGATTTTGAGAGATTCAAAACCCCAAAATTATCTCGGGTATAAACATCACTCTGATGACTGGAAAAGCTTATTTAGCGAACTAACTAACCATGACAGATGCATGATAAAATTATGATATTTTTTGCTGTAAAGCAGTAATGGTCAGCGAAGCTTTTTTCTTACAGTGAATAAACGTCGAGAAGTGGTTATTAAAATGTGGTAATGTTATATTTTATAAGGTCGCACCTGATGAATTACTTCACACAATACAAGATCTTGAATAAGGCTGCTGAAAGTAAATAACGGTTGACCCGACATGTGAAGACGTTAAAATTATAGTGATAAAGCAAAAAAAAAAACTCTCTGTAGTTTGTTCACCACAGTATCAATTCTTGTGAAAAAGCTGTCTAAAGAAGCTTTTTTTCTTACCAATAGAAAACGAAGGATCTTATTTGTAAATGGCTGAACGAGTAAAATTAAGGAATATAGCTCCTCAGAACATTTGATATGGAAATAGCGACAGAGTGGCGATAAGCTTTCGTCTCTAAGAAAAGAGTTGTAGCGTATAATAATACTTCATCATCCTCAAGACTATGTAGATGCCTGACAACACAGGATAGTGAGGGGTGAGTAGCCCCTTCCCAGATATGGCAGCAATGCTTCATTTTTGGAGTGATCGAATGCCTTTAAAGTGTGAGCATTATATGAAGTGTCAGATATTTCCTGAAGTGGTACAACTAATCGAGTATTTTTCCATCCTCTTTTGCGACATATCATTTACATGAGTTCTACTTGAGGTCTGTGAAAAAGAACGATAGTCTACACAGGCTTTCAAGCGATGGAGTGCATCGGTCGGTCGAACTTACAACATTAGTGTTCAGGTCTACGGAACAAGAGTGACAACCACTACAATACAATAAGTATTATCGCATCGACTTACAACTTGCTTTAACGCTAGACCACCTGTCAGTGTCAGTCCTTTTATCGAGATGCCATATGTTTGCTTCGAATGAAAAGTGAGTCCGCTATATTATCTTCGGCTTCAATCTCATGGAACCAGCAAAGCTGAAGTGAGTTGATCATTGTAAGCATAATTCTTCAACGCTTTGTTCGAACGTATAGATATTTATATCACTTCTAATCATTTTAAGGCCGTCTAGTAGAATCAGGACCATTGAATTACAGGAAATCAAAAGTCTAATAACAACCAAATATATCATAGAACATTATTCTTTGAAACGCTAAACGATCCATTCCGCTTTTGCGGCTGCCACCGACAGCGTCATGTCGACCCACGAAATCCACTAATGTATTATCGTTTTCCCCGTCCAACATTTCATATTGGCGTAGGTGAGTTTATTTCAATCGATTTTAGATGATTTATGTTTCATTTAATACTTAATGCTTGGGAGAATAATCGGCAGCTGATTTACATTTCAAATTTATATTCATTTTTTTTCAGTTTGGTAACTCCGAGGTGAATTACAAAAAAAAAAAATGCTTAATTCTTTATGATGATTTTTGCAATGGTGTTCCCTCAGTACAAGGCTCAAGATCCACTCGATGTAGATGATTACACAGAGCCATAATTAATGGGGATACGTGGAGAAGATTGACTCTAGACTTGAACAATTTAAAACTGTAGCGCATACTCTGTATTTACCCAAGTCCTCCCCCTCAAGACGGGATGTGGCACAAGGCCTGATTTTTTTTAACGTGGGGCTTTCCGAGTTCGCACGCTTGGGCAAAAATTTCCCCATAGACCCGCCCATTCACCCGGGTCGATTGCTGTCTACTTACCCAGACGAAACATTGCCTGCTGGCACAGCCTCGCCTGAGTTCCTCTCTGAGGTTGACAAACCTAGTAGTGACTAAATCAGAGGTTTAGTAAACACTATTTGTAGTGCATACTCTTGAGAGTCGGCTTTACAAAGCGGCGGTTCGTCAGAAGAAGCTGCATACATCTCATCAGTGGAATACGAACGGAATGAGAATGCTTCGCTACAACGTGCGTGGCACGGCGGATCTTATCCGTGGGGATTAGAATTGTTGGAACTAAGGTGTGTAGTTCATCTGAACGATTTCTTTGAAATAGCGATAGAGGAGACAGAGTCTTCCGACGTTTCGGTTGTAAGAAAGACGTCGCAAGTTGGGAAATAATTCGTCACCCACAAGGACACGACGACACTTTTGGACCTTATCGACACGCGAAAGGGAAGACTGTACAGCTCTTGCCCATAAAATCAATTTTATTTTCATATTCTAGGACAATGCATCCTTAAAGTATATCAGCTTTAAACACAAACATATTCCTTCGAAATACTTTTTTTCAAATATATGGTAGAAAACAAATATGACGAACATTTAAGCGTGTCAGTTTCAGACTTAGTGGACTCTTATATATTTATGGAACCCTGTTAAAAATTGTAGAAACATTCTATAGATTTATGTGATATCACTAAAGGTAAAAATTAACTCTTTTTTGTGCCAAATGAAGGTACGAATTTGAATTCCCACATTTACATAACTCACCCAATCAGTGGCTTTATTTCTAACGCGCTGAAGCTTGTGAAAAATCAAAAATCTATGTTTGCCGTCTGCTAGAAAATTTGAGAGATCACTTCAGAAAATGATTAACAATATTCTTCCTCTTAAAAATAGATATTTAAGAATTGGTAAAGATTTTAACTAACCAATAAACTTCTGTGTTTAGTAAGCTAAATTTTAGCTTATTGCAGCCTATTTCCTATAAATATTCGTAGTTCGTATTTAGCTTTCAGTTTTTCGATAAACCTGTGACCAGGGCAGGTTGTTCATTGTTGAATACAAGATTAATTCTCTAACCTTTTGTATAAGTAATTACTCAATATTTCTACATATTTTATTCACGTAACTCCTAAAGAAACCTAATGATTTTAAAGTAAAATAAGCACATTTAAACCTACAAAAGTAATTTTGTAAAGAAAACTTTAGCAGTAGTTACAATGCAAACTTCCAGTCTGCCGACTCCTCCTGCTAGAGATTTGCCAAAACAGAGTAAATACTTGACACTCTCCTTACAGAAATAGCCATGTACTGGAAATCTTATGCAAGCCTCAATAGACGATATCCCATTGGTTTTCGATCATCTTTTGAGAATAAATTTCAGTCGCTTGAGATCAGCTAAGAAGTAATTCAGATGAAAGACTGAAATTGAAGTTAAAGAAATAAACATAAAAATAATTCATTATAAATCGTAGCCAAGTCGTTTTTATGCATGGTTAAAATCAATCACTATCATATGCACACGCATGCACACACACATAAACTTAAACATACACACACAAACACACACATACACACATATATATATATATATATATATATTGTGCATTTGGTAGAAATCCATCTTTTATGCAAGTTTCATTAAAGATGGCGGATAATATACTGCGATGAAGCTTTTTATTTATTTGTTTTTAGTTTAAGCATAAGTGTTTTTTTTTTCTGGAAATAAAGTCTATAAAAATTATCCAAATGTATATCCGACGTTTTCAACTATATTATTAGACATTATAAATGATCTTTTTATATTTATTTTTAACTGAATGAGTAGATTTTTAAACACATTTGTCGAGTGATGGGGATCTTTGTTTATAATTTTCGAAACACAGTGAGCCTATTCTAGCCGTGTTCATAAATGACGTTATTGAGAGTTGGTTTTATCTTTTTTATTATTATTATTAGTGTTTCGCTATTCGATTTTAGCTCAATTAGGACCTACGTAGGCACTGAAAACTACCAAAATCCATCCGTATCGCACTTGTAATAAATGCCAGTAAAATCGCCTCATCCGCATATAAAAAAGACTCGGAAGAATGGAAGCACTAATAATAAAATACATCACTAAATAGTATCAACTATGAACACAGCGAAAATGTGCTGACTGTGTTTGGAAAATAATGATACATTCCTATCACATTACATAAAAAAATTTTAAAAAATCTATACAGTAAGGTGCACATTCTAGATAGTGTCTAATAGAATAGCCAAAAGCGCTCAGATATACGGAACACTTGGACCACTTTTACAAATATAGGTATCAATTAAATGCATAATATGTAAAATATAAAGCTATATTAAAGCAAGTATTCACAATCCCAGCACACCTTTTGAATAGATGAATATCTAAAAGAACTTTAATTTATTTGAATTTGGAATAAAGCGAAGCAAAATTGCTCGAACGTTGGTTAAGCAGGATAATGTTTCTATTATGTTGACAACATGTAGTCACTTATAATAATCGAAACGGCCGAAAGGTCTACAAATATTGCAGACATGGACTTTGGACAGATTAACAATAGCTTGGATTTGGATTTGGAATCTACAAAAACATAATTTGAAATTTACAAAATTAAAATACAATATATTCAAACATTTCACTTGTCATTTGACTTCTTCAAAAAAACATGTCTCATTGCCTACAGACACTTTATGCATATTAAGCGCAGTACTAGATTGGCAATAACGTATCATGATTTTTACAGCTGAAATGGCTACATAGTTTCTTCTCTTCTACTTCTCGCTTGTGAAATTCTCTTCCGGTTTCTAGTTTTCCAGCCAACTTTGATCTTCAAAAATTTAAATGAAACGACAATCGTTTTCGTCTGTCTTAATTCCTGTTCTTTAATTGATCTCGACTCGTTCATAAATAATATTTTTTCTTTTTCTTATATTCTTTCAAACTTAGTGAAGCTTTATTAGTACCTTTATTGCCTTGCTTTGACTGAAACGATTAAAACAGCATATATATATATATATATATATATATATATATATATATATATATATGAAGAAATATACTCTTCAGGTGTGGTATATTTATGGGATAAGGTGCTCAATATCAGAGATAGAGCGTGTGTAAATATAATAGTTAACATTGAAGTCAACACTTAGATCCGGCAGGCTGTTTTTATATATATATATATATATATATATATATATATATATATATATAAAATATATATATATATATATATATATATATATAGTATAAAATATATATATATATATATATAGTATATAATATATATATATATAATATATATATATATATGTATAGTATATAATATATATATATATAGTATATAATATATATATAATATATATATATATATATATATATATATATATATTCGGGCTATCCTCCTCATCTTTGTTATTGTTATCACAACGTTTCTGTTGTTGTGCCTCCCTGTTTTCCTTGCGTACTTATAACCTACATGGATTTATTGACAGGAAACCTTTGTTTAATCTACAGGAGAAGACTGCTCTCGTTTCAATGCTCATGTCTGGGTATGTTACATGGAGGATCGATCTTCTGAATGTTTTCCAATAAACCCTTGACGTAAGTTAAACAGAATGTGACAATGTTTTGATCTGTCGTCTTCTCCCTTCATTTCACACCTGTAAACGCTGATATTGTTTACCAGTTACTTGTTATTCTGAATAGTACTTTTGATACTGGTTACTTCTTGTTGATATGTTGCCACTCATGATTTTTTTACCCGGTCTTGTATGCATCAAATCCTTCTAATCTCCAAGAAGTTGAAGGTGTTAGTATGACTGTCAATCTGTTTTAGAATGAACTACTATTGTCTTGACTCGCTCTGTCTCGACTCGTTACATTTCTTTTCTATGACAGCCGCAGTCTTTATAGTGTCAGGAAGAGTTCATTGTATCGTTACAGGTAAGATCCCATAACACAAAATTAAAGGTCGACTTATATGGCGCGTGGTTTAAAATGTACACCACTCTTCTCTGTACACCACTTTCCCTATATCTAACAGACGACCATAATTATAAACCACTAAAACTTGTGTTCGCTGAATATATTTGGCATATTAACAGAGAAATTAATGTAAAATAATAAAATAGTAACACAAATGTTGTATTCTATAAACACTACCACATTCATCACTCCCAGCAGTTGAGTGTAATTTACTGACGGAGCGCCGTTTACCTCAGCCACATGAATCAGAATCTGTTTCACAATAACATCCGATACGTAGCAGTGATATAAAAAAAAACTACCTGTTATGATCCACGTTATTAAATTTTATAGGAGTTGATATTGATCTTAATTTGTTTATCAGTAGAACTAACAAATTTTAATGTTCGCTAAGTTATGCCAATAAAATACACTTTATCACCCGCTGTGTATTTCATGTTTTTTGATATAGAACGCATAAAAAATTAAGATTGATGTCTCTATATACAGGTATGTGGTGTGATCTAATGTAGTTTTGGCTCAGGTTATCGTATACATTTGCCTAACTGCATTTATCAGTAGGCCTAAGGTAGGGTCCACTGGTAACCTACCGTAGGTTTGGGGGTAGGTAAGTGTAGTCCTAACTCAGAATAATGAGCTAAATATCTTGAGGTTGACTTGAACGCCAGGTTGATTTATCTACCGCAATTTACGATTTTTCTCCACCAGATAGATTTTGTTTTTGTTTGTTTTGTTTTATGGCATATCAACCACAGTGGGTCATTTAATGCCAACAATTTTTTTTAAATAGATTCATAGCAATAGTTTGGTAAAAAATAAGGTGTGTATGTATACATATATATTTGAACCATTTTTCAATTACTCATATTTTTCAGTACAATCCAACTTCTTTTAAGAAATTTACAATCTTGGATGGTTTTATTTTCGTAAAAATTTCTTTTTAATTTCTCACTTGTTTGAAAATAATTTTTCATTCAATAATTATTGCTGGTAATAATTTTTTTTATTAAAAAGTATTTCTAGTTTTAAAACCTATTTTTACACAATTTTGGGTATTAAATTTTTGCACATAGCTGGGACCCCAACAGGTGCTACCACCCCGGGTCAGGGTGGACCTGGGACCAGCAGCAATTAAGAGGTGGTTCCACGCTCCTCAAAACCTCCTGATCAGAGGCCTTGCTGTTGGACGTAGTTTATCGTCGTGCCCAGGGAACGGATTTAGTTTATCGTCATACGCAGGACGTCCACCAGATAGAGTATACATTATTTGGATTTCTTGTTGTAATGTGATGCAGTTTTCATTATATTTCATTATATTTTTGGTGTACTGTTCTTTGTTATTTTTAAAATTTATTTCTTAAATTTCTTTCTTAAGAAAACACTGTGCTGTTCAACTGTGGTATAAACCACAGTCGGGATTGTGGATGTTGAACAAACACGAATGTTACTAAGCGGGCTCTCCCAGCCGCCAGAATGAATATTTTTCTCAGGTTTGTTTTCACGGTTTTATTGCACGGTGCGTTGAACAATATGACGTTTGTTTTCCTGTTAGATTTTCTATATACAGAAACCTGCCAACTTAAACATATAAATTTATTACGTAAAGCAAGTAAAATAATCGACAAAATTATATAGGTCTCTACAGGATCAACGGTCTCATAATCCTAATAAACTTACCAGGGAAAACCAGAAAATTAATCATAACAATTGAAAAAAAAAATTCAACAATAAAATCCAACATAAAAACAAGCCATGAAGATGTAGCTTCCCTGGATGTCGCAATCAACATACAAATGACACATATCAAGCACTGAACAAAAAGCCAACAACAAACCACTTTGCATACACACTATTTCGAAGCAGCATTAAAGAAGCTGACCGCAGAATCACAACCAATTAACCGCAGGTTATCTGAGAATTCATCCAATTAAAACATTTTCAATGGAGCCGTAAATGATAGTGGAATTTCGTCAACAATCATATACACACCACACAGTAAAAATAACGAATAAAATTTACCTACGCCATATAATAGCTACAAATAACAGCGTTTTAATCCACAATTATTACCACTCAGTAATTTATAGAATAATTTGAAACATAACCATTAACGCCCAAATAACCGTTAGGATAAGGCAATAGTCCTCGTTACCCATAATGGAACATTGACCAGCATATATAAATAGTCGAGTCAAAACATAAGACATATGGACTGAAATTGAGTGCAAGCATGAAAAAGACTCTCGTCGCTTGGTGTCAATTGAGTCAACTTTTATATTTATAGTAACATAATTTCTATCTCCGATATTGAAAATTTTTGCCCATAAATATAGCACAGCTTAAAAATATTTTAACACAAAAACACACACACACATGCGCACGCACACACACACACACATATATATATATATCATATTAATTATGTAAATAATATTAGTAATATAATACATAAATATATATATGTATTTCTTTGCCATCCTTATATGCTCTAAAGAATACTTTACCACCAACATGAAACTTTTGTAATCAGTTCGTGTTTGTCGACTTGGTAATAACTTGTCGAATTACTTTACCGGTAAACATTAATTTTGCCGGTGACTCGTTAAAATGTCAGAAAGATTTGAAATGCTTCCTCATTTACTTTCTCATGAATTGCTTTCTTCAACGCTCATTTGAACGTTCTCACAAACCGTCCCATTTGTCCGTTTGACCTTGGATTATACGGTGGGATCGTAATATGCTCAATCAAGAACATTTTACAAATGTGTTCGTATTCTTCACAGTTCATGCAAAAACAGTCACTTTCACTGAAAACGTTCGATTTTCGCAGTTGTACGATTCAGACAATTTAGGGAAATTGTTAACTAGCACAAGATATTGTGATCCAACGATAGGACATGTAAAAATCCATATTCAGTCGTGATCACGACGTGTCTGTCTTTGGCCATGGTTCTATCATTGTGATAAGTAGTTCTGCTGCCAGAGCACAACGTCTGCATGTTTACTCTTACATTTTTCAAACTCTTGGTCCATTCTGGTCCAGTATGCGAAACTTCATGTAAGAGATTTCGTTCTTGAAATACCGGGGTGTCCACTATGAAAATCCTTCAATGTTCGGTTCTCTCACACAGTAGGTATTACAACTATTTACCCAAACATTACTACACCGCTGCATAGCGAATAAGCGTTTAAGTTTGGATTTCTTTCATTGTTTCTTTCTTTCAATTGATTTTTATTTCCGCAATAAAGACGTCATTTCTGGGGGGGGGGGGTAATTTCTTCAAGCGTAATTAGTAACTCTTGTGCTACGTTGCACAAAACGTATTTTTTTCCATTCCGCTCTGCAGTACCGCAGTGACCGTGTCCTCAAGTGGCTCTGCCTTTTTAGGTACTAATCTTGATAATACATATGTATGCCCTAATTTTTTAGATGGTTGGTACTCCATGTTAAATCATAGTTTAATAAGACGGCAACGCTGTGTTGTAGTCAATTAACTGTATAAGTATGTATTCCTTTATATGAACCATACATTTTTAAATGAACACTGCGGTCTGTTTGCAGCTTAAAATATCTGACATAACAAAATTTACGAAATTTCCTCACCACAAATATAATTACTAGAACCTATATTTCTCTCTGGCTGTACTTTCCTCTTCTAATAGAAGCTAGCGTGAAGCAGGAGCGAAGGCTATCATTTTACCGTCATCATATTTGTGTAACATCACCGTTCTAATACCGCACTCCCTAGCATCTGATACCACTATAATTTCTGCTTTTAGATTTGAATGTGCTAATGATAAATCTGATGTAAGTATATTTCTTTATATTTCTCCACTATTAAGTACATCGATCAGAGGAACCCTCACGATTAAACATATTACGTACATAAATTTGATAGTAATTAACCAGCATTAGAAATGTTTGTAACGTAGTCACCTTTGTTGGTGAAAGCGTATTTTTAATTGCACTTGCCCTCGACGTATCTGGTTGATGACCCTTTTTATTAATAATTTGTGCAAGGTATTTAATTTTCGGCAAAATCTATTCGCAATTTTCTTCACTACTTTAATCCGTAATCTTAGTTTTTCCAAAATTGTTTTCAAATTCCCAATATGTTATCCTTTATATAAACCTTTGATCAAAATTCCGTCCAGATCCCCAAGCCTAGTATCAATAGCTTATTGGAAAAATAGCTGATCGCACCTTTATACGAAAAGGAAGTCGGTTAAACTTATATAATCTTCTGTGCGTATTAATGGACGTTAAATCTGAACATTCATTTTCAATCTCAATTCGTAAGCACGCTTCAGAGATATCCAGCTTTGAAAATATTCTTTCGCCTTTTAACTTCGAAAACATTTCCTCTGGACTTGGTATTGGGGAGATATGTGTTTGTAAACAACTGTTTAATCCTGTCGAGAAATCCGTGAAAACACGAATTTTACTTATTTATTTTTTTGTTGCATACACCCCTGGTGCAGCCCATTGTGAATGGTTACTTTTTTCTATAACACGAATTCTTTCGAGTCTGCCCAACTCTTCGTTGACTTGTTCCAATGCTGCGAATTGTATGCTACGTTTCGGCTTCAATTCTGGCGTCGAAGGTTTTTTAGTTTAAAACCCGCCTTGAATTTTGAACACCGACTCAGTTCATTTGAAAGAACATCTGGAAATCATGGTTTTAACATTTTCCTAAAGATTTCCGCTCTGACATTTTAAATTGGTCTCTTGTCCACTTACTCAATTGCAAATAACGTTATTCGGCATTTCCCAAAGTCCAAAAAGTTCCATGCAATTAGTACTGAATAAATAGCATTTTGAATACATAAGCTTTCGTTTTTAGATGCTTATTACGGAATGTGACATTACAAGTCATTTCTCAACAAAAAAAAAACAAACAAACATATCACCAGAAACTGATATCGCGACTTTGGAAGTTCTTTTTATTAAAGCCTTTCCAATTTCCTTCCATGTGGTTTCACTGATTATTGAAATATCACTACCAGTGTCCAGTAACTTTTTCACACTCAAATTATTTTGTTTTATGTTACCTGACGTGTACGAATTTCTTCCCGTAATAATTTTTTCTTTGTTTGGTTTTGAAATGTATCTTTGTGTTCTCGTTTACCACAATTTAACATTCTGCTTCTTCATGTGGACAGTTATTACCAAGATGATGATTACCACATCTGAAACAAGGATTATCCTTTTTGTACATTTGTCCTTTGCTTGTACGACTGCACATTCGTTTTATCTGAGTTTCTTTAGCATCATGTTTAAGACTAAGAATTGTCAACTATTTCTTGCGGTGTAATATTACTGTTTTGTTCAACTTTCATTCGAATTTCAGCATCATTTTAGCTATTAAGCCTTGAATGAAAAATAACACGTTGTACGTATCTGAATTCATTTCGTTTATTCAAACCTTTTCACATTATTTCTTGACTATACCAGCATGCATGATAGAATCTTCAGGCTCTTTTTCGGTTAGATGCATGCACCTCCAATGAGCATTAATCAGATAGCTCTTCATTTTAAAGATTTTCGTCAGAATGTGTACCGAGACTTCAAACACAATTTCACCTGGTTTTATCGTAATATGTAATTGCAATATTTTTCATAATCTATTGAGTGCTTTTCGTCAACAACAATCTCATTTTTATATCATTTTCCCATCGACTGCATTCACGACTGAATATTTATTCATATCTAAGAAAATACACAAAAGAAGTCAGCTCCTCGTTAGGAGTGTATATAAATTCTGGCATGGTGTTTAGACAGCGTCTGGCGTTCAGAATTATATCCAACAACTCCTGATGCTGTTTTTGTATGTTCTAGCAATGACTGATTTTTTGATGTTGCTGTTGCTGTTGTAGAATTTCAAGTAGCGAAGCCCAAATTTGCTGCATATTCGCAAGAATATATTGATTTTTTCCTACACACAATAGGTTTTTTTATTTCTTCTTCTACACAAGAATTTGTTTTAAAACCGATGTGCTAAAAATAATATATCCTTGTTCACCAAGCAACAAGTACATTTTTCCTTACTTTTTCACTCATATGAGTTACAGGAATCTTTGTAATTCCAGCTACAACTGGTATGAGTTCCTGAATCCTTGTTAGTGTTATAAGTCGTAAGAGTTCTTAATCCTCGTCACAACGGTTATAAATTGACTGAGTTTCGAATCCTTCGTTGCCACTGCAATAACGCGATTCGGAGAGCTTATAATGTAAGAAATGTTTCAGAAAGTTGACGTGACTCCTGTATTACTCTGAAGACTAACTCCAAACTGGTATTTACCCAAAACCTCCCCACAAGGGCGGCATGTGAACAAGACCGGTTTTTTATGTGGGGCGATTCCAAGCCCGTAGACGTGGTCAAAAATTCCCTTAGACCACGCATACGAAAGTTCGGGTTGTCTACCTCTCTAGAAGAGATTCTGCCCGTAGATATATCCTCGTCTGGGTTCCTTTCTGTTCGAAGGCAAAGAGTTTTACAAGACTGTCGCAAACCTGGCAGCGAACTGCCTGACTCCAAACGGCTTCTTCTTCCTTACCCAAGATCTGGCTTTCTTCATAGATATGGACTTGTTCATATAGTCACCTGGAGTTTACTATATACTCCACAACAATTCGAAAATCTCAGGTGAAATTTACATACACAATCTAGTGTAAATGAATCTGTAATATTGTCTTCTCATTCTCTTTTTGATCCTCAGTAATTTGAACATTTACTGGGTCTCAAGTTTATTCGATAAGCTAAAGTGGAATTCATATATACAATACAATGAAAGTGAATCTGTAAAATTGGTCGATCCATTCTCTCTTTGATTCTTAATATTTAATATTTATTGGATCTCCAGTTCATTAAAAAAAAATCCGAACTGTAATTTATATATACAATCCAGGGAAAATGAATTTGTAAAACTCCCGCTTTGATACTCAATATTTGAACATTTGTTGGGTCTCATGTTCATTCGAAAATCTCAAGGGTAATTTATATATACGATCCAACGTAAATGGATCTACAAAACTGATCATTTCATTCTTATTTTGATCATAAAGATTTTGAACATTTATCGGGTCTCAAGTTCATTCAAAAATCTCGAGTGGCATTTATATATACAATACAATGCAAATGAATCTGTAAAAATGGTCGGTTCATTCTCTCTTTGATCCTCAATATTTGCAACATTTATTGGCTCACAAATTTATTACAAAATCTCAAATATAATTCATACATAGCATCCAATACAAAAGAATCTGTAACATTGGTTTGATCATTCTCTTTTTGATCCACACTGATTCAATAACTTCTAGAATGTCAGAATTATTGTGGATCAAATACGAATGTCGTCAAGTCTGCATATACTGAGGAAATCGTGGAGATACATGATCTCAAACTTCGTGAAGTGACATGGCACATAGTCGACGATAAAGGTGCGTCCGTTTATGCGTCTCATAGTAAGGACACAAACAGTCTTTTGTGTGTGCTTTTTGCTAAATATTATATTCAACTCTTCATGTCAAAATTATCAGTTACTTTTGTCATATTGTTATCAAATTGTATCTGTTTTAATTTTTTTTAATTTTTTACAAATATTATTCTCTAATAAGAACCTGCTTAAATCAATATGTGTAGTTTTCTCTGCGGTCATTATTTTATAAATACATAATCTTTTTTCCTCGCCGCTAGTGGAAAAGAGAAATAAGCAATATCTACATCATATTCAAAAAATGAAACGGTAATTCCCAATAAGTGTTTACAAAAAAACACGCAGGAATGAATGAAAAAAGAAGGAAAAAAAGCCTATTCATGGAAATACAAAGAATTAAACACATAATTCGTAAATCTAAAATTTCTCTAATTTCAGGCATCCATCTTAATTTTTTCCTGCCTGTTTCCTTCAGTCTTATGACAGAAAAAGAATAAAGATTATTGCTGTGAGTTTGCACTGTAGGTGTATAACGAAAAAAGGATAGAAAATATATCTGAAATGAAAAAGAAGTAACGCTCTCGATTTTCTATATACGCATAAAGATAATATTAAATCTCGAACTGCAAGATTGGTGCATATGCCAAAATAGTAATGAGAATAAAATTGAGTGAAGAAAAGTACAAGATTTAGAATAAGCGAAATAAAAAGCAAACATTTTAACTGTAAATCCGTTTATGCCTTGAAGACATTACCAAAAAACGCTTACTGGATTTATGCGAACGAAGAGTCAGGAATAAGCAAGAAACCTCACATAATGTATTATTCTATTAGTGAGTGTGCGTATCATAATTCGAAAATTGAACTCAAAATTGTCACATGAATCTAAATGTTCTCCACCAAAATATATACAGAAATAAGAAAAAAAATAAGTTAAAAAGTAACAAGTTCAAAATAACTTTTAAACACTAAAGAATCAAGATGATCCGTGCTTTGCAACTCTCTCCAGTAACCTATCCTTGAGCACCTATTGAGACAAACACAACCCAGCTTTCAAGTGGAATTCGTGTATACGATCCATTGATAAAGATGCTGGAGAAATGTTCAAATCCATCTACAACTCCCGTAAGTACTTAATTTATCCTGCTCTCCTATAGCTATACAAGAGCCAGAAAAGTCATAACATGGTGTACTGTTTTCACATGTGTTGCCCAATTTCTATTTTCCAGTCTCTATCGAGTCCAATAGCATCTCCGCGTCCTTGTGGGAAAAGTTATTTTTCACCCTATAGACCCCTTTCTCACAGATGAAACGTCGCAAACCTCTCACTGCTTTGTCTCTATTTTCATGTAAATTGGTCAGACGGAAAAACTTCCTTAGTTCCCGCACGTCTTCCAAGCTAAGACCCGCCAAGCTAACCTCATTCCCTTGTTACCCCATTAGTGAGATGTAAGTTATTGTTCTCACGAACCGCTGTTTTCTGGTACCGACGCGCGGGAGGATGTTTCCCCGATCACTACAATCTTAACCTGTTTAAGGCAAGCGTTAATTTTTATCTTCCCCACATATGGGCATAAACTGTACCTCTTAGAGTGAAACCCTCTAACTTGAGAGGCTCTCAAGCTTTCTACAGAGTGAGTATCACTGAAAAAAATCAAAATATCTAACGGCTAAATTAAGGAAACTGAAGAGGGTTTTTAACTTTTAATAACACTAAAAAAGCGAGAAACTTTTCACTACCAACTTTCAAACCCTAATTTTTTTCCCACCGCTATCCACTATTCCAGCTGAACTCTTACAAAAGTTGGTCAGGTCAAAACTGAACTATTTATGTTATATTTTGCCTGGTATTGCTCATTCCTCAGTTTAATCTTGATAAAGTGTAAAATCGTTTATACGATCTTGTGAAGGAAACGCTATTCTCAACGGTGCAAAGCCTTTCCCATAGAGTCACAATCATATCGCTATGTCCAAGGCAAACTTCCAAAGAAGTCCTACTCTTTAAATCCATAATTTCAAGACCTTTGCTGCTAGAAGACAGCACGCTTGTTCCACGGATGCGAATCACCCATACTTCCTTCGTGTTCCAAATTTTAGAAGAAAGTTCCTCTCAGCTTTATCACAAGAACTGTGGAACGGACACTTACCGACATGCTTCCCTGAACACTTTAATCTGACCTCGTTAACAATAAGGTCAATCGTTATCCAGCCTCATTATTCTTTTAATACCTACTTCTCTTCTGGTTCTCCACAACCCACATCCCAGACCTCACTCATTGCTATATCGATTGTGGCCTTCTGTCTTGAGTGGCTCACGAATCTTGTATTTTTAGTAAGAAATCTACTAATAAATACATCCTGCAACATTATTTCAGTGCTTCGAACTGATATCAGAAGAATTAAACCTTCGTTACAGATATTACAACTCTCCAGACAACAATATCATAGACTAGAATAACGGGAAAAGGTACCGGAATATTAATTTATATCTACCTGAAGTACCATTCGGAGAGTAATGGGTCTGAAGATCGTGTTTAAAGTAGGTGTTCTGCTCAAAGGACCATGGAGCTCAAAACCTGCTCTTACAAGATCACCAGAAACTACTAGAGAGGTCTGACGATGAAGCCGATCGAGAAGAAACATGTTCATAATCATAACTGAGCTAGATATAATCCTAAATGTGAAACGGAAACGCTAGCTAAAACAACTAAGCCGGAAAATACAGTTAAAGTTAAAAAAAAATCATAGAGTAACTTTTACGAAAAGTATAACGCTTATTAGTAAATGAAGTCATACATTTTATGGAGAATACATTTGACTTATGGCGGTGGAGATCATAATTCATTAGTAACTCAGTAAATGAATTGGATTCAGAGGTATTAGCAAGCAAATATGTATACACTAGAATGTCCCCTTAAGAAGAAAACATTAATATATTTGGGAATGTGGAATGCAAATGGAGTAGCCAATCTCAACCAATTGCTCTTATTTGATGTTTACAGACAAAAAAATGTCTTACTCTATAGGATGTTTCCGGAAAAGCAAATTTCCTACTGGAAATAATGTCAAATACATCACTGTATAAAACACAAAAGAATATAAATATCTATTTTTTTTCTTTCTTTTTGTTTTGTATTTTCTCTCTGTTCTGGAAAGAGTATTGGAAACAAACGAACACACGCACATTCAGATATAGATAAAATATATCTGTAAAATTGTATGAACACAGACAAAAAAGAAAATTTTTTACCGACATGTTTTGCTCCCGGAGGTACTTTATCAAAGTAAATATAAAGATTTTATTTTCTAAAATATATTTACAAACAGAAGTAAAAACCTCGTTATACTTTCAATATTTTTTTTACATTCTACGTACTAATATATTGTTAAAGATAAGTGTATGAGTCAAGGTAAAAAAACGAGAGACCATAAATGATATAATTTAATGTTGCTAATGTTGCTGAAATATGTTTTCTTATTTGGTATATATTTATTTGTAATATAATTATTATACATTGTTTTATTTTAACTTAATCAATTATTTAGACATTCATTTATTATTAATTCTTTTTAAAAGTAATAATAATTTGTCCAGATACATGTTCTACTATTACATCCATAGGTGAGCAGCGGAAATGTATTCATAGAATTTGCGCGTAAATGAAGGTAAGGATCCCGTCTATGATTCCAGCTCGTCATTCTGAGCTCTCATTCCACGTCTTTATTCATTACCCCAATCTAATTGTAACAGACGTAACATGTCAGTCATTTATAAGGATATATATGTTTGTGTGTATGTGTTTGCGCGCATGTGTGTGTTATTGGCAGTCGGCTATGTAATGAGTTAAGCTATGTAAATGTCTCCAAGCGATCGCCCCGAGTTAACTTATCCGGTTGAACATGCAAAACTCATTTCTGTTACAACAAACAATTAAAGACGCAATGTTGAAAGGCCATACACTGTGCAATGAAAGTAACCATTTGCATATGAAATAGCCACCTGCAAAATAACACCAGTTCAAATGCTTTTCTATATATTTCTGAATGCTTTATTTCTATAATATTATTCTAACATATATTTCTCGGGCAAATTGCTCGGACGAGCTCCATTCTTCATTTCAACAAGTTCAAACGTTTAGAGCTAACGCCTTCCACGCGACATTCACGGAATTGACTCACACAAATTCCCTCCATATTCTAGTTATAAATTTCGGCAGCTGTTGCCAAAGTATTGCTGCTTTTTTGGAGCAGAATCACATGTATATGCTTACCTAAACCTCTTCCTGTCAAGGCTCAAATGTTATATGATTTGATTTGATTTATATGTTTAACTGCATATCGACACCTTCTAGGTTATTTAATGCTGACATTTGATTTTCTTGACAGATTTGAAGGAATAAAAATATTACATATTTTATTCTGCTTTCACAGTTGAATACATGGTAGATGTTACTCAGCTTTTGTGTATGTACAAGTTTGTATGGACCTAATTACGAGAGGTGGAGATATGTGTGTTTTTTGTTGTAGCTTTGGTGATATTTTATTTCGATATTATATGGATAAATTTCATTTGGAAATAATAGTTTAGCAGACTATTATTTTTAGGGATAAGTGTATTGCCTCTCCGACTTCCTGTTGTTGATCTTTGAGGTCAGATGAAAGATAAAACAAGGAAGTCGACTTTGATTGGCTGAGCCAGCGTCGGGACGATAGATAGAGAAAAAGGTTTTCGGGGAGTCATGTCCTAATCGTCAAACAATGTAGACGTGGTTTCTTTAGAGTCTGAAATGACTTCCCAATACAGGGAGAACGAACCAGTGATAGTTAGAGATGTATAAAACGATAGTTATAAAATAGCTAAGCTAAAATTCCCTGTGTTGAAGTTCTCTTATCTCTTGACACCAAAATCCAGGTTCACGTTCCTTCCCACTCTTTTGAGCAGGAGTAAAGATTTATCCCTTATTTCCTGCTTAGAGTTGGGTTTCCAGTTCCTTCTGAAGTATTCTCATTCTATTTCACCCCTAGTAGCGTCTTAGTGGCATTAAGTCTTGTTTGGGGTGAAATGATTAAAAATAATGCCTGCAAGAGAAAAAAAAAACATGTTTTCAGTTAGTGAGAAATATTTCAATATAAACCATATGATATCGTTTATACCTTAAAATATTTTGACAACAGTTCATCTTATACGAATCCCCAACAAGTTAAAGGTATTACGTCCAGGTTGGTGTATCGATCAATTATAACCAAATAAGAACGGACGATAAGGAATATGAGCATTACATTTGTGCTAGGGCTACTGTCGCCCAACACTGTAAATACCTAGAAAGTCAAAACATTAACCTAAAAGGTCGGGTAACAACCTTAATTACCTTTTCAGATCGAGATGATCATATAGTGATTTACTAAGCGTAGCTTTGATGCGGCAAAAGACCGAATGTATGGGGTACCCAGCGAGGATCGAACTCACTACTCAGTTGTAATTGTTCTAGCGAGACAAGCTTGCTAACCATTACACCGCCTCGATGTGCCCGAAACGATCATATATATATGCCATGCAATGCGCCGCACACGTTGCGAAATATCTAAACTGTATATTATATACTAGCAGCATGGCCCGGCGTTGCCCGTGCTTGATTCAAAAATCGTACGACTCATACAGCAATCGCTATCACTTGACTTAAAATATTTTTGCCCTTCCTTGCCTTTAAAGGAGTGCCCTTTGCCGTGCTGATGTTGCTACATGCCTTACTTCTTGCCTATCTCACACCCCGAATTTTTTCTAAGCTCTATACTAAACATTAAATCTGTTACGAAAAAAGAACTAAACAAAATGAACACAAAACGATCAGCTTTAAAAAAGGACTTGTAAATGGAAAAACCGAATGAAAAAAGAATGTTAACTACAAATATTTGTTCACACCCAACCCAGTTCTGCGGAATCAGAATCAACGTTGAGTTTAAGCAAGCGAATAAGCCAATTGGAGTAAAGTGCCATGCAGATTTAAATTTTTCACACTTGTGACGGATGCAGCTATCGATTTTTTTTGCATGCTAGCATGGTAGTTAACATTCGTGTCAGCCAGCTATAGGCTCTCACTCTGGCCAATAGAAAATGGCCGCAAACTACATGAAAACTGCCGTAGAAGCATGAAAAAATCGATTATTTCCACTATCAATGGGAGTTGGGAAATGCCAAATCGGTCTTGGTCTTCCCGCTAACTTGGAGCGTGTAAATTTTGGTGCAAATCCGTCGAAAATTGCGGCCATGCATTCGTTACACACACACACACACACACACACACACACACACACACACACACACACACACACACACACACACACACACACGCACACATCCTGCCTTTTATAGATAGATATAACCGCTTTTCCAGCTCAAGGATTAAAAACGGCTTCGAACAAATGAAGCAGGTAAGACTTAGCGATGACAATCCCTCTTAGCACCTAGTAACCTGGCGTTACACAATCAAAAATAAAGTGTTGCGCCTGATAACAGAAAGCGTATCACTTTTGGATAACTGCAATAACATAAATGGATAACATATGAGAAAACTATTCTGTTGAAAAATTGTTTTAATAGAAAAATTCTAAAAATTTCCTGCGACGGTAACGCTGGCTGATCAATCAATGAATGGCAAATGTTTTCAGATCAAGAAAACGGGTTTTGCCGTTATCATTGAAATGGATCATAAATTCACTCTCATCAAACATGGCAAAAAGTTTTGATGTGAGCCTGGCGATGCCATTGACTCTATGATATAAAGAAAAGCAGGGTCAGATACATTCCGCTGTTTATAATAGAAAACGGTTGATGATACAACCCGGCTGTGCTGCCTACGGTGTCAGGGAATAACCGATAGGCTTCACACGAAGGCATGTGAAAATGTCAGTGAACAGAAGGAAGCCTACAGCTGGGAGAATAGAGTTGCAACTGTTACGAATTTGTGACAGTTGTTTTATTTTTACTGGAATCTCCGTCAGTTACTGAATATAATTAAATAGTTTTTTTACACTTATAGACAATTTAGAAAAGTCATATAAATAACTTCCATGGTAGTAGGAGTTGTAATAACATTAGCCATAATATGTAAATACAGGAAACAATGATTCTGTTCTCGTGTAAATATTCAGGAAAATGAAACCCTGATGTGTTTTTAGCACCTTTGATCCGGTACAAGGCCGAAAGTTCGGGGCACCCAGCGAGGATCGAACTCACTACTCAGTCGTAACTGTTCTAGCAAGACAAGCTTGATAACCATTACACCGCCTCGAGGTGCCCAATGTGATTTTCCAGGCTTAACTTAGATGTGGCACAAAGCCGAAAGTATGGGGCACCCAGTGAGGATCAAACTCACTACTCAGTCGTAAGACAGGCTTGCTAACCATTACACCGTCAACGTCGACCTGTTTTATGATACCTAATCCTCGAGTTGAAAGATGGACATTCTCTTTACAAATGAAAAATAAATTTGAACCGACCAAGAGGTTACTCTACCAAGATTACGCTCAAGGAGAAGGCTTTCTGGAGAATAGAAGATTATTTGTACTTACAAATGGAAAGAGAGAGCTGAAAATTCTGGAACAAAATGTGAAAAGAATGCCTCGAGTATGTAACAATCACAAAACTTATTGAAGGCAGTAGACGCAGTTGGCGAACAGAGTACCATCACGAACGAATTTGCGCGGATGGATAGTTCAACATGAAATATGAAGGATGTTGAAGGATAAAGTGTTACTTCAAGCAACAAAAATCAGGAAGTTGATAATCCACGTCTTAAAAGGCCACGTCACATAACAGAAATATCTGATAATATAAATGAGAATTAAAATCAGACAATCCTAACTCATATTAGACTAATCACAACAAAAATAGTCATAATATTCTGCCTTAAATTCCTCTTTACAGAAGTAAGCAAACCGATAGGAAACGGGTCTACAATTCAATATGTAGCAAATTTTCGGAGTAAGTAGGAGACCTATTATTAGTTGGGTGTTATCGATCATTTTCTTTAACAATACCAACAAATTAAAAATAATAACATATCCGGAACATAGACTGTTACGGAATGCGGAGACTGAGCCAGGAGAGCGAGCGATTAGTTACAATAACTCGTGGGCGTGAAATTCTGACAGTGATTGATTACCTTTGTCTAAATTTTGGATGAAAAACCAAAATGGTACGAAAATTATCAGAGGGATGCCCTAATTTTGAAGCGTCGATAGGTGCCTAGATTCCATAGACAGGCTAACGCCGCACGTAACGGAGCGTTAAACCAACTAGTGGGCTTGCGTTTTCCTGAAGTTCCTCCACCCGCTACTTCCTAAAATCACTGCTATCAAGTCCGCCGCTCTCGTATAATAAAATGAATAAGAAAGAGAAACCGTCTTTTGTCGATACAGTCTATGAAGTAGCGTTGGGGTCTGCAGGACTGAAGGCAGTGGCGAAAGGGAACGTAGTAACTGCAGACATATTGGAAGGAAATAAATCAGTCAGAAATTACGACTACCAACAAGCGGGACAATATTGGATAGTAATAGGTCAAAATTGAATGAAAGGAACAAAGGATATGAAGTCGTAGAGAGCCATGATTGCCCATATCCTGAACGGACACAGCACATATTGAAGTAGTTTCTTCTACTATATAGATATATGCCAGCTAAAGACATCGTAATTGAGTTCTTTACAATGTGTTGATAACACATTAATCTAAAAGGCTGATGTTTACAGTTTTTCTTAAATACAAACACACACACATACATACATACATATATATATATATATATATATATATATATATATATATATATATATATATATATATATATTTATCTGCTGAAAGCAATTGAAAACAGAGTAAGTTCGTTATGGTAAGTCATATATGCGCAGAAACATTAATGTCCGTCTCTCTCTCTTTCTTTCTATCCGCCTCCCCATTGTAATGGTAATGATGGGAATAGCCGTTTCCTTATAAGGAAACATTCAACATTGACTGACCGAACAGTGAGAATTAATTTATGAAAGCTTATATTCTCAAGTCCACTGTTATTGTCTTTTAATTATTGATAGGGATTTCTTCCTAGTCATTCTTTAAATTCGTGTGGAAAGTCAACATCTTGACGATATCATTATTTACTCTCCGAGTTACATGTGGTATCCTTATTGGCTGTTACTGCTATTAGAAGATTTCAAATGATGTTGTTTCTATTTTTGGTACAATTTTTTATTTATGATGCATTAGCTCCATTTTATGCGATTCTGAGGTCATCGTATCTCCTAGACTGACGCAAAATTGCGTATTAAATGATAGAATATATCCATGGAATGTGAGGAAATATATAAACATTAATAGGTAAATAATATACCAAGATATAACTTTGGTATCACCTGTGTTTCTCAAAATGGTATAACTTGCGCGAGTAGTGTTTGCCGGGAATAAAACGATCCGATTAGTATATGATTATTTTCTAAGACCAACTTAGATGTGGTACAAGATCGAAAGTATGGGGTACCAGTTAGGAACGAACTCTATTTAGTCAGAAATAATCTTGCGAGGCAAAGTTGGTAACCATTATACCACATCGAAGTGTCGCGAGCCGCTTACTATATGATCAAGTGTTTCTTTAGGCTTGATTCTTAATTCTGTAAGTATACGGAACGTAAACCTGAATAATGTAGAAAGAAATAGTCTGGTAGCTTGTGGCGAGATGAAAAAACCTAATAATACAGTTTTCAGTAGTGACGGTGGAGTAATAAATAGCGGAGATTCGAACTCCGAGAGCCGAGTTCGAATTCCACTCAGATCAATTACATCCACTTACGTGCTAATAACCTTGGAAAAGGTATGAAACCTATTCTTAGCCCCCATCTATGGGTAAATAGCAGGACAGACCGTGTTCTATAGCTTTGGATGGCAAATGGGCTACCGCAGAAAGATATGGCAACCTACTGAGGGAAAAAAATCTCCCTCGTCAGTCATGTATCGAAAGATACATGATCGCCTAAGCGTGTATCAATCATGGCACATAACTTACTGAAAATGTATTAAAATGATTGTGCTAATTATACATATGATATATATATATATATATATATTAAATTCATACTGGTTCCAATTCAAATCTCTCATTCAGATTTATTGCGTGTGTTTCGACTAGTAAAGAAATAAGTCATGAATAGATTTCTTTACCTGAGGATTTATAATCATCGGTCTTCTGTTTCTGATACCCATGTCAGAAACGCCTATTTATGAAAGTTTTACAACAAAACCATCTCTTTATTTTTGTTGTTGTTGTTTTATTTGTGCACGCGCGCGCGTGTCTTTTATGAATATATTCTTCAAGTCATGACTTGACTTCCCCTATATTATTTTCGTCTCTGCTCGTAATATAGATGTACCACATGCTGCGACGTCTCTCTCTCTCTCTCTCTCTCTCTTATATGATGAACTCCCTTGATGTTGCATTTGCCGTCCGGAATTTGCGCGATTTTTCTTGTTTCTTATTTTGGTTCGTAAAAAGAATCGGATCTTCGTTCCCTACATTACAGGAGGGGGAAAAAACCTATTTCAAGAATCAGTGTTCTACTGCACTGAGAGTATTAATTCGTTTTTACCTCATGCAGTTGATCAGTCATCGGGCGAAGATTTTTACGCGCATGCGTCTGTATTGCTTGGCGATTGCAGCAGGATTCGAGTTAGAAGTCTCGTTGCACACAAATAACGCAGGAATGGACGAGATTGCGACAAGTAAAAAAAATAAAGCTGTCACCTTACTTTTATTTATTATATGTTTACTATATTTTGTATCTTTTAGAAAAAGCAACCAGTGCAATGACGCACGTTTATCAAATAAAAGGAGGTAATCACTGTAGAATAAGTGACGTAAATTCAATAAATATTACTTCTTTTGATTCTGAACAGGCTTAGTTAAAAACGTTAAAAAAAAAACCCAGAATAATACGGATAAATAGACAGAAATGCTTTACAGGTTGGAAAGCTCTTGAAATCAGCAATAAAAGACAATGTTAAAAGACAAGGATTGAACATTAACAGAATCAAAATATTCTGTCTCCTAAACTGGCTACCGGCCGAAGCTAGAGAACTCGATCTTACCAGGGCCCTACATAATATTTTAGAAGTACCAGCAAAAAGTAATTTCTGAGGACAAGTTTAAGACTATGAGATGTTATTCATTCTTATTTGTGATAGTTGTATCACGACGTTTCCGCCTTCTATCGTCGTCTTTACAGAGCGTATTAAGAATATGTTTTTATACTGTGTACATTGCGGACGTAAGAAACAGTGGATCTTTACAGCTTCCTGCGACATCTTAAGAAAAATAACTGAGTGTTATACCGTTGCCATCTCTAAAATTTGGAATTCAGCATTTATATTCACTTGATTGAACCTAAATCTCCAATACCCATGACTATGGTATCTATTTACCTTATTCTGACTTCTACGAAGATGACCGCGATCATGTGACTCATAATGAGTGCGATATGCAACGCCTATTGGATGCTTATTTCCAGTGCTTGCACTCCTCTTTGACTTGCTATAAGTCTAATAAAATAATACAGTGATGTATCACTCGGCAATGTGAAAGATTTGCATCGGGCAAAATATATTTGTATACAATAAGCGTATATGCGTTGTTGATGAATCTGTATATCTTGGTAGCCACTTAACGAGAAAATGCTTACTGAACAGTGAAGTTACGAAGAGATGTCAGAAGGCCGGTACTACTTTCGATCAGTTGGGACACAGACAATGGAGACAGCCTGGTATTACGAAAGTGGCTAAGATTAAGTTTTATTCGGCTTGTATCTGAATGTATTAAATGTGAAACGTAAAAAGATGAGAGCGAAATGCGATTTACAGGTCGGGGCACTTAAATCAAGCAGGTACGGAAATTTAAATATCTGGGTAGTGTACTGAGAGAGGACGGTATATGCGACGCTGAGCCGTATTGGGATGGCCAAATATGCATTCCAAAAACTAGGCAGAGTATTACGAGACGGGAGGATTTCGTTGGCAACAAAGAAAGGAACTGCTACGTGATATCTGTCCTCCTTTACGGAAGCGAATGTTGGACGGTCTACCTCAAAGATGAACAAGAGACTCAAGGCAACGGATGTATGATTTTATAGATGGATGCTAATGATAACGTGGACCGAACCTGTGAGCAACGATGAGGTTTTGGAGAGGATGCAAACAAGGAGGAAGCTTATAATAAACACCAGGAAGAAGCAGCTGAAATTTCTGGGATATGTAATGAGAAATGACTTGGAGAATTTTATACTCATAGGGCGGATAGAGGGAATGATTGACAAGGGAAAGTAACGCTTGACATACCTAGCAGATTTAAGCAAGTGGATGACAGAACAGGGTTTGGGAGAATAGCAAAAGGACAAAAAATATGTGATGGGACAAGTGGAGAGCCATGATCGCCTACGTTGTCTATTGCAGCCACTTGAATCAGTTTGTGCGCTTTCATCAACAATTCTTGCGTAGAATGCTTGTAATCGACTGGAGAATGCATATCAGCGATGTAGATGTGCTTTAACGAAGTCAACGCGACATCATTGAAGCAACAGCCATAAAGTTTATGTTGGGTGGGTTCATATCGCTCTTTTATGAGATACAAAACGATTTGAAAGCAGCTTTTTATGGCGAACTCTCTAACGGAAAGCAACGACAAGCCAAGGAAACTTTATAAAAATGGGACGAAAGTATTACTGACCCTTGCAAATATCTTTACACACTACTGGGAGTTTTGTAGAAATGGCCATGATGTCAATGGTGCTTTCCAGATATCACGGATTACAAACGAAAAAAAATCTGAAAAGAAATACTCGAAAAGGTTTAGATGTAGAACTTCCAGACTATATATAAGACAGACATGACGTCACTTACGTTATTTGTCTTATACCGTGTTTGTCTAAAGCAGAATAATTAAATCATATGCGAAATCATCGTGCCAGAGTACTGATCAACACGAAAATAGTATTAATTACTGAGAATCCATGTTACTTTTGAGGAAAATATGGCAAGTCTGCTGATGACCTTAAAAGATATCCAGTCAGAATGGTAGACCAAAATGATAACAAAATGTATATTTCTCATGTCTATCAGTTTCATGTCATCACTTTAAATATTATTTTCCAGTTTATACAGCCACACCTGTCCAAAGCACAACTAGGTTTTATAAGATATTGGCCAGCATACACACACACACACACATATATATATATATATATATATATATATATATATATATATATATATATATATATATATATATTGGTTGGGTGTATTTGATAAGAACCGGGTTTGATTGCTTATCTATTTAGGTTTTATAATTTTTTTTTTATTCTCTTCGGAATATTTTGCTGGCTTCCGGGGAGATTTGTGGAACATACATTTTACAATGTCTTCTGAGCGCTTAAGGCTTCCATAAATCATTATGGAATAATTCTTTGTCGATCGACAGTTTTGTGCCTACAGGGTGTAATTGTGTATTTTTTGTGATTTTTGTTTCTCCCCTTCGTAATTCACGTGTCATTTTTTTAAAGTTTCGCACTAGTGAATTTTGTTTATAGAAAACGATCGTTTTTTATACTAATGTTCACGCAATAAAAGTCTCAAGAGCCACTCATATCAGAGTTTTATTGTGTAGGATTGTATAAGCGTAAGAAAAGGCAAGAAGTGATGATCAGGAGATATGACATGAAAGGTAACGCTTAACCCCATAATTGAAGAAATCAAGATTTTAATAATTGGGGAGGGGAGAGATAGAGAAAGAGAGAATAGATTGAGTTTATTTTTTATCCGACATGTTTAATACTTAAAAGTTTATTTTAATGGATAGCTGTAATACGCTAGACGCTCGTTGATTTTTTAACAGTTAACAAAGAAAATAATAGTGAACATTTACGTGACATCTGTTCTTCTTTACGGCAGCGAATGTTGACCATTTCATCAAAGATGAAGAAGAGACTCAAGACGACAGAGATGTGGTTCTACAGAACGATGCTAAGGATATCATGGACCGAACATATGAGCAATGATGAGATCTTAGAGAGGTGGCAAACAAGGGGAAGGCTTATACTTACTACCAAGAAGAGGTTGCTAAATTTTCTGGGATACATAATGAGAAATTTTGAGAAATTCTTTTAAGTATTACTTCATATTTTATTAGATTTAAAGAGAGAATTTAAATCATCATATTATTTAAGTCAAACAATATCCCGAGATACAGAAATACTGTGCGTGTTCAATGGAAGTCCTACTGGGATTCGTCATTGGCGGCCACAATCTTAACAAAATAATATAGGCAGATGACATAATACTGATAGCAGAGACGGAAAAGAAATTACAAAGCCTCCTACAGAAGGTCGCGAAGGAGAGCGAAAAGGGACTAAGCACAAACTACAAGAAGACAGAATGCATGCTAATCAGTAAGAAGAAGATCCCGAACTGCGATTTGGAAACACTACAATCAAGCAGACGCGGAAGTTTAAATAGCTGGGGACGTTTGGACAGAGAACTATATGTGCGACACTGAGATCCATAGACGTACTCGGATGGCCAAGGACGCATTACAAAAGCTGGGCGGAGAATTGCGAGACTGGTAACAAAGAACATAATACTGAGCTGTTACGTGGCATCTGTTCTTCATTACGGCAGGACGATTTCCTCAAGGATAAAGAAGAGACTCGAGGCGACGGAGAAGTGGTTTTACAGAAGGATGCTAAGGATATAATGGGCGGAGCCTGTGAGCAACGATGAGATCTTAGAGAGGTTGCAAACAAGAGGGAGGCTTATACTTAATATCAAGAAGAGGCTGCTGAATTTTCTAGTACCCATAATGAGGAAGGAGGACTTGGATAATCTGACACTCACAAGTCAAATAGAGAGAAAGAGAGACAAGGGAAAACAACGCGTAACTTACCTGACGATCTTAAGCAGGTGGCTGACAGACAGAACGTGGTTTGGGGGAGGAAGTAAAGGGAAGGAACTTGCTGAGTGCTGCAAGGGATAGAGGGAGATGGAGAGCCATGAACGCCTTCGTCCTGAAAGGACATGGCACATAAAAAGAAAAGAGAGTTTGCTCTTCACTGGTCATTTTACTACAGTAAACTATATGCCGAATAAGTTTCATTTTACTAAGTGTTTCCAAGAGCAGGATTTCTTCTTGCCAAAGTGATATGATTTACCGACTGAGTTTAAAAGCAGTCTCGTATCATAGCATTATTGAATCGCAAGAAAGTTAGTCTAAAAAAAGTGCAGTGAGAACCAATCTCAGTCGATGCCCCATGCAACTGGCCTTGAGCCAATCTGCGTGGAATTTAGTAAATAACTGTGCTATACAAAATAATCGATGTTCGATGCTAAATGAATGTCGTCAGAGAGAAGTATTTCTTATACAGTGTCCACCAAAGAATGTATATCATCATGAAATACATTTAATCGATACTCCTACATGCATACACACAGTAACTCTCTACTTTGAGTGGCACTTGTATTTTGTGAACATATAATAAAAAAGGATATATCACACCATAATTTTCTCTTTGGAATTACACCTGATATATATAAATAATGATGTTTGCATACGAGCCGTAAGTCACAAATGTGACGGACGATTTCCTCAAAGATGAAGAAGAGACTCTAGACGACGGGGATGTGGTTCTACAGAAGGATGCTAAGGATATCATGGACCGAGTGTCTGAGCAAAGATGAGATCTTAGAGAGGTTGCAAACAAGGATGAGGCTTAAAATTAATGTCAGGAAGAGGCAGCTGAAGTTTCTGGGACACATAATAAAGAAGGGAGGAATGGTGAATCTGATACTCACACGTCGAATAAAGTGAAAGAGAGACAAGAGAAAACAACGCGTGACACACCTGGCAGACTTAAGCAAGATGGTGACAGAACATTGACTGGAGGAGGAAGCAGAGGGAAAGACCTTGTTGAAATCTGCAAGGGATAGAGGGAGGTGGAGAGCCTTGATAGGACACGGCACATAAAAATAAATAAAAAGATTAATTTGCTTGACATGCAAAATAGAATCATACTTGTTTGGGAAGCTCTCCATAGCTAGATGCAAAGGTTCGAAGCCAGCCGGAGGGAATATATTTTTATTACGTTTAGTCGGGAAAACAGAGTGGTAGACGGAATAAATTATGTTTAAAATGAAAGGATCGTCCAATCAAATACTGGTATCCCCATTTTAGATCCAAGGTTGAATAGTAGAAAACTACGTTAAGAATTAGTTTATTACCTTTTCATTACTACAGCGTTTGGTTTTCTCTACATTTTTTTTACTTTCATTGGGAAAACTTGTAAAGAGGGAATTTTGGTGTTTGTCGCTAGTTTTCGCTTGAGAAGTAAGCACATCGGTCCATCACCTGATGCTAACCTTTCCAGTCAGTTTGGACGTCAACAGAAAGGAAAGAATGCAATGGCTACCACAATGAGAAACCAATATATACACAACAAAAATTGACCCTTCTAAAGAAGATCTTGCTTTGCGTCTTGTAGAATGCGAAATCTTTCATCCATTTAGAATGATTGGAATATAGAACGATAAACACCGCAGGCGATTATTACAAGCAGACGCATTGTATAAATAAAACATTAGGTCGAAAGTGTCATGCTTTGCCAAACAGTAAAGGTTTTATTCTCCAGGGTGACAAATGCCATAGTAGACCCTGCAAAACAAAGCCAAGGAAGAATAAGATCGTTAGGTAGCAATCTTCTTCCACCTCTTTTATACTCGGTTTGAATAGCGTTATATTTTGATCTGATTTGATCAACGCAATATTTCATAAGTCTCGGAACATTTAAATACAAAGAAGTTGAAAGCCGTTTTTCTAGAAACTACGCAGACTTCCTTAAACGGCTAATGAAAATTTGGGTTGATAATTAAGTTTAGTGCATATTTGATAAGTAATATTTAAAATTAAGTTTAGGATGTTTGATAAGCGCTCTAGCATAGCTACGGATGTCCTCATACACATAAATACAGTAGCAAATGCTGTATGTTGGTCTGCAGTCGGAGATCCGTCTCCAGCTGTGCTGGTCAAACTCTGTGACTCCGCGTAGAGAGCATCCTCAGACGAGGACCTGTCGAAGTGTAGTGTGTCGTTTCGGAAAACAGCTACCGACCCCGTTTTATACGGGGTCTACGGGCAAATTTTGGCCGAGGCGATGGGCTTGGATACCCCACATTAAATTCTGCCTTATGCTACATCTGACCTCGTTGGGTGCTTTGTAGATGTCCCGCAGTTAGATTCATTGTGGAATTCACTTGATTCACTTCTAGCAGTTGACTAATGCTTCTCCGCACCGCTGTCGAATCTTATATGTGTAGTTCTAAATATTATCATTCATTACCAAACTTCGTGTGATTATTCTATTCAGTAACCTTACCTAGGTTACCACAATATATATATATATATATATATATATATATATATATATATATATATATATATATATATATATATATATATGAAGAAATATAGTCTTAATGTGTGCTATAATTCTGGGATAAAGTGGTCAATATCAGAGATAGAGCGTGTGTAAATATAAAAGTGTACATAGAAATCAACACTTAGAGGCGACAGTCTGTTTCAGGCTAGATGCAATCGTCAGGCCACGACTGCTGTTATTTTTCTCGGCTGTTTATATATAAGGGTCAGTGGTGCATTGTGGGTAGTCTATTTTGGTAGATATTTTACCGGAAGTCGTTTATTTGTTTATTTGTGTCAAATTATTTTGCTTGTTTTTATTTAATTTATTTTTGTTTTTTATCCTTTATATATTTTATTTTTTATTTTGATCGGTGTTTTTATTAACGTAGTAAAAATTTGTTTATATAGCTTATTGTGGGTAGTCTATTAGGTATTAGATTTTACTTTTAATTACAGCAGGTTAATTCGAAAATATCAGTTCGAATCGCGAAGAAAAGCGAAACTAAACTCAGAAACATAAAAAGAATTGTTTCTTAATAATAATAGTATATAACATATATATATATATATATATATATATATATATATATATATATATATATATATATTTGTCATCCACAGACAGACTGTTTCGCAGCTCATCAGTGTGGCTAGACGTCCGGTTGCCTCTAGCTAGGATCGAAACCCGACTGAATTGGCGTCAGTAGGAAATTCTACCACTAAGCCGTCGGCTCACGGCAGAGATGAAGGTGAATTTTAACGGTTTATTTTTAGATTTAAATAAACACAGTGACTGACAGTGACTCAATTCTGCCGAAGAGTCACGCTATATTAGCTTAAATAGTCACTTGTTTACAAACTCACACCTCAAACCAAAGAGCTCAAACGAAATTAATTTTTCAGGAGCCAATATATATTTTAAATGGCAATTTCTTATGATTAAGTAAACCGCCTAAAACTTGAACTAATATTGGTGAGATTTTGCATATCTGTTAAACCCTCATCCAGTTTCTTAGTAGGATAATTTCTTTTTTATAAAAATCTATAATGGTACCGCTAAGATTCTAGATCGAAGGTCCCCCCCGGTCGGGGCGAAACGCTGTTCATCAACGTTTAAGTAAGGGAGATAATACCCCACGCACAATTTTAGAAATTAAGATACGCGAGTTATTAAATCATAACTCAGAGAAATCTTAAAATTCCAGACAAAAATGGATCTTTGTTCGATTATAAAAACTTAGGCGGCAACATATGAACGAATTGCAGGTTATTTTCATTATACATTAATTCAGCCTAGTCTTTATTTAAATACGATCTCCCTGGAGTGTTTAAATTGCAAGAAAATTAATTTGTTTACATTGCAAACAAATTAGTTCGTTTCAAATCTCGCCATGTCCATCATTAAATTCACCGGGTTCGAATTTTTTAAATACACTGAAATTGGCTTAAGCCGTTCGGTCATTTAAACTTAAAATAACATTTAAATTAAGTTTAATTGCGAACAGAAACTTTACCTAACCTCATATTTCAACCTACCCTTAGAAGGCATATCGTGTTTGTGGATGTTCTCTGTGGAATAACAACCTGTTTGAAGGACTCTTTCCTGCTAAATACCGTCTGTCTAAAAACATCTAGCTGTGGAAATAGACATCCTTCCAATCGGAATGAGTCACGTACCCTTCCCAATTAGGTTTTAATTTTAATTACAGCAGTTTAATTCGATAATATCAGTTCGAATCGCGACGAAAAGCGAACTAAACTCAAAAACATAAAAAAGAATTGTTTCTTAAACTTTAACCCCATTCAGTATTCAAAACTCTATATAGATTTTTTAATCGGCAGAATTCATTTAGTTTTTTCTTTTATTTTCCATCATTTTTTTAAGTAGGTATTCCGTACTGGGATATTAGATTTACCGGAAATGAACAGTGTGGAATGCCTACTTACAAAAGTGGTGAAAAAAGACTCTAAATGAATTCTGCTAATAAGAAAATAATCCCAGGGCCCCTTTTCCATGCGCATGTGTAGTCCTACCAATATATTATCATTTTGGGTAGATATATTTCTTCTAACGAGGCATTGTGGCCCATCACGTGCATCGAAATACACGAGCGGCATCCATCAGTGATAAATCTAGCTGTTCATCTTGAAAATTCCTAGCAGTATACTTCCAATAAGATACTCCTCGAAAAGTAGTTGAGAATAACCCAGAAACCACTATGAATTTGACCGAACACTTCTGCATTTTGGAGTTGCTGTCTGCTACACCTAGGCACACAATAGACTGAGCAGGCCCAAGCAAGGAGCTAAAGTTGAGGGCTGGGCAGAAAATGCTGTCATTATAATCGGGATCATCGGGTAGGTGTACAATGTGCACCCCAATCAGCAGGAATGCTTCTTTCTGCGTTTGCTGCTGCACACTGTCAAATTCCCTACATCATTCACAGACCTGTGAAGATATAATGAAGACTGTAAGACCTACAGAGAAATCTGCGCCATACACGGACTCCTGGAAGACGATGCCAATTGGAGCAGACACATCAAGAAGCAGCAGTCTGCAGAGCACTAACTCTACTGTGTCAGCTCTTTTCCATCACGTTGATGACATGTGGGTTGTGTGTGTCTCTCAAGCTTTGGGCGACCCACAAAACCAGCATGGCAGGCAACATCCTATGAAGGTTTCATATTCAAACCTCAGCGGAGATTGACATGTTCAATGATGCCATTTACAATGAAGCATTGGCTGACTTGGATTGCAAGTTGTGGGAGGCCAAGTATTTGCCACATTTAGACTAGCTCAACCTGAGCAGAGAGCAAACAATTTCGCAATTAAGTACATGCGGGAGATTATCTATGACACCGAAGAAATCACGGCGTATATAGCTGATAAGAAACACAAACTGACGGAGGGGAAACGAGGTGTTTACAAGTCAATTATTTCGAGCATTAGGATGTGAAAAAGGAGATTTATTCTTCCTCGATGCCCCAGGTGGAACTGGCAAGTTATTTATCATCAACTTACTTCTGGCTAAACTGCGACAACTTAAACATATTGCTCTCGCAGTGGCGTCAAGTGGAATAGCTACAATCCTACTAAGTGGAGGACGAACAGCTCATTCGTGCTTCAAATACGCATTTGATGTGTCCAAGTAAGAGAAGGAAACCTGCAACATCAGTTGTGGATCCATAAAAGGCAAAATCCAGAGTGATTGCAAATTGATCATCTGGAATGACAACTACAATGAGCCATAGGGGTTCCTTCGAGGATCTTGTCACGGAACTTCAGGATCTTAGACACAACATATGGCTCATGGGAGGTTCAACAGATTTGCTTGTTGATGAATTTTTCCAGTGATTACGAAAGGGACTAGATCTGACGAAGTAAACACCAATATAAAGTCTTCCTATCTGTGGAGTAATGTGAAAAAGCTGAAACTCACAGCCAGGATGAGAGGGCAGCTCAGTGGTGATGAGTAAGATGATACATTTTCTAAGCAACTATTAAATGTTGGTAATGGTATTTTGGTTGGCGAGCAGGATGGCCTCGTCAGTTTACCTTTTGGATATATGGTACTTGCTTTAAAGGAACTAATGACTAGGGTGTTTTCTAAACTGCAGAACCAGTTTGCAGACAAATGTCAGGGACCTCGTGTCATATTAGTCCAATGAATGTGGTAGTTCAGGATTTGAACATCAGCCTCCTGAAACAGTTGCCAGGTGAACGTCGCAGCTACAATTCCATTCACGCTATACTAAATGCCGATGAAGCTGTGAATTATCAAGTTGAATTTTCGATTAGGCTAAACCCAGCAGGCCTTCTTCCTTACAATAGGCACATCAAGATGCTGCTAATAAACGTGTATCCACCAATGTTTTGCAATTGCATGTTGACCATGTTCGTCGTAGTCTATGAATATAGAATCCAGCGCAAAACGTAATCTGTTCAATGAAACAACGTTAAAGATTAACACTCACGAGTCAGACTCTCTAGTGGATCTGACTATATTGCCAATAGCAGAAGCAGCTGTTCCGTAATTCTTCAGTCTTCGAAGATCTCGGGGGTTGGCAGTGAATATTCGGCAGAAAATAAAATGGCTGCCTTTACACACGTCGAATTGAATATTTTGACCCTTCTGATTGGTTAATCACGCTATCGATGAACTATAAAATGAGTCAGCTCATTTTGGTTGGCTCACTAGCATATTACGGTACCCAAAAATTCTAACATCGCATACGACTTACAATTAAGATGTTTCCAACATTTTTCGAGGCGAGAATTCTGACTGGCAAATCAAGCGGTGAGGCTGTATTTAAAACTACAATCCCCCTTATTCCTCGCATTTGCCTTCCCAGTACAAGCGGTTTTAATTCCCGGTGAAAACGAGTTTTGCAATTAACATTAGTAAAACTCCGGGACAGCCCTTGGATGTGGCAGACCTTAACCTTGCGGAACCGGTTTTCTCCCATAGCCAAATTTATATGGCATATTCAAGGGACGCAATCCCAATATTTATGAGCCATACGGAAAGACTAAAACTATTTTTTTGTCAAGAACCTCGGAAAACACGGTAAGAAACACTCACTCATCAGGTGTTTATGAATTACTTTATTATTTGTCAGTGTTGTAAATCTTTTGTTAATCTATATTTTTCATTCCATATGTATATCTCGAAATAAATCTATTTGCGGGGCTATTGTGAGATATTATGTCAGTCTATTTGCACATCTATAGTAAATTTATTTAAATCCGAGCCCTTGTAAGAACGCACAAAATCCCTTTTCAAGGCTACTTACTGTGAAGTTTTACTTTCGGATAACCGATTTATCTGTTATTACGTAAGTCGCTTGACGATTTTGGTATTCATAACTTATTGGTATGTCCTTCAAAACCGCAGGGGCGACAGTTTGGTATTCTCTGTGAAAGCACAAAATACCTTTTCAGTGATAAACATCTGCTTTCCCGGTAATTACCGGGTACAACAGCTAGTATTTCAATTAATTTAAATTAAATTTGTTTTTATATTCTCTTGGGATAAAACGGCCCTCCATACTCACACGTGCCTACTCTCACTTTCTTTCTTTTTCTTTCGTGTTTTCTCTATCGCTTCGTCGGGAAATGAAATTTTGCGTTTTTTTACGTCTTTCATTTTTTCGACTGTAGATTTTTTTTCCAGTTGTAAATTTGTCTTTGAAATTAAATTAATTTATATTTATTTATATAAATAAAAATCAATTTAATTTCTTAGAAAAATGTACAACTGGAAGAAAATCATTAATTTTTTATGGTATCATTAATGCTCATTTTTAACAGTATTTTAATATTTTTCATATTGAGCACGATGCATAAAAATATCTGCTGTTTCTTCAATCTTAAATCTTATATATATATATATATATATATATATATATATATATATATAGATATATTTATATATATATATATATATATATATATTTGTACACACACACACACACACACACACACACACACATATATATATATATATATATATATATATATATATATATATATGGAGAGGGATAGAGGGAGAGAGAGAGAGAGAGACAAAAAGAAGAGAGTGCGGCAGAAATATCTCCCCCATATTCTGTCCCGAAACACTTGCATAATGGTAAGATATTAGCTAGAAGAAAACTCGATTACAACTAATGTTATACTATTAAGTTGGAGGTATTTTGGGGGTATATGTAGGAGGTATTTCTTCAACAATACATATACATATACATATATATATATATATATATATATATATATATATATATATATATATATATATATTTTATTTATTGGCAAGGTGTTATAGTTGTTTCTACGACAGAAACGTATAATACTTTATAAAGAAGATAAACCGCAAATTTTTTTGGTTGAAATGTGGATTCTTTATTTTAAAATATATATTATACTCTATTTTTCATAATTCTGCTACACGTGTTCCTGGTTTTGCGAGATTCTTCAAGCAAAGAGTAGATAGTTCCACATATTATACAAATGAATTTTTTGCGTGGTAAGTGATTCAAACGTCTTTTGAACTGGTGATAAGAGTTTGTCCATACATACATACATTCATACATACATACACACACACACACACACACACACACACACACACACACACACATATATATATATATATATATATAGCATATAGTTCTTTTGTTAATATTTCGTTCTTTCGTGTTGTACGACATCATAGCATTATGAATTTACGATTTGCGACTGATATTTCGCCTCCGTTATCGTCGCATAGCAATCTCCTTTGTCGGCATAACAGAATCAATTACACTATTTGATCATTATATGTGCATGTATTGTCGGCATAACAGAATCAATTACACTATTTAATCATTATATGTGCATGTATCAAATTATTACTTCCCATAAAAATTACATTTTAATTAAATTCCATGAGAAGAAAACTAAATCTATCATGTAATTGTAGAATTAAGAAAAACTGCCCAGCAGAGGGCAGATGCAGATCCACTAGGTCAATATTCCAGGCAACCATTACTCCTAAAGAAAACACGACAAATCATTATATTTACATCGGCATTCATGCAGGAGAATTTAAAAAGAGACTTAATACACATAGACACACATTCATCAATCCAAAATTAAAACACTAAACACCTTTTTCGAAAATATTTGCGTATTGATGAAAAGGGGTCTGAATTCTCTAATAAATTGGAAGATTTTAGGTTTCGCTAAAACCCCTAATATCGTTAGGGATAGGAGCAAGCTATGTTTAGAAGGAAAGAAAAGCAGTACATATATGTATGTGTGAAGATATGTACGCATATATAAGTGTGTTGAACGGCATGATTTATTCCTTTAGGTTTTCTCGTATTACCCACACTCTATAAATCTATCATTCAACTTATTTACCTTAATCTTAACGGGTTTAAGTTTAAATCCCTCATCACTTCTTAATAATATCCGACACTTGTCGTATAACAACTACTGTGAATCCCAGGAAAACACACTTGGTACTTGTATAGGAAACGCCATATAGTAGGAACCGAAATTCAGCTACAAAAACGAAAGGCCATAAATAAGCTCCAACCCCAGACTGCTTTCCCGGAATAAGATACCTTACGTCCTCCACCAGTCACTAACATAAGCCCCTTCTCATTAACAAGGCGTCTACCAGAGGAAGACTGACATTGAAAAAACTTAAAACAATGCTTCGAGACAGACACTTAGGGGCTGATGATACAGACTAGCTTGAAATAGATTATTCCCATGTTGAGGTATTTTTTTATTGTAAAAAATACATATGCTCTATTGTAATAAATACATCGAGCAATCTATAGGTAAAGTTACTAGGATCAAACCGGATTACATACCAACGGATCGATTATCTGTACTATATATATATATATATATATATATATATATATATATATATATATATATATATATATATATATATATCAAACTCGCAACCTTGTAATTATAGTGTATTTCGTAACGGTACTACCAGGGTATACCTGAATTTATGTAAAAGTTAGGAAGTTGAATTTACCCTATTCATCCGACCTCATTGTTACCCAGGATTGTATCGTGTTATTCTTAGCTTTGCCTAGGATCTTCATATGTATGTTAATTTCACATTCAAGAGAATCAACATTGTCACCGGAGATTTTCCACAGCGTAAATTCTCTGTATCGGAAATAACTGAATTCCCTCCAGCAGTAGGTCATTTGTTCAATTTATCTTTTGAAGAACATGCTATTTTTGATAACGAATAATTCAGTTATTTATGACAGGAAGATGCAATAATGAAAGCTAATCTGTCATCATATGTTAACAGCATAAAAATGGGATACTTAAGTTTATGTATGGCTACCAGAATGCTAATACATAGTTATTTATCTGTAGTCTTGTGTTAGCATCCTTTGGATATGGTAATACGTTTTAAAAAGCTAAATAATCTTAAGATGCTACACTAGACATAAATTATTTACCCTACCCCAGGTCGGGTTTGCGACCTGTCAGTACAGAAACGTCTGCGTCTTTTAAGTGTAAGTAGTGAGGGTTTATCTATCGCCGGCTTGCTTGGCCAGGTGCGTCGCTTATAGCGCCTAATATTGCCCACGGGTCATCCGTCTGTATACTGACCAGGCTCAACATTTCTTAAAGAATGACACAGCTATAATATAGCACATGGAATTGTACACATATTTAAATAAAGCTTCATTTTGTGGTAAGGTTAAACTATTAATACTACGAATACTACCGTTGCTACTGATGATGATGATGATGATGATGTTACTGATGATAATAATAATAATAATCATAATAATAATAATAATAATAATAATAATCACAGTAACAACAGATTTAGTCGAATAAATCGAACTGATACATGTACACTTAAAGACCTAGGCACGGCCATAGGACGTTGAAAATTGCAGTAGAAAATTGCGGTATAAAAGAATTAATTACTGTATCTTGTGGCTTTCCATCATGCAATTTCGCATCTATGGAATGTAATTGGCATAGTAAAAGCTTAGTCAGAGTAAGAGACGAATGACGTCAAATGAACATCATGCAAAGTTAGTTTGACGGATTGCTTTGAAAGTCCGTGACCCCTAGGGGAATGCAATCGTTTAAACATAAAATATACGATCCTTTTTTTAATTTTTTTTTATTCATGAAAAACATTATTTTCATGTATTTATTACGTTCTAGTTTCTAGGCAGAAGCTTTAAAACAGAGTCGATATTTTTTATAGGAATATTTGGAATATAAGGAATATTTAGCCTCTTATAAGATAAATTATTTGGCCTAGGGATTTCTTGTTAAATATCTTATAACAAAATCATTCTATTCTCACTAATTTTATATGATGAGGAATAAATACGTACGTAATATCTACTCGGATTATGAGCAAGCCAGACTTCCATTCCCTGTGGTAGCTGCTTTCTCAGGCAATTATGTGTTACTCGATACATACAGAGTGGAATTTAGCTGTAGTTGTCTGGGGAGTGCTCATAATCTTGTATGATCAGCACTTTGAACAACGACAGTACGCCCAAACCCTGGATCGCGATGACTTGTGATATTATTGTGATTGACCAACAATAAACAGCTTCTAAAACAGTTTTGTTCATCCATTTTCATTCACCACGGTTAACACGCGGTATTGTTTATAGACATTTTCCAAAGGTGCCATTATGCTTTTAAACACAGATATCGTGATGATAATTAGCAGGAGCAAGGAACGTGCTTGAACCTTTTTAAGTGTGGAAAAGACAAGCAGTTGAAAAAGCCCACGTCTAAACAACAACATATTTCGCAACAAAAGAACATGTTCAAATCACCGGATGTAAAGAAATCACTGGTTATATATCCTAATACCTTTCTTCTATATGGCAGCTGTGTAATTTATCATCAGAACAAGGGGGCATTTGATGCAACCGAGACAGGGATGCACAGAAGTGTACCAAGGACACAAAGGATAGAACATGTGAGGAAGGAAGAAGTTTTAAGGAAAATGGGAACGGAAAAGGACATTTGTTCCTAGGTTCAGAAAGAAAGAGTTTAAATTTCGGGGAGACATAATGATGAAAAGAAAGCTTGAAGAATTTGACACGCGTAGAAGATATTTAAGGAAAGAAGCACCGAGGAAAGTACTAAATGAATGGCAGATCATGAACAGGGAGACCTCGTAAGTTTCCAGACATTGCTTCCGCCAGAAAAAGACATGAATTAGGGGAGACATATTATTGCCACGTCGGGAATGGACACAGTCCATAAAGGATTAAGGCACCCACATCGTCTAGTGATCTAAGAAGCTTACCCTCACGGTTTCCATAGATAGCTCTATCTGAACAATACACGGGGATCTACCTAAGTCTAATAACTTGGATTGGAGTAACAGCAACTAAAGGGTGATTTCACCCTATCCAGAACAAGAGAACATCGGAGATGGAGCCTCTCCGTAGGATGCACTTTAAGTTATTTTTTCCTCGTTTAATAAATTTATTTAATCGCTTTGAACATATTGTTATGGTATGAAAAAGCTTTCTTTACTGGGAACTCTCTGCCTTTGGGCAGAGAGGAACTCGGACGAGGCTCCGCCGAAGGGCAGAGCCTCGTTCGAGGTGGTTGACCACCCCGATCCCGTTTATACGGGTTCTACGGGCAATTTTTGCCCGAGCCTACGGGCCCTGAAAGCCCACATTAAACCGGCCTTGTGCCACATTCGACACACGTGGGCGTGTTGTTAAACATCGTGTGAGTCAGTCCTATTCGGTCGAATTCTCTGCCTCTGAGGCAGAGGGGAACTCTCTGCCTTTGGGCAGAGAGGAACCCGGACGAGGCTCCGCCGAAGGGCAGAGCCTCGTTCGGGGTGGTTGACCACCCCGATCCCGTTTATACGGGTTCTACGGGCAATTTTTGCCCGAGCCTATGGGCTCGGAAAGCCCACATTAAACCGGCCTTGTGCCACATTTGACACACGTGGGCGTGTTAATGAATATAGTGTGAGTCAGTCCTTTTTGGACGTCTCAGCTATTCGGTCGAACTCTCTGCCTCTGAGGCAGAGGGGAACTCTCTGCCTTTGGGCAGAGAGGAACCCGGACGAGGCACCGCCGAAGGGCAGGGCCTCTTTCGGGGAGGTTGACCAACCCGATCCCGTTTATACGGGTTCTACGGGCAATTTGTGCCCGAGGCTATAGGCTCGGAAGCCCACATTAAACCGGCCTTGTGCCACATTTGACACACGTGGGCGTGTTAATAAACATTGTGTGAATCAGTCCTTTTTGGACGACTCGACTGGACGGTCGAGCTCTCTGCCTTTGCGCGGGGCTCCGCCGAGGGGTGGAGCCTCGTTCGGGGAGGTTGACCGGCCCGATCCCGTTTATACGGGTTCTACGGTCATTTTTTGGCCGAGCCTACGGGATCGGTGAGCCCACATTAAACCGGCCTTGTGCCACATTCGACACATGTGGGCGTGTTGCTGAACATCGTGTGAATCAAACACTGAGTCAGTCAGTGAGTCACAGAGTCAGTCAGTCACAGAGTCGCGTCAGACGATTACTGTAAGACATTGGAATAGTGATACTGGTCGAGACAACATAGTTCTCTCTAACCTAACCTGATTGTTATTACTAACACTTCTACTTCTTTTGTACATATTCTGTTTGTAATATATCTGTGTTATTCCATACCTGTGTTCGAGTTATTCTTCATTGGTTCTACCTTGGACCATCACCGTGGTACAAGGAACCTGGACCATAACACATACCATAATCTCATTTTATTAAATATTGTAAACAAATGCAATAGCTTCTTTTACAAACCTGCATTATGTTTCTATTGTCACTCTCTAGACTGACTTCTGTTGAAACAGCATCTCACAAAAATCGCAATTGAAAATTCTGTGATTTAAGCGCCAAAATCTTCAGCATTGAAACACCTTGTCCAAAATTGTCACTTATCCTGTTGAGCCATCAGCGATTTATGTCCTATTCAACCAAGCATATCATTTACAATGACCACAATTCTAGAGCGCGTCGACTTAACACGGGAGCAACATCTGCCAGTCACACTTCGGCCGTTCAATTGGAAAGAAACCAAAATCAATAGCATTTGTTTGCCTACCAAGACAGCTGACGTTCCGACTTGATGTTGATTCACTTGTTCTTCGCACACAGAAGAGGCAGATAGCTAATAATGTTCAGTATGCAACTACGTCCGTCCACTTGTCGATAGTGTTTGGAGAGTGGAACATGACAGGTGTACCCCGTGATATATATATATATATATATATATATATATATATATATATATATATATATATATATATATATATATATATAAATATATATATATATATGTATGTATGTATGTATGTATATATGTATGTATGTATATATATATATATATATATATATGTGTGTGTGTGTGTGTAAAGATTCGTTTTTTATTCATTAATCTTTTTCTGGTGCTGTTTATAATAATATCAAGGGCATTTTCCCAGTAACGAGCTTACAGCCATATCACGTTGAAAAGACGTTATTTTTTTTACGATCACCGAAGTTACGATATGTCGAGCCTGATGTGTTCCTAGATGAGCGACCGCTTGGTAATACTTAAGAATGACTGTGTGGATAGTTTAATGAATTTGAAATCAGAGGGCCAACAGTTGTGTTCGTTATATTCACTTATGCATAAATACCATTGCGAAATTTATGAATCCAACTCTTATTCCTCAGCTATGGGTTAATTAGTAAGATGGGTATCAGTAGATCATTATTACTCCAAAGCATTCATTCAAACTAAAAATAATTTCTGACTTTAAATAACCTGCAAATAAATCGTAAAAAACAAACCAATCAACCAATCAGTTTTACAGTAATATTATTATTGAGTACTTCATTGAGAGCGCTGCCGGTCTGAATGCGTTTCTATTGTAAAATACATATGAGTTTAGTCACAGCAAAATTACTGGCTCTTATTCTCAGTATTGAGATCAGTCTGTCACTTAAGGACAAAATTAGAGATGGGTAAAAGAAATCCTGGTCTATACTCCCAGGACGACATGGGTTGACTGTCTGATTTTAAATTAATTTGAAATTAAGATGCTTTTAAATGTTCGCCTCAACCAAACATTAATGTCAACAAGACACGTACAAATAGCAAAAGCAGGACGCGTACTCAATATTCTATTCCGCAGTCTTTGTAGAATGAAAGAGATGTTCCGATTTGTTTTAAAAAAAAATGTCCACATTTTTGTTTTTAATCATTTCACCCCAAGCAAGGTGGGAGTGCCCCTAGCACGCCAGGGTTACAGAAGACTGAGAACAAGAGTAAAGTGGCATATTTGAGGAAAGGATAAAGAGATGGATGGGGAAAACGATCAAGGCATCAGAAGATGTCGATCGACATTACATTTGAATATTTGAAGATCCTAGCTCTCCGGGAAGCAAGTAAGAGGAAGGGAGTTCCACTGACGGGAAGTACGAGATAAGAAGCTGTTAGAGTAGAAGAGACGGCTATATTTAAGCGATCCGACAGCGGATGGGTGGGACCGAGATGCCAAACTCAGAGCAACCTTAAATTCATGCAGTTTGTGAACCGGCGAAAGTAGCTCGTCGGTGCATTTTCCGTGAAATCACTTGCAGAAAATACAAAGGGAAGCCACAGTAGATCTGTGAGAAGGCGATGTCTTTTCTATCAGTATTTTCACAGTAACTGCTCCGACGAGCTACTTTCGCTGGTTCCTAAACTGTATGAATTTAAGCGTGCTGATATCAATCTGAAAAAAAAATTCCTTATATTATTTTTTTTTAATGGATAACCGATTTACAGTAAAGAGTGACGTGAAGTATTTCACCAAATATACAGATTATCCAATATAATTATTCCGAAATGTAAAAATTATAATCATATTGACAAATTTGTTTTCATAGAAAAATTAAGTCAGGTCTTATGAAATTACAAGGCGCCGAATATAATTCTGTCATTTTATTAAATAAAGAACAACTTGTTCAATACAAAAATTCTATAAATTTGGAAACTCGTGACGCTGGAGAAACAGTGTAGCAACGTCCTTTTGTAAGTTGGGAAACATAAAAATCTCCAATCAGAAACGGAGACAGAGAAGGCAAGCATTGAAGGAGAAATATCAAGTTAAACATAAAGGATATGTTTATTCATTAAAATCGCCCTTAACCTCGATAAAAAGCGTGATAACCTAGTAAGCATCTTCTCGGTTGTGTTGCTGAATATGCACATAATGGTTATGGCAATATTCGCCATTTCCTTATAAGGAAACATTCCGAATTTATTGATCGAGCATTTAGAATTCCTGTCGTTTGAAATTTATAAAATCTTTGTTTTAAAAAACTTTAAAAAATATGTTTCTCGAGTTTAGTCGTTTTTATTGCTTTTTTCCCGTATGCATGGGGTTTCCTAACTTAGCTTTTAATTGAAGTCATGTTGAATGCTAACATCTTGATTAGGTTACTATTAGCTCTTTGAATTACATCTCCTAACCAATGTAGTTCTTTCTGCGGTGGAAATATCTCAAGTAATGTCGTTTTTATTATCTTGTAGAGTTCTTTGTGCGTGAGAGTAATGGCTTTCAAAGAGTCCAATATTTCTGCATCTCGAAGACAACACAGATATTATTCAATATCTGTCTGTACTTCTGAGATGAGGTAGTTTCCACTACTAGCATTGTTCTGAGTGTTCTCCTCATCTCTGTGGCCATATTCACGACGTTTCGGCAGTTGCACGCCCCAGCCTTCTTCAGGGGATTGGAATTTCGAACTGAATCTTTTATTCCGTCCACCTGGGTAGACTTAGTTCCACTGAAGTAGCCAGGTAAGGAACTCACAACACATTGAGACAAGTCATTGGATCTAACCAATTCTTTTATCTACTGGTCCATATGTCCTTAAGTGACACGTCACATGCTGAAGAAGCAGTAATCAAACATATTTTACAATGATTTAAAGTAACTCATTAAATTTCTTATTAGAATCGAACAGGCTAAATCCCAACACAAAATAAATCTTCATCCATTGAATAGAGTAGGATCAGTGTGTATAGTTTTGAAGAATCGGTTTTTATCTGTGTATGAAGAAAGCCCGTTAAAAGCATTCTTATATATTCCCAGAGTTTCCGAAGACAAATATAGTAGGCAGCAGGAAAACGTGCAGCCTATTCCCTATGTAAATGTCTATTCCATGCCAGAAGTGTGCCCATAATTGCATGCTAAGTTGCACTGTGGAAAGTCGATGATGCAAAAATACTGCACTTGTGCACAAAGAAAAAGGAAAGGTAAATAAGAAATCAAATAAAATGTATATCAAAAATCTTGTATACCAAAAATATTTCACAAAAAATTATTTCTTTACTTAGTCCAGTTTTTTTTCTCTTTGAAGGCTGTTTTCCTATGCACAAGAATATTTCTTAATGACTCTTCTTACTAATTCAACTATTATTCAGACTAATGACTAGTACAGATTATTTGACACATTGTCCTTTTATTTGTATCTGGTGCACAAACGTAATAGTAAACAAAAGAACACTCGCGTATATTTAACAGTAAAATATTCGGCCATATATTAACGTGTTACTTGAAGAGTATAACATTTCTAATAACTAAATTATACATGCTTAAAATCAGAATGTTTTTAGATTAATATTTTGAAGTGTATCTTAATATTTAAACATAATTATATATTATAAAATAGTTATCTTTTATTTTAAGTTGATATACACACAATCGGAATATGGTAACATATTAATAATTTTCGATAAAATAATTTATTTTTATCTATTTTTTTTGTAACTGTTTAAATTGCAGTATCTTTTCTAATTATCTAGACTTATAATTTGTACCGGTCTAATTCTTTATTTTACGAATTTTTAATTTAAATAGATTTTTAATTTAATATTCACGGGCACAGTAATATCAAAGCTGAGGAAACATTTCGGAAGATATACAAAATGGCGGTCTACGTCATACACATATATCAAATATATGCTTAGAAGTGGATGGGTAATTTCTCCCGCAGACAAACGCTTTATGAAAGTTGATTTGAATTTTTTATTATATTATATTCTATCCATGCAATTAATACTATCTACTGATAATAAGTTCAGAATAAACGTTTGATATCTAAAAGAAATATTTTCATCAGTAAACTGCCGATCCACTGTACATACTATATACTATAAATGCTCGCAATAATTTAACGGTTTTCCTATTTTAATATTTTGATGAATCGTAATTCTTAAGTTAATGATTAAATAAGCTTATGGTGAGTTCTACTAAAATAGAAAATCCTAAGAAATCCCCCTATCGCATCGTTAAGTTTAACAGATTTAATAAAATATGCTGTAAGGATTATAAATACATTCGCGATTTTAAGTAGTGGATAGAGATGAGAAGATTTCAAATTGACAACATTTTCTGTTTCACTAAAACAGATATTAAAAACTTCTATAGTTCTTTCTTTCACTGAAACCAACTAGCGTCTCTTATATGTCGTTTTTCTGTCTTTCTATGCGATCAAAACGGAATAGCCGATTATTTATAAGATAATGGCAGGAGACGTTAACACTTCTTTCTTTCTTTCACTGGACCCAAGTCCTGCCTCTAATATATATTTTCCGCCTTTACACGCATTCATTATTCGCGACGTATTGGCCAGGCGTAACTACCGTTCTAACTAATGAAGGGACAAGCAGAATTGAGTTAATTTTGCAAATCAGAATTAAAAATGTTAAATTTTCTAATGCTTACTTTTTTGCATTCGATTTCTTTCGACTACCATTAAAGACATTATCAGGAATTGCGAGTTATTAGTCTGTTTATTAAAATGTGTTTGGTAAATTCCGGTGTTTTTCGTTTGCTGGAATTAAATTTGTAACTTAAGCGGGATGTCATTGTGCTGAAATTGTATTTATACGTGCTTTTTCAGTACAAGATTCAATATACGATTTCCTCCGATGAAAAATATTCTATTGAATGTTAATTGTTTGGATTGTTATAATGGCATCTAGAAGTATTTTTGTTGAGTTCTCTATACTATTTTGGTGTTATCTATGACGCAGTCCGTGATAACGAATTTAGTTATAGTTGAAAGTACTCGATTGCAAAAATAAACTTCGAAAATTTTACCAAGTTTAATTCGAACATGAAAGAACTTACTGGGAAGTTTGAAAAATTAAATAAAAAGTTTTATATATAATGTTCCTTAATTTCTTCAGATGACGTCATCTACAGAAACTACTTTAAAATAATTATCTTGAGTTCATGTCTATTTTCCGAGTAACAAAGTATGTTCCTCCCTGGAGTCCCTTTCTCGCAGATGAACCATCTCAAGGCCCTCGCTGCTCTATCGCTACTTCCAATTAAAGTGTTCCGACGGACTACACTCCTTAATTCCACTGGTTCGAACATTCCCGGCTAAGACCCGCTGTGCCACGCACATTTTAGCAAACCAAACTTCGTTTTCAATTGGTAATGTTTCACTCTAGCATCTTCTTCCCACGAACAGCTGCTTTGTGGAAACGGCTCCCAAAAGAATCCTTTACAGACCAAAACAATTTTAACCTATTCGAGTTTAGGATCAATCGTTATCTTTTCCATATATCCGTCTAAAATCTAACACTTACTCTGTAACCCTCTACCTCGAGTGGCTTCCGGGTCTTGTATAAGATGAACATCATTGTAAAAAAAGCCACTGTATATGGGTCAGTTATAACAAAATTAGTATAGAAGATAAGGAAAATGAAAATAGAATATGCTGCGCTAAAGTTAGTTTCGTCTAACACCGCAAATTTCTCCAAGGCCAAAACCTGAAAACTAGAGTCATGTACTTAAATAGGCTTATCGGATCGAAACTTTCATACGAATTGTATGTAAGAAAACTCGTTCAGAAATATGTAAACTAACTGTATACAATAGCTTTGTAGTTTCAATGGTTAAAACTGACTTCTTCGGACTTTGCGAACTGGCGCTACAGACTCACAAATAAACAATTATATAAAACAAAAACAGTAACCCTATCACTAATGAACTTTCAACAGTTGCAACGAGTAAAATAGGTTTCAGTTCGACATTCCAACCACCTGAAGAAGGCCGGAGCGTACAACGGCCGAACCGTTGTAATAAACATGGCGACAAAGATGAGGATAATAGTCCGAATAATGTAAATAATGTGCATAATAACTCATCTCAGAAATATAGACAGATATTGAAGGTATATGTAACTTGAAGAGAAAACCATGACATGATCAAGATGTGAAGTTTGGGTTCATCCTTTTGCTAACAACCATTCTTTCTGTTTAATCACCCTCATCTTCTTCCTATTCCAGTTCTAAGAAGAAAGTTGTTCCCAAGAATCGCTACTTTATGGAACTGACTCCCGAGGGGATACTTACCCGAACACTGCAATCTTAACCTCCTCAAGTCGAGGGTCAGTCGTTATCTATCCGCCATAACGTAATACTATTTGTCCTACGTTCTACTTTTCCGTCCTAACTACTTATATCATCTACTTTGGGTGGCGTTTAAGCTTTGTATTGTTTAAATAAGTTATTTTCTGGACACGGACGGACATTTATTTTGTCATGGTTTGAAAAAGATGACACTCGGCGGGCATACCAATGAGAGAATGGACAAGTTGGGAAAATAGCATGTATATTTGGATGGAGCAACAGGGATATTAATGAGACAAATATTCGTAAGAGCTGCTAAGGATAATATGTTGTGGAAAGTCATAAACGGCCACGTCGCAAACGGTGAGACGCACTGAAAATGAATAAAAAGTAACTAAGTTAGTTACGTGTTTTTTTGTTTTTTTTTTCTCACGCTAATGGCAGATATCAGGGCTCGGGCAAAAGTTTTGATTTTGAATACTGATTTAAAGGTATGCACAACCTCTCTTAAAAAGGACTAGAAAAACAGGCTTATCTTGCCTTCATTCTTTTACACTTCAGCAACCCTGTTGTTCTGTATTTGACACTTGAGCAAAAGATCGATGTTTGAGCTCTGGCAACAAAAAAAAAAAGAAGAAAATATTTTGATTAAATTTTTTTATAAAGTAGGCATTCATATCAATTGGTGCGATTTGCAAGCGTACCAAATCATTTTTTTTATTTACTCCCATTACAACGGTTTTGTTTTTGTTTTTTGTTTTTTGTGGGGCGGGGTTGATGAGTTATTTTTCCCAATTACATTTCTTTACAAATGAAAATTAGACTGAAGAATCCGTAAGTGAAGGCATTTAGTACAATTTTAGTTTTATTCTGAAGAGTGTCGTCTGTCATTACATATAAGAAAGATCATTCTGAATATCCACAAATATTCATTCGGACCCATTTAAAAGAAACCCCTTAATCCTGTTATTTATAAACAATCTGCTATTTAGCTTAAGTTAAAGAACTTATTTAACAAGTTCACATGAAAAAAACTGGCACCTTTCAGGCAAACAATTTCAAAGGGGTTTTTCCATTTAGAAACAATTTAATTTTCAAAGTAAAAGAAAAAGATAAGCCATATTTTCATAATAAATTTTCTATCAGTTTATTCCTTATTATTGTATGTATTCAAGAATACCATCATTTAGTAAAGGAACACAGCCTAATTTATCTTCTGTGGAAGCAGAGTGCTGATTATATTGGTGCCAATTAACTTTTCTTAAACTAAATATTACCAAATATTGGTAAGTTCCGATGAAATAAATGAATTGCTTTTCTTAGTGACTCTTGGGGAAATAATTGATCAAGATTTGAATTGATGTTATGAACACTTCAAAGTGTACATGCATCTGTGGGTCTTTTCTGTATGTGGGTGCTTATGTTTATGCAATAAATCTGCATAGAGAAACGGGTCTATCTATGTATATGAGCATATATAGATAGAAACATATATACAAAGCAACGCATACACCAAAATCTTGAGGCATAATCCGCGATTCTTCTGTGTTCGGATTCCCTTGGCATCACCGTCACGATTAAATCTGATTATCAGCTCCCAGCACTCGAATACTGGCTTTTCCGGCGAGATAGATTTATATTTACAGAATTATCCATCCATCAATCCATATATATATATATATATATATATATATATATATATATATATATACATACATACATATATATATATATGTGTGTGTGTGTGTGTGTGTGTATGTGTGTGTGTGTGTGTGTATGTATGAGGAAGCATAGTTTTAAGGTATGCTGTATTTATGGGATAAAGTGCTCAATATCTGAGATAGAGCGTATGTAAATATAAAAGTGAACATTGAAGTCACCACTCTGTGGCGACAGACTGTTTCATGCTAAACAAATTCATCAGGCCTGTGTAAGAGAAAGAGAGGGAGAGAAAGAGAGAAAGAAAGAAAGACAGAGAAATAACTAGACTTAGAGAATGTCTATATCTATCTAGCTAGCTAGGATACGTTTCAGAAAACTTCATCCTTAGTCCAAATAACGCAGACTTTTACAAGATGGACACACATGCTAATTCTGCTGAGTCGAATCACACAAAACTCCCCCGTATTGCAACTGTAAGAAGGACGTTACAGATTTCTCCTGTAAAACACTCGTATCTTGATCGATTTCTGCCAAGGTTCAATGGTTATGTATTCTCCTTATAGTCATCATCTTCCTTTCACACAACCTATTTCATTCATACCACAACTCATTCACCATAACAATTGTAAGAGTAAACCTTAAGCACGAGCCGTGTATTTCGTGAATTACAAAATACCTCGATTCTTTTCATATAATGTTTGCGATCAAGCTGGATTCGTTGATTGGTTGATTTCATTTAGCGTTATATCAAACTCTGTGATATGTTTAATGCCGAAATCTAAATATTTTGAGCACAATTTTACGGCTTCAAATAAATCTATTTTGAACGCAATTGTCTGCCTTCAACTTCAGATAAAATGTATTGCTGGCTATTTTGTTTTAAAAATGTATTATTGGCCATTTTTTCTATAAATATTGATTGAGTGTAAGCTTTTTATATAAAAAAAGTATTGCTGGTATTTTTACTAAAAAATATTTTTTTATACTTTCATATTGTTTTATTTAGAGGTTCATTGTTTGCCCATAAATCTGACCCTAACAGACGCTACCATCCGTGGTCAAGGGTGACCTGGGAACAACAGCAATTAAGAAATAGTTCCATGTTCCTCAAAACCTCTTATCTTGCTGTCTGATGGAATTTATAGGAGTGTTCATCGTAACCTTGGTATTATTATAGAACACGTAACAATGAAGCTTAGCGTAACCCTTTCCTAATTATTTTCTTCTGTGGCCGCTGTAAGACGTATTGATCATATTAAAACATTTAAAACAATGATTAGATTTCCAAAAATACTAGGATACCTCGAACCACGATTTATAACCAGTTATAGCGGGTGAGACTAAATTCAAATCTAGATAGTTCATAGCTGAAGCCCCCAACTAGACAACATCAATTCCCATAAAATACAATTCTTTCTGTCTTCCGAACGATTCCTAATATGACCTCCAAGAAAATTTCTTCTATCTAAACGTTGTATTTTACAACATTGACTTAAAAATTCTTCAGTTTTAAAAACTTTTGTATACTAACAAATCTTGTGGAAGATATATTATTTTATTTGGTGAGACTGATTACTTAATGACTCATCCTGTAATAATAATAATATAAAGTTACAGTTCTGAACATTGTTCACTATATTCTCAAGTAAAATAAACACGAATTTAAACATAGCCAAATAACCGATACATTTCTCTGATAAAGAAACAAAATAAAACATCCCAGTACAAAAGAAAGGAAAAAAGGCATAGATTTTACCATACGATTTTTATGTAATTCTTTATTTTCTCTTCTTCCTGACGTTCCTCATTTTGATAGGGAGGATATTTGTTTCTTCATTTTTATTCCCTTCTACTTTCTCAAAATAAATAACACTGTCTTCAGTCTCGATTGAAGAATACAGTGTGAAAAAAAACGAATCGATGAGAAAAACTTCTAATCAACATAAATTTTTAATAAATACACCGAAAAATATGACGACAAGAAGGGAAAAAAAGTACCTGATTAAACGTAAAATTTCATTTTTTCTAACAAAACATAGAGATTCGGAATAAACTCATGGACTAATTAGATTCATTCGTTAAATATTATTCTTTTATATTTACTGATGAAGTTTATCACTTGAATTTTTCCAGTCAAGTACATCTCGTCTTGTAACTTACGAATGGTAATTTCTTAAAATGCTTTGAGCGTTTGTTTTTCCCAATTGATTAGAAATTGATTTTTTGACATGAATTTTTTCATCTGTCGTCAGCCAGTCATGAAGGAATTATTTTGAATATTTACAGAAAATTTGTTCGCATAATTTGTTCATTTTTTGCTCCAGATAGCAGGCACCATTAGAAAATTCTTCCGAGAATTAAACCATTTCGTTGATTGAATGAACAAATAATTTTCTTTTAATTTGTGAAATTCAATGGGTGGTAGTGATTTCCCGCTGTTGTTTTTCAGGCGCGAATTAAGTTTGCCTCTGAATTATAATCGATTTGAAGTTTGATGTGCAACTACTGGTTAAATGTCATTATAAATTGGGGTCGTTAGTTCATGTTTTAGATAATACAATATCTATTTTGAACTGTCAGATTTATTTCCGAAAATTTGAGATGGTCAGATGGCAGTAAATTCTTCAGCATTGTTTTCGTCTTTTAAATGATTTAGGTTTACTGTTCTGTGTTTCTTGCAATGACCCTTTTATTCGAAATCATTTCTTTGATAATTTTAATCACAATTTCGTGTGATAATTTTAGAGCCAGGACATACGGAAGTCAGAATCGTATCCTGTTTGAGACGTTTTACGACTGAGAAAAGTAGAGAGTTCTCAGCATATCTGACTTGATCAATCTACGACTCGTTGAGTTTGATTAACATATGATAAACTTTTATATGAATATAAGTATCACGAAAAGTACACAGAGGTTGAATTTGAACAGGTTTTTATGCATGCCATACTTTTTTAGAAAATTCGATGAGCTAGTAAGATGCGAATTTCATGCTTCCGCATTGTTTTCAGGTTTTAAATATTTCAGGTTAACTGTTTTGTATTGAATCTGTTAGGTTATTATTTCGGAATCAGAATACGTGGGAGCCAGCGTCGTATTTTCTTTGAAACGGTTTACGACTGCAAAAGATTATGAGTTATTCTATTTAACTCGAAGAGCTACGCCTTGTCAAAGATTTATAAATAATCTAATTTTGCCAAAATTAGCCAGAGGTCATATTTGCATAAGTCGTCGCATTGTCTTATGTCAAACCGAATCTCAGGCATCCCATTCGTTCGGAAGATTCGAGTATTATATCAGTTGGAATTTGTTTCTTTAGTAGTACGATTCATGTGTCACGAGGCCGAAGGCAAGGAGGGCCCAATGGGGATCGGACTCACTAGTCAGTCTAGCGAGACAAGCTTGTTAACCATTACGTCACGTCGAAGTGTCTAAATGATTTTCTAGGCAAAGATTATATGTGGCACAAGTCCGAAAGTGTTATGCACCTAGTGAGGAACGAACTCACTACTCAGTCGCAATTGATCGAGCGAGACAAGCTTGCTAGCCATTACACCACATCGACGTGCCCAACGAGGCAATGTAGAGACTTTCCAAGCGTAGCTTAGATGTGTTACAAGGCCGAAAGTATGGGGCACCCAGTGAGGATTGAACTGACTACTCAGTCAGAATTGATCTATCGAAACGAGCTTCATAACCTTTACAACAGGAAGAAGTGTCCCTTTTTTTCTTTATCATTATTGAGTATTACTCTTTTATGTTTCTCAGAAGAAAACGTATACCTAAACCTTCCTTTTAAATTAGGGTAGGGATTATCAAAGATTTTGGATATCTGCGATCCAGCGTCGTATTTTGTTTCAGGCGGATTAACAGTGAGGAAGGTAATGAGCTGTCGGCATACCAGATTTGACTAAGCTATAAGTGGGAAAAAAGTTAAGTGGAAACATCTTCTGCTCCTTCACGGCGTTGGAATTTAAGGCTCGCCACGACCTCCTGTCTTTTGTAGCTCATAATATTTATTGTCTTTTTGTGATCCCCCCTCAAACCTATTCTCTCATCCATTTATTCAAGCTCGCTAGCTAGGTTCTGCGTTATTTCCCTCTGCCCCTCTTGCCTTCAATCTGGCCTGGGAGTATCAAATTTTCCAGGTCCTTTTTCCTTATCTTGCGCCTTAGAAATAACAACTCTCTCCTTCTGATGTTATTTCCAATTTACTTAAGATTTCCATTTCCTCACAAAAATCGTCTTTGATCACGTTTCTGGTACATTGTATACTGAAAATCCTTTTGTAGAAATACGTTTCTGTCGCTTCAAGTCTTTTCATCGTTCGATATTCACTGGCTTTTATAGAACTGGTATTATGTAACACCTCAGAACACTTTTCATTGTTTCTAACGAAATATTTGTTTCTTCTCCGGACTTCACTAACATCCTAACTTCCATGTTCGTTGTACTCTGAATAAAAATAAAGTCTGGAGATTGTTGGGCTCCATCAGGTTATCTTGCCCAGGAAACACCACTGCTACCGCGGCTGCAATACATGTGATACCCCTAAGAATTTAATGGGTTACGAGTGATCGTAAATTTGTAATTTTCATTTTAGGTTTTTTGGTTATTCTAATTATGGTGAAAATCCGTATAGGCTAATTAACATTACCAAAATTACGCTGAGGTCAGATCTGCATATATTATCGAATTCCTTAGGTCAATAAAGGTTATATACAACATATTTATCGGAAAATTTGAGTAGTTGGTCATCTGACACGTGTTTTATCACCATTGTTGTCAGGTTTTAAAGGTTTGAGATATAATCTTTAGTGTTTCTCACGGGAATGATTTTATTCCTAATCATTTCTTTTGAAATGGTAGGGGATTATGTTTAACTTTGAAAAAGAATGTGGACCAGTAAACTCGCATATTAATACTGATATAATCTTACTCTCAGATTTGCATTAAATCAATATGCGTGAATAAATCTTGAATAGGCGAATAGAAAACTCATTAAATATTTATAATTAAACATTATTTGATTTTGAAAAATCTATGAAAGAAGCAAAGCCGGCCGATTAAATTCAATGATGATGGCGGCTGTGCGTGAGTATGTGTGAATGAAGGCGTGTTCATTCGTATGAAGAATGACAAGGGAATGATTTTAGTGTGGCACAAGGCCATTAAAATCACAGTCTGGCAATAATAATATAACATTTATTCCTATACAGATTCTCATATATAATGTGTTTAGATACTTCCAAATGATATGCGAGGCATGTTTGCCATTTTTTAACTCGATATATTAATTATATTCTTTAAATATTTAGAAGCATTCACTCCACCCACACCCACACACAAGCACACACTTATCACTCACTCTCCCTCACTCCTTCTATATATACAGGGTGCATAATGTATTTGTGGACAGATTTATGTTCATGGAAAAACAGATATATTATAACAGATAATAATTTTATTATTGAAAAATTTTATAAGCATAAAAATACATCATTTGTTTTGAAATTTTTTTCAATAAACCTTAACCTTAAATAAATACGTCTATGCGAGATCATCTACTTGATCGAATTGAATGGCCCTGGACCCTATTGTACATTACTCTTTCTATGTCGGCTTTCAAAGAATCTTTGGTTTTGGGGGTTTTCAATGACCTCTCTCTCATAAAACCTCAGTTCGTAGTAGTCCAATGGATTGAGATCTGGAGAGTTAGGAGGCCAAATGTTATGTGATCATGCACATTTTTAGCAATCTTGTCCTGCGTTACTTGAGCCTTGTGATGGTGTTGTGTTTTGTTAAACACATACGACCTTCCATTGCGTACACAGTCTGTCTAGGGCTTAAGAAATGTTTCCAAGACCTCAACGCAGGCAGGAGGATTAACTCGAAGTCCTTTGTGGAAATAAGTGAGGAGACACCATATTCCTTCATCGCTGCCAACCCCGCAAAAACATGAGAGTAATAGGAAATTTTTATGCGCATAATTGATGGAACAGCAGAAGTGTATGCACAAAACAATCTGCCATTTTTTTCTATAAAATTTCTAATTTTGGTCAAAGGTTTTCACGTCCGAGAAAAGCCAAATTGCATAATCTGCAGGATTTGGGGTTTGTTTAAGAGACTTTTCTTTTTGTTTTGTTTATGACATAAACTGATCTTTTCTCATCGCATAAGACTGGTGTTTTCGTGAACAACATTGCTAATTGTTCCTTTTACAAATATGTGGATAACACACACCAATGTACCTAACATAACAACAGCTGTGTGAATCAATTTAAATGATTTTTAGTATGTTTCTTATCTCCAACTTTGTTGATTATTCTAAATGGTTATCTTCGTTATGCTTTCTGATTGTCAATTCTTAATCCATTGCAGATACCTTCAATGTTTCTCACTGAATTGCCCACATACAATCTTTGACTCGTGTATACTTCTTCTACTAGTCTATATACCATGTCACACCTGGTCTTTGACGATCGTGACTCTCCAAAATTTCCTGTCCGTTGTAGTTCTTAATAAAACTTGTCGTTTAATTATCTATCTTAAAACTTTTAACGCCATAATTTACTCAAGTTCGCAAGTTACGTTATGCGTTTTTTTCCACTGTCCCACAGTGTGTATCAGATTTTCCAAGCCCTCTTTCCACATTATGTGCCCTAGAAATTTGAACTATCTCTTTCTGATTTTAAGTAAAGGGTCTTTTTTCTTTCATTTTTTTCTGAAGCTCCGTCTTTGCTCACATATACGATCTATGATATTCTCAGCATTCTTCTATTTCAGGTAAGTTTCTTGTTTAGCTCTGAGGAGATTCTTCAGCATTCACTGGCATATAGGACGACTGCTATTAGTTAACAAGGCAATACGCATTTGTTTGTGTTTTAAAAAATGTCCTTGTTTCTTATTACTTTACTTATATTTTGGAAGGCATCTTTCGCTATTTCACTGCGATTTCGGATTTTGGTGCCGCACTTTTCGTCCTCTGTAAAACCACTTCCCATATATTTACATTTTTATACGTGTTTAATTTTGGTATCTAAAATTTGCAAGTTGGGCTGTTCTGTTTACTAACAACAATAAATTCTGTCTTCTTTCCGTTAATCTTTAGAATTTTCTTCTTGCTTTCCTTCACTAAATTTTGTAGGGGTTTTTGAATCTTCCTTTTTGTGCCGGCTATAAATACCCTGGCATCTTAAGTTTTTAAGATTGCGGTCGTAAATAATTAATACAGGTAAGATTCTTAATCGCCTCGCAGTATAGGTAAATAAATCCGCTAATCGGACATAGCTTTGTCTTACACTTCTTTCTATTATCTGAATTCATTCTATATCCGTATGCATGTTCTGGGTTATTCTAATATCCTTCCCAAATATGTCATTGCTACCTAACTTTTAACAGTTATTTACGACAATATCCAGCTATTAAAAATATATTATTTAAATCGAATAAGATTTCTTTCCAAAAGGTTTCACTCTATTGCAACTTTTCAGCCATCTTTAATCTGCAAAGATATAAATGCAATATTAATCTCTATCCGTTGTCCTTCTGATTACTATTACTCTGTTCTCGATCCTTAGCAAGGTCCTTGTTACTAGCTCCTCCACACCTATTATTCCATTGAGTCTCAGTCGTTTTACTGCCTTCCTTGGGGTTACCCCGATTAAAAAGTATTACTTAAAATAATACGTAAAATTATACGTAAAATTAACATGACAATATCATTGGTAACTAGATCTTGTATTTATGGCTCTTGAAATTTTCACAGGAAGATATTCAGTGTTAGTGTTCAGACTAATCTTTACTTAACTACTGCGAACTCACGTCTAAAAGAATCAGTTATTTACACATGTCCTAATAATCAAAATCTGCTTCTATGAACAAACTTCTAAAATACATCATGTTTTTTTGTCTCTTTTCATTTACTGCTCAAATTATGTTATGGTTACCCACATTTAAAAGTTTTATTTATCACTGATCTCAAACGTGCTAGCTAGCTTCCAGTTTTCACATTTAGCAAGAAGAAGAAAAAAGCAGTTGAATTCAAGGGAAATATTTCCTTTATAAGAAAGATATCCGATTAGAAATAGCCCCTTTCGCGTCAACAAGATGGAAGCCATGGAAAATGATAACAAGATTGTCTCGGAAAAAACGGAATTAGCCGAAAGAGAAATGAATGATGCAGACGGCAGAATGAAAACCGCTAAGATGGAAGATAGCAGGCGAGGACATTGAGGAGACAAATGGTACTTGGTTGATCAGGTTGGAAATGTTTATCGATTAAAAATTTGGGACAAAGAAGTCTATATTATAATACTAATTCTATATACAAGAATGTAGGGAAAGAAAGATCATAGGTGAATATGATTTCTTTCTACATTTGATAATTTCCAAATACAGATTCTCAGAAACAGACAAATATATATGAGGAGGCACGGCTTGGATTGAGGAATCGGAGAGCCGAGTTCGAATTCCAGTCGAATCCATTACATTCACTTACATGCTAATACCCTTGGGAAAGGTGTGAATACACTTCTTCTCCCTCCATCTATGGGTAAATAGCAGGACAGACTGGGTTCTATAGCCTTGGATGGCAACTGGTCTAGGAGAAGGACAACTCTGAATTCAAAACCTGCGGAGGGTTGTTTGGGGACCTTGTGGCATTCGCTGCACCAGGTCCCTGTATTCGTCCCTCCAAACAGTGTGGATGGCCCTGCACAAAGCTTTCACCACTATAATCAAATCTCATGTGTCGGTGTCGGGCTTTCAGTTTCTGGGAACTGATCTGCCTGACCCTCATACGTCGAGTTCGACGGGAGAGTCGATCATATATATATATATATATATATATATATATATATATATATATATATATATATATATATATATATATAATTGTGTATTTACGCACCAATCCTACATTTATGCATGTTTCATTAAAAACGAAAGACAAGAGACTAGGATTAAGCTTTTTATTTAATTCTTCTTGTGCTCTAGCAAGTGTTTCCTTTTTGTACACAGAGTGTGTAGAAACTGTCCAAATGTTCTATAATTGCGAGCGATTTCGGCTATACTTTTAGCCATTATCAAGGAGGATTTTATTTATTCAGTTTAATTGAGTGTGTGTGCTGTGAGTGTGTGTTTTAGTGTTAAAGTGATGTTTCATTTTCCGAACACAGTTAGCACATTGAGCGATCAGAATTATGGAACATTCAGACAGTTTCTACACAGTCTGTGTTCAAAAAAAGAAAACACTTGTTCGAACACAAAAAAATAAGTAAAAAGCATAATCGTACTGCCTTTTCTATCGTTTTTAATGAAAAATGCACACACAGATATATATATATATATATATATATATATATATATATATATATATATATATATATATATATATCTGTGTGTGTGTGTGTGTGTGTGTGTGTGTGTGTGTGTGTGTGTGTGTGTATCATTTACGTCCATATCACGTTGAAACATTATCGTACGATTGCTGAAGTTAAGCCACGTCGTGCTCGGTTATAACCTCCATGAGTGACGGCTTGGGAATACCACATGATGTAAGCTTGGACGTGCAGCTGGTGTAAGGGATAACTCGGAATTGTAACTCGGGGAACGGAGTTCCAATTCCTGTTGAGTTTCTGATATTTGTTTTCAAGTTGGGAGGTCACCGGTGTGGTTAATTGTCGTTGGTAAGACTTCCTTTACTGGAGACTTTGCAATAAAACAACTGACTCACGGGTATAAAATAAATAATATATTGTTATTTATTTTCTTTAGAATGAGTCCTTTTTTTAACCGGTGGAGCAAAAGGTTCGTTTATAAGGCGGACATTGGTATTAGTTGTCACTCTCGTCGTCCCCTCTGCCGACCTCCTGCTCAGATACCATTTTCTAGCTTTCTGACCAGGATCCGTAATTCTGGCGGAAGTATAGATTTCGGCTAACATCATGTTTCTTTGTGTCAAATCTTTGATTGACCAACGATGACGATGATAATGGACGCATCATACTTTTGTTCTGTTAGTATATCTATCTTTAAAGGCGCTTTGTGTATTATTTTACACCCGACATTTCTGAATGGATCTAGCTTGTACACATTAGTCTGTAACTAGATAAAGTTTAGTGCGTGTATAAATTTTGTTAGGTCTCGATGCCGTTGTTTTTTTGTCTGTCTAAGTACAAATTTATACTTTAATGATATCATACGGTGACTGGACATTTAATGGCGGTACTCTTATATCTGGGCGTGGGTCACACGGTCATGTAAGTTAACTCTAGTGGGACAGGCGGTCGATCGAGAGAAAGTGACAGAGGTCACAGAGATGAGAATCAACTTGTTTCTATATGGGAAACACATGGATAAAGACGATGAGTTTTAGCATGAAACAGATTGTTGTTGCTGGGTGTTGACTGCAAAGCTCACATTTATATTAACATATGCTCAATCCTGATATTGTGTACTTCAGCAAAATCTTAAAACTGCATATTTATCCCATATATATATATATATATATATATGTGTGTGTGTGTGTGTGTGTGTGTTTGTGCATATATATATATATAAATATATATATATATATATATATATATATATATATATATATATATATATATATATATATGTATGTGTGTGTGTGTGTGCGTGTTTGTGCGTATATATATATATATATATATATATATATATATATATATATATATATATATATATATATATATTATGAAATGGACAAATTCCGACAATTATTTTAAGACATTTTTATGTTTATACATTCTTTTTATAGATACAAATATTTAAGTAAATGCTCTGTTTTATAATAAACAGTATTAAACAACATTTACCGGCCTGAATGTTCGAGAAATTTTCATAGCAAATGTTTGTCCTCCGACAAGAAATCGAACCTGTATGCTATACGGAACCATCATATAACCTGACGTGCCTTAACCGTTTCGGCCACAGAGGAGCGTTCGGTTAGCAAGGTCGATTTTACTGTTTTTAAATTCATGGAAGATTAAAGTTTAAAGACAGTAAAATCGACGAAGAGAAAACACCATATTGATACATGTTTAAATCCAATCTAAGCATTCGGCTTACATAAGCCATAATCAAAGATGACAATTCCATTATATCAAACAAAACACGGACGAAACAACAATTATCGTCCGCCCTTGCTGCATGAAAAATTTCAAAGCAACGACAATCTCGGATATACGACACGCGGAAGCGAAATTCGCGTCGCAACTCGTGACGTCACACAGCACCACGCGAAGGTGAAAACGTAAAGTATTAACTATGGGCATCCGTTGGTATAAATCAATGGCTTCTGTTATAAATAATTGCATTTAATAATATTTGTGGAGATTTCATAGTTTATTTTGTTCAGGTTAGGTTTCAAATGTTTTATGTATATAGCTTCAAGAATGTTCAAGTTTTGTTTATTGTTTTCATGTTTAAGTATAGTTGTGTTGTCAACAATGATTTTCCGGAATTGTGTACGCGGCCAGGCAAGTAGATGCGGACATTACATATCTGGGAAAGTATCGGAAACGTTAAGTGCGATGCTGATATCTGAAGACATATTGGATTGACCAAAGACATATTCCAAAAGCTGAGCAAAGTATTACGAGACAGGAGTGTTTCGTTGGTAACAAAGAAAAGAGTACTAGACTGCTACATGATATCTCTCCTCCTTTACGGCAGCGAATGTTATACTGTCTCTTCAATGATGAAGAAGCGTCTCGGGACAACAGATGTATGGTTCTACAGAAGGATACTATGGACCGAACATATGAGCAACGATGTGGTTTTGGAGAGGATTCAAACCAAGAGGAAACTTATACTTAACATCAGAAAGAGGCAGCTAAAATTTCTCGGGCCCGTATGGAGAAGAGGCATGGAAAATTTGATATTGACAGGGCAGACAGAGGAAAAGCTGGACAAGGGAAAGCAACTTGTGACATAATAAACTGGAATAAACAAGTGGATGGCAGAACAGGGTCTGGGATAAATAAGAAAAGCACAAAAATTCTTTAGAGCTACAAATGACAGGAGGTAACAGAGGGCCATTATCGCCTACGTGCTGAAGGGACACGTACATAAAAGAAGATGTTGCTACCATTTTGACCAAAGGGAGCAAATTGACAGAGCTATGCCTGAATTAGCTATTTAAAGAAAATACATCTCTCGGTGGGCATTCTACGAATCTATACCTGCAAGGTTGTGTTTCTTACCCAAAACTTAATCAACAGCAATTTTAAGGGATTTTTTTTTATCCAGTATTATTCCTTAAAACTATAAACGCCATTTTTAAATGAAAAAACGTGTTCGAGTTGTTTCCCTTTGTTATTAATTTAATTGATTAAGAAATTAAAATTGGGATAGAAACCAAACATACGTACCTCGTTAAAATAACGTTTATAATAATAATATTAATTTATATATGTTTGTGTTTATTTGTGTGGGTGTGTGAATGAAAAAGAATTGGATATAAACACACATATATATATATATATATATATATATATATATACATATATATACACACATATATATATATACATATATATACACACACACACATATATATATATAAATATATATATATATATATATATATGTATATATATATACATATATGCATATATACAGATAGATAGATAGATAGATAGATAGATAGATAGATAGATAGATGCACACACAAACACGCAATAGAAACAGACTGAGACGGAGAGATGAACCGACAGGTATGTTTAAATGCGAATATAAAATTATATATAAAGTGATATGAAAAAAGAGTAAAAGTTTAAGAAAGTTTGTGTGTGTTTTTTGTTTTCGTTTTTAGTAATAGGAATACATAGACTTTCCTATCACCCGGTCAATACCCTTCCCACTTCTCTTGAACAGGAGTAGAGGCTCATCCCTTGCTTCGTCTTGAGGAATGGGTTTCTGGATCATTTTCTAAAGAGATGTACTCCGGAGAGGACTCCAGTTCTCTTCAAAGTATATAATTATTGTCTCACTGATTTTTGCTTTCCAGTCTGTTGGATATCCTCATCTGTTCTCATTGTTTTTAAGAGCTCTGGATGCCCTTCTGACTCATCTAACTACCGTCCTATCAGTCTCCTACAACACTTTCCGGAATTCGACGCTTTTTAATCAATGCTGAAGTGGTTAAGGACCTTATCTCCCATGATTTACTCTCTCACAAACAATATAGTTTCCGCTTTGCCCGGTCTAACGCTGACGGAGGCATCTACGTAGACAACACTACCATTTACTCCTGCCTCAATAGTAAATCTGGCATTGCTGACAAAGTTAACCTGGCCGTTGGTCTCAAAAAGGATTCCAATCTGTGGTTGACTAAGGCAGGAAATGGCTTGAAAACTTTAATGCCTCTAAATAGAAAATGGTCTCATTTAACCACCATAGAGAAACCTCTCTGCCTCCTGTCAGCGTGGCTGATGCTCGTCATCACAAGGCCATCATACCGCTTCTTCATGTTCTCACGTTCTCCACTGACATGAGCAAGAATAACTAAATTGAATCAATAGCTATATCTACGGCAAGGATAGTTGGTTCTCTTTGTGGCGTCAGAAAGTTTTTCTTGTCTGAATTTATCATTCAAATCTATAAATCTACCATTCTTCCTTGCTGTGAATACTGTTGTCATATATGTTCTGATGCACCACAACCCGCTATTTTTATCGAGTTTCTCGACGAAATCTAAATACGGATGTGCACTGTCATAGGTCCTGATTTTGGCATCTCGACACCAGTCACTTTCTCACAGACGTGATGTGAATTCTCTCTGTCTTTTCTATATATATTTTCATGGCATCTGCTCTGATGAACTATTTTCACCGCTGAAACAGTTTAATATGACCGCCTCTTCTACTCAAACAGCTTTTTCTCTCGCACTACTCGACAGTGGGAATCCCTTCCTCTTATTTGGTTCCCTGATAACTATTTTCTTCAAAAATTTAAATGTAATGTCAATTGACATCTACTGATGCCTTGATCTTGATTCCGTCCTTCTCTTTATCCATTCTTCAAGCAGCTTTCTTTACACTTACTTTCACTCTATATAATCATATGAGAGCCAGGGGCACTCCCGCCATGCTTGGGGAGAAATGATTAAAAAAGAAAACAGAAAAAAACAGTTATTCGAAGTCTGTAAAAAAGTAAAATTAAATAGACAGACATTGTTGGTTCTTTCTAACTAAACACACACACACACAAACACACACACAGATATATATATATATATATATATATATATATATATATATATATATATATATATATATATATATATATATACATATTTTATATATATATATATATATATATATATATATATACATATTTTATATATATATATATATATATATATATATATATATATATATATATATATATATATATATATATATATATACATATTTTTATATATATATATATATATATATATATATATGTATTAGTAAAAAAAAAAGAAAGAACAGTAAGATATATAATCCGGTGTTATTATTGATATTTTTATTTTTACAAAACAGTGATCAATGTAAATTTACACAGCATACATTTTTATTTTCTGTTTTTGAAACATGGTAATTCCTGTGTAGCAATGGAACCATATTTTTAAATCAGTTACTGTATAATATATATATATATATATATATATATATATATATATATATATATATATATATGAAACGACGGTCAGAAACATATTGATGTTGTAGATGAACATGCACATGTGTAACACGCGAAATAAGATTTATGTTTGTATTATATATGTTTTTTTTTAGTATTTAAGCAAACGATCCGTTTATTTATTAAACATTATGTCTATATATTTATTTTCTCATACCAGCCTGAATATTAGAGAATCTTATTAGATAAAAACATATGTGCTCTACGGATTCGATCCTGCGTTACCATAGTGGAAACCGTTATTATTCCTACACGCAAGCGGCTAGTGACAGATTGGTGGTTTTGTATTTGAGTAGACGCACGCATTTGAGTAGACGCTCCGTTTATTTAGTAAACAGTTTAATTATTTATTTTCGTCTACTTACCTGAATATTCGAGAATGAGCTTTCAACCATGCTTGGCTATCGACAAAGTCCGTGGCCGATATGTCCAAAGCACGTCTTCTAATAATTGTTTCAACTAGTGGAACGCACGTTCGAATCCTGCCAGAGAGCGCATTTTATCTAATAAGATTTCTCGATAAGTATATAAAAAAAAAGAATGGATTTATGATTTATCCAACATGTTTTAATGTATCAAGCGTTGTAATTATGGATACACATATTTGAAATGGCCATCACATTTTTAGTTTTAATTAGTCCATCCGCCTGCTTATTCGACTTTTCTTCATTAATATTTTCCGAATGCGCAAGCCGGCAGATGTAACACTCTGTTTAAAGAAATAATAAAAATGGGACGTTTATTTCAAATACGAGTATCCACTATAATAACGTTTTGAAGATTGCACACATAAACGCACAAAGAACAGTTGAAAATTTCTCGGCCCGGCTATTAAGAACTTCTGGAATCAAATCTAATATTTGTCAGTCTGTTCTGATTTCCGAAAGTGCGTCGGGTCGAGAAATCTTCAATAGGCGTTCACTGGTCCTGTTAATGCAACTCTGTTTGAGAATATGGTTTTGCTATGTGTGCGAATTGAAAATCTATCGTTTGTGATGGGTTAACAGACTGTGATCGGCGAACAGTGAGTGTTTCAGCAGAGAATACAGGCAAATGAGCTTCCTAATACAACAGCGAATTGAATTCTAAATCGATATGGCATACCATTGTCGTTTCGCTCGCTGTCGCTATTCTGACTCAAATGACGAGAGAACGCGTGAATAGAAGCGGGAAAAAGCCGCAAAGTAATAAGCAATAAAAAAACGTCGGTCTTACATAATAGCTTAGCAAAATAGGCTGCTAAAGTTTGTTTGTTATTTCTCTCAAGTAATAATGGTTTATGTATTTTAATGCGTTGGCCGATGGCAAAAGGGTGAAAGCGTGGTTAATTTGCGCAGAGAAACTAAGCATGGAAATATAAAAGAAATAAGTAAGAGTGAAGAAATAAATTGGAATAAAAATCTAATATTAAAGCGTATGAAATAAATGGTGTGAATGAATAGATAGGCTTAATAATTTAAGGTTATAAGTAAATGACAAAAAAGGAGACATACATACATACATAATCTAATATATACTTATGAAGATAGATAGAAAGACAGATACATAGATAGATGCGTGCCTATTCTTTTCTGTATGTGTTATTTTTGGTGAACACGCGTTACTCATATTTTATTAATAAATATTTTTCATTGTACATTTAAACTACACACATACGCAGGTACACACACACACACACACACACACACACATATATATATATATATATATATATATATATATAGATAGATAGATAGATAGATAGATAGATAGATAGATAGGAATCCGACAGAATGATAGGATAAAGAGCATGTAGTAAACAGATCACAATCTAATATCTTTCACTTTCTTAAAGCTTCGTCAGAGATCAAGATAGAAATGATAAAAAGCAAAGAGACGTAGATTAATGTTATGTTGGGTTTGGTTATTTCTTACTGGTTAGATACGTGTCACAGGGAATGAAGTAAGAGACAATATTTAAATATGGCTGACAAATATCCTCGACGTTAAAGTGTGTAAAGTTAGTATCATGCAGTAGGATGTTTTGATTGGATACGTGTCACGTGTAAGGAAATAAACCATAATATTCAAATAAGTGTAAGAATACGTTCTGGATGTCAAAGTGTGTAAAGTTTAGTGGGGCACTGCAGGATGTTTCGAAAAACTTTTCATTGAAGTATCTCTCTTAAGTATTTTGTGTGTATGTACATATATATATATATATATATATATATATATATATACAAAATACTCAAGATATATATATATATATATATATATATATATATATATATATATATATATATATATATATATATATATATATATATATATGTCTGTGTGTGGCGGGGGTTGTTGATTTTTATGTATTCAGAAAAGATAAGTTAGATTACTGATTAATGGATCTATAGAAAAATGGTGATGCAATATACTTTTTAAACGTTTGTTAATAGATGGTAATATTGCTGTAAAACTATTTTCATAATATTTCCCTTTAAAAAGTTATGTTGTTTATTGATAAGACTGGCTCTGCTGAAATTAATGTTATATCCTACGTTGATGCGGGGCAAGGCGGTTGAATGTTTATCTAAACGCAAATCTCTTTTCTGTTCTTGGATGCGGGTCATTAGATCTCATGATGTCTCCCCAATGCAAACTTTATTGCGCTGTATATATTTTATTTGATAAACTCCTGTATTTGAATTGTTTTATTCTTTATTTTATTTTTCTTCCTGATTATATAGCCGATATTTTTGGAGGTTGTTTTAAAATCCTCGTATTAGGTATGACTAATACATTTGCGAGTTTTATTGAACTGTTGGAGGGTAGGATTATGAGTTTTTGTGTGTTTTTTGTATATATATATATATATATATATATATATATATATATATATATATATATATATATATATATATATATATGGAGAAATAGAAAAAGAGTTACTTATATATTTATAAATGTAATACAATACAGGGATTCAATCCGTACACACACAAAATCATCAAATCAGATAGTGACACTCTCATACACACACACACAGGTATATATATATATATATATATATATATATATACACACTCTTCCGGTATATCTTCGGACGTTTGAAAATACGCATATTTTTCTCACTGAAACCCCTCTTTAAATTTTCTCTCTGTTAAATTTTAATGCCTCCTCCATCTTTGGACCTCCCTTCCTCTCTCGTCTGTTACCCCTCTATATAGATCTCATGTCCACCCACACTCTCATATATATAGTCTTACTAATTTTTTCCCAGAGTTGTTTTCTTTTTTAATCTGTAGGTCTGATGAATTGGATTGTTCTTACGATTCCAATGGAATAAATTATGACCATGGAATATTAGCGTTCAAATCTTTTTATCATATCCTTACTCTGTCCTGGAAATTGAGTCTACCTGGATCATATCCTCTTGGAATTATTTTTATACATATATGTATGTGTATATATAATTGCATATGTATGTGTATATTTACCACTAATATTGTCTATATATATATATATATATATATATATATATATATATATATATATATATATATATATATATATATATATATATCTTTATTTGCTTATCATCCGACTTTTGAAGATCTAATTTTGAAGCTATTTTTAGGGGTGGGGTGAATCATACACGAGTTATAAAATGAGCGTATGTACAACTGGCGCTGGCTAAGTCGCTGAGCAAAACATATCCATTTACTGTAGTCAAAATGTTCTGCTGTACTTAATGTAATAAGGATTTGATAAAAACTGATGTTTCACTTAACTGTAGATCAATCAGAATTCACTCAATAATATTCTCATATTAATATCATATTATATTATATATTGTATATTATAACATGCAAACATAGTGAATATGCATCTTTTTCGATTATAAGATGTTCATTTGTTTCTCCGCTTGAATATGTCTGTACGCTAAACGCTAACTAAAACTGCTCGATACAAACGTAGAGCAGAGCTAGTTAAACCTAGCTTTCCCTGACGATCTGCTTAAGTGAAACCTTGGTACGTTTGTCTGGCTCACTAGGTGTGATTATATATATATATATATATATATATATATATATATATATATATGTGTGTGTGTGTGTGTGTGCGTGTGTGTGTGTGCGTGTGTGTGTGTGTGTGTAATTTGCAATCTGATACACGTAAAATACTTATAGAAAATACTAAAATTATAGGTAAACATACAGACATTAGACGCCTTAAAATCTTAGAGGCATTACATATTAAAAGCAAAAGACTTATTAATCGTATACATTACAATATTTCTGGTAACATATTACAATGTTTATAATATATTTAAATTTTATAACGTAATCTTCGATCTTTTGGCTTGTGTAGTGGAAATCTTTTTCACGCTGTCACATGATAAAAATCTTCGCCCTGCACGTGATAACATTATCGCGTCTTTTGAATTTAAATGGATTTTAACGTTTATTTTGTTTGTAAAAAAGTAGCAACATGATTACGCTACAAGATAATTGGCAAATGTTTGTTTAAAAAAAAAAATTGACTAAAAATATTGACCCTGAAGATGAACAATGATGTTCGAAAGCACTAGGTCATCGTATGGACAATACATATTTCGAAATCATTTTCAAATAAAAAGTCTCATTAGAGAATATGAGAAAATTCAAAAGAAAATATGCAAGACTATGTTGTTTTAACATTCAATACTACATGTTTAAAATATATATATATATATATATATATATATATATATATATATATATATATATATATATATATATATATATATATATATATTGTATGGGGGTAACAATCTCTCTTTTATACAGGTTTCATTAAAACGACTGACAAGGTATTGCAGCTAATTTTTTAGCTAATTTTTCTTCTGTTCTTCCAATTTTCTTCTTTTATGGAGATAAATTATGGAAGGCAAGGAGAGCATATCAATCTGCAACTGTTTTTCGCGGAAGTAAGCTTTGTGAGTATCAATATTCTTGTTTCCTAGGTTTATCAATTCATTTTCGGCAAATATGTTTGTTGTCGTAATAACATCTGCAAAGTTGAAAATGCAAATCTGAACAACTCAGAATATAAACCCTACGAAAATATCTCTATAACTGTAATCAGATGAAAAAATCAAAATTTAAGAATAGATTTACTGCTTTGTAATGATAAGACAACACCAGTAGCAATATGAAAACAGCTTGTTCATTAATGATACAGATATGTGTTACAATTTCGCCTCCTGAAAACGCCTGAAGCGTACATAGATGAAACGATATTCAAACAACAATGAGTATTAATTAAAACAGCTCTTGGATTATTGTTATCTTGTGGGAACTCCTTTTATTTCATATTTCTGTAGATAAGGCAGTCCTTGTTTCTTGAAATGGTCACTAAACACTGTTAACACTATTGGAGCTTGGGGCTTGTATTAGCTGGAATGTAATAAAAAAACGTATGTATTGAACAAAGTAACTAATAACAAAACAAAAGCCATTGAAACAATTAAAGTTCAGTTGACCATTGATGACAATTCCAGAACAACGTAACTATAAACAATTTTTTCTATCCTCTGCCAGAGGCTATGATGGAGAAAGCATTACCTCGAACCGTGGTCAGTGAGACACGCTGCAAGAGCCACTCCGTTTCGCGAGGCTCGTTCCTTAATCGAGACGCAATCGCGCCAATCCTCCGAAGGAACGCCACCGAACGAGGGCCAATAACCCCTGAATTCTCCACTGCCACAGGAGTAAAAAAAAATCTATCAGCAAGAGAAGAATATTTAGCTATGTTTTTTTTATTTCTGCGTCTCGGGCGACGAACCCCGGCTCAACCGCGGACCTGATCAAATTACCGGCCGAAAATGTATCCACACAGGTCGCATCCCAAATCAACGACTTGCCCATTTTAAAAGGGAAGATGGTAATGCCATCCGGTCTCTTTCCATCACCACGGTCGATGCCTACGGGTTCGATTTGGGAAGGGAACCCAGCTACATCCAAACCTCTTTGTTTATTAGATTAAGATAGTTTTCGTTGTACAAATAAATTTAAAATCGGGATTGGCCTTCTTCTAAATGAAATGATATTTCTGTGTTTAAATCTGCCTATCTATTGGCGGGTATACAGACATTTTCACTTGTTCAAATTCCGTCTACCCGCTTCTACTCAATAGACTCATTTTCATCCCATATTTTCGCTCCTCTTTACGTATTGCTTGTAATCACTTCTTTTAGCAGACAGACTCGTGAAATGTAAGCGGTGTCTTTTAATGCTTTCCAAAGTCTGGAAAAGCTAAAGACGTTCACCAAAACAAAAAAATCTCACACACACAGACACAGCAAGCTGTAAGCATATTTTGCAAGAAAATACGGTGTGTGCTAAGCACTAAACTCCCACAGTCTTTGACAGAATTAGATGTCTCATTATTTATTTAAGACAAAATCCGCTGAAATTTCTGTCTTCCTCAAAAGCCCAGACAAACGCGCAGATATTAATCGAAAATAATAACATATTTATTGCGATAATAGCTCGACGTACACATTCCTGTCACGTTCGGTTTCACAGACACGTTTAAAAAAATCTGGCAAAAACTCCTGTCTAGAGATATTAATGCAGTTATACTGTTGCATATTCTGAGTTGTTCTCAAGCATAGTATATCGAGTACATTACTGTGCATAGCGTAGTCTTGTATAAGGCAACCAAGGGGCTTACGAATACATTGTTGCGTTACGTGTTCAGTTTTAAAAGTAAAATAACATATTAATAGAAATAATATCTGTCTATATTTCTGAGATGAGGTATTATGTACATTATTTACATTATTCGGATTATTGTCCTCATCTTTGTTGGCATATTTATTACAACGTTTCGGCCGTTGTACGCTCCGGCCTTCTTCAGGTGGTTGGAATGTCGAACTGAACCCTTTATTTCGCTCACTGGGGTAGACTGTTCTAGTTCCACGTGCCATGTTTAATGGATGTCAGCTATCAGTTATCTCCTGTTATTTTTTCCTTCTGAAAGAAAGAACACATGGCACAGTGGATAAAGGCGTTGGATAGATCCAGTGACAGGACCCAAAGAGTCTGAGTTCAATAACCGGTTAAGGCAGTGGAGAACTTTCAGAGGGAATAATTAACAAGAGATAACTGATAACTGACATCCATTAAACATGGCACGTGGAACTAGAAGAATCTACCCCAGTAAGCGAAATAAAGGGTTCTGTTCGACATTCCAACCATCTGAAGAAGGCCGGAGCGTACAACGGCCGAAACGTTGTAATAAATATGGCGACAAAGATGAGGACAATAGTCCAAATAATGTAAATAATGATGGAAATAATGATTTAAAATTACGAAATTATCAATAAATTTCTTGGAGTGTTCAATCCTCAACTTAGGTACAGAATATTTTTTTACTTTGTCGTGTTTGATATTTCCACGACACTTGACTGCACTAAAAATACCTTTATATATTACGTACAGTAGTTGGATTTGAAACCTAAATCTGAAGGCGCAAAAGAATATGGAAAATGTCTTCCAAAAGGTCAAAGAAAAGCGTACTGATCTGTCTTATTATATGGCAGAGAACAATCTAATCAATAAGAAAATTGAATGTGGTTCTACAGAAGGATGCTGAGAATCCCATGGATTGAACATGAGTTATGACGAAGAAAAGAGTGTTGATCTTTCTAGGATAGATAATAAGGAAAGAGGGGTTGAAAAGTTTGACACTCACAGGGCATTTTGAAGGCAAAAGAGAAAGTGGAATGCAGCGACGATGACAGGGCAGAGATTCAGAGGCATAGGAAAAATAACATTACTAGCAGCAACAAAAAATAGGGGAATGTGGAGAGCCACCTCACAGACGTGAAAAAAAGGTATATATCAACCCGGGTAACTTACAGAGAATTCTTACAGGACGATAGCATAGTAGATTAAATGTCAATAGTTCGAGTATCTATAGTGTAAAATGTGATAACTGCTCATTCCAGAAATTATCCAATAATAACCGACAAAGATCACGGGTTAATTGCTTGGCAATATAAAATTCAAGAATCTCTCAGGGAAAAAATCAGTTGGAAATTTTGTGTCTTGGAACTTCTTCTTCTTCTTCTTCTTCTTCTTCTTCTTCTTCTTCTTCTTCTTCTTCTTCTTATTATTATTATTATTATTATTATTATTATTATTATCATCATCATCATCATAATCATCGTGTCCATACAGGGCGTAACCGATACTGATACAGCATAACTCCCTCTCCTCTGTAACACTTGGCAAGATTTGCCTTTTCGCTGTTTCCCCCAGATTTTGTTCTGCAATCCATTTACATAAACCCGCTAATTACGTTCCGCGCTGTTATCCTTTGTCTACCTTAACTTAAGTCTGTCTTGTGAGTGTCAAATTCTGAAAGCCCTCTTTCCTTATTAACTGTCCTTGAAATTCCAACCGTCTCTTTCCGAGTCTACTAGCTTGTTGCTTCGAAAACCGAAAGCCAAATGTTACTATTTAATATTAAACCAAAATGTGTACATTCAAAAAAAAATTATATAAGACTCTGATAACACAAGAGATTTTTTTTTTAGTGGTGGCTACAGTTTGACATTTAAAGGCTTACTTTCATAGTTCGCCGTCTAATATATTATTCAAATTACTAGATTTAAATTCGAAATGCGCGACTTGTACACTGGTCTGTAGGTCAAATCGGAATTGTAATTATTCTCTAATCCAGTGGAAGCATATTAACAATTTTCTCAATATTCATTACAAATTTCGAAATTCCTTTTACGGAAATGGCTTAATTCTGTTTGTAACGATCGGAATTGATAAGCGCTTTCCCCCGAAAGTTCTTCTCAAAGAATTACATGATTTTCTAGTAAATTATCATACGTAGAAGTCAATTAGGTTGGAGGAGCATAATTAATGTACGAATGACTTGTGTCACGGAAGTTAATTTAATTCAAAAAGAGCGCTCACATGTCAAACTGATAAGCCACCTTCGTAATAACAAGATACTGATGTTAGCAGTTTGCACATTGAAGAATTTCCGAAGTTGGCCAGACTATAGAACCGGATCTTCACAGGCGCACAAATCGATAACAGTGGCAATAGATTAATAGGATTCTTTTCAACCTTAGAAAAACGTGTTTCCGTTTAATAATTAATAATTTGGAAAGCTTTAATTAAAATGTAATTTAAATTTAATTAAATTCCTAAATATTCTATTTTCACTTAGAATTTTTTTTAATATACCCGAAGGTGTTGCGTTATGTTGTATCATAAATATTTTTGCATAATAAAAATCGTTAATAATACAGACGCTCACATAAATATTGGATGTGACTTACGGCCATATAACATTCCCATACAGGTTCCCATACAATCACAGAAGTTAAGCAACGTCGATCTTGGATGGGTGATCTTTTGCGAATACCAGGTGCTGTTAGCTTGGGTGCGCGGTTGGTGTAATAGATATTGGCTCGGAATTAATAATCGGAAAGCCGAGTTCAAATTCCCTTTATGTTCGTTATGTTCCCTTTGGAAATGTATGAAATTACATCCTGTCACTCTGCTACGGGTTAATTACTAAGATGTCTATAACTAAAACATCTCCAAACAAATTCTTACAACATAACAAATATGGATTTAAATAACCTGCAAAGTGTCAATAAGTCATAAAAATGAATCACTCAGTAAACATTGCAAATATTGCCTTTTCATTTTTCGGGGTGTCGGTATCCGTGGTTATCGCTCAATCACACACAGACGCACCCACATTCACACAAGTTCGCATGTGCATACATTCATGTGTATGTGCGTGCGCTTGTGCACGTGCATCTAGGTACGGTGGAGTAATTCGGTTTGTGGACTCGGGGAGCCGAGGTCGAATCCCAATCGAGTTCGTTACATTCAATTACGTGCAAATGCTATTGTCAAATGTATGAGTCCATCTCTTCTAGCCCAACCTACACCTAGCAGGACATGATGGGTTCTATAGCCCTGGGTGACAATCGGTGTAGGTGAAGGACACCTCTGTATTCAAAACCACCAGGTACGACTTAATTAGCCTCACCAACACGCAACTGAACAAACGTGATGAGTACAGCTACACTCCCGAAGATATGACCATGCAGGGAGGGTCCCCAGCAACGGGAGGAAAAAGGCCCTGGGTTTGGTGTGTGTGTGTGTGTGTGTGTGAGAGAGAGAGAGAGAGAGAGAGAGAAAGAGAGAGCAAAGTTGGAATAGTAATTATATAAGACAAATATAAAATGTCTTTGACGACATGTATCGTTTATGAACAGGCATACTAGATAACTGTATTGTACGAGAAAGGAATCTAAACGAGGGAGAAGAAATGCGAAAGAGTATCGTTAAAGAAATTAAATTCAATCGAAATTCAACCTATTTCTTACTTTTATTTATTCATTCATTTATATGAATTCAAACGTGCTGCTAGGTTGGCATCTCAGTCCCAACCTTTCACTGCCGAAACGGTTAAATGTAGCCGTCTCTTCTACTCCAATAGCTTCATGTCTCTCACTTCCTGTCTGTGGAACTCCTTTCCTCTTACTTGCTTCCCTGACAGCTATAATCTCCAAATATTCAAATTCAATGTCAATCGACATCTCCAGATGCCTTGATCTATTCCCCATCTTTATTTTCTTTTCATCCTTTCCTCTTTCACGCCTCTTTACACTTACTCCCACTCTCTGTAACCCCTTGCGTTCTAGTGGCACTCCCGCCTTGCTTGGGGTGAAATGCTTAAACAAAAAATATATTTCCCTTATATAATTTTTAGAATTTTCGTAAAATATGTTAATAAATAAAAATAAAAAAAGTTAAATTAAATAAACTCATTTGAAATTCCACAGACAAATACTCTGAAATATTATGTAGCAACATTATATATATATATATATATATATATATATATATATATATATATATATATATATATATATATATATAGTCTTAAAGTGTGCTATATTTATGGTATAAAGTGCTCAATATCAGAGATAGAGCGTGTGTAAACATAATATATATATATAAAATAGATGCCTGTTTATAAATGATACATGTCGTCAAAGACATATTTGCACACTTCTATGTTCACATTTATATATACATATATATATATATATATAAATATATATATATATATATATATACACATATATATATATGATATGACTCTCATTATTCCAATTTCCGAATAATTTGTTTGATACAATTTTGTTTTTCCCCCCGAATACTTTCGAATTATATTACATTCGATGCCAAGAATTCTGTTTTCTCTCTGTTTTTGGGTAATTTTGAGGTCCCCAGGTTTGCTGGAAGCAATTTCAAGTCACTCAAGCTGATTTCATTTATAACGGCCAAACTCAATTTCTATGTGGTTTCCTTTTTAATACAATATTCAATAAACGATCTCCTATGGAGAATGGTACCCTATTTAATGTTAACTGCTCCCCTTGTATTACAAAGTCTTCCAGAATTTTAAGTCTCCTTTCATTGAGACTTATAATAATATATTTTGCGTTATCTATTAAAATTTATCTCACGTTAATGTCATTTTGACCATTTGTCATATATATATATATATATATATATATATATATATATATATATATATATATATATATATATATTGTATATTATATATATATATATATATTATATATATATATTATTATATATATATATTATTATTATATATATATATATATATATATATATATATATACATATTATAAAATATACTTTTACGGTATGCTATATTTATGGGTTAAATTACTCAATATCAGTCATAAATTGTATGTAAATAAAAAAGTGAACATTGAAGTCAAATCCCAGACTATTTATATATACAGGTCAGTGATGCATTGTAAGTAATCTATTGAATTGCATTGTGGGTAGTCTATTGTATTATTCTAACGTTTGTTTTGGTGGACAGTAACGGTTGTGTTCAAAATTATTCTACGGTGTTTTGAGTGGGAATAATTGTGGACCCGCATGCAGTTTTGAGGCTATTTATAGTGTTGCCAGTTAACTTTATTTTATTATTGATAATTTTATCGTTGGGTATTATTACTACGCTTACATGTGCTTATCTGTGCGTACTTGGTTTGTTAATTTTTTATTTTTTACTAACTTTATTTGTTTGAATTAATTTATTTTACACGCTTTTGTTTATTTTATTTTATTAATTTATTTTCCTTTATTCTTGTTCGTTTACAAATTTCGATTTTTAAGTAACGCGGTAAAAAATTGTTTTCGTGTTTGCATTTCGAAATGCGTTCTGATCGTTTATTTAATAGTTTGTTTTGGTCTGGGAAGGAAATTATAGACATTTTTTCCTCCAGACAGAGTTTACAGTTTTCAGATTGATTGTTTATGGTTGACGTTCTTTTCATTATTTTCCATGACGTTTACCCGTTATGCAGGGGAGGTTACTTATGCGATTTTTTAGAGTATATGTTAGAGTATATGATCACCGTAAAATTCAAAATATGAACCAGTTATGCAAGGGAGGTAACTTATGTGATGTGATTTTATTGAGTATATTTTTATGGTTTTAAAACAATTTCAATTCAGAAATTTTAAACACGTTGCTGGTATAAATATTTAACAACTTTATTCCTATACTCATTATTGACTTTATTTATTTTGGGCCGCAATTCTCTTATATGAAGAGCTTCTAGAATTTTTCGTTTTTGTTTATTAGTATCTCGGTGAATTACTGTTGTATTTTTTAGTAATATCTGTCTAAATTGCGAATGTGAGCATGAATGTTTCTTTAAATGCTAGAAATTGAACTAATCTCGTTTAAGTGAAAGGTAAGCCTTCTTGCCATGGTCGTTGTAGTAAAAACAACATAAATCTTATTAATACGTTGTCAGAGATCTCTCAAAGGAAATTTAAATTTGTTCACGATGTCGGTCTTTTGTAAAACTCCAGCTGACGTAGAAGAGTCGTTATGAAAGTATAAGTTTTGTATTAAATTCAGTATAGTATATAATTCATTTTATTTTTTTACTGGAATCATTGAGAGATATATTAGTGTTTATAAGACTTTTTTAGAATTCTTTCATCCTGTTTATAGTTAGAATGCATTTGATTACAGTATAATAGTTTGATATGTTTAGAGTTATTTAAGGACGTATTGATTTATGATATATTTTTGATAGCTCGTCAATATTTTCATCAACGATATAATTAGGAAATTCGTTATTAATGAGGGTTTGTTTAATTTTTTTTAATTCAGAAAATATTTTTTTGAGGAATTTAGTTTTGCATGGTATATTAAGTTTCGTATAATAGCAATTTTGTAATAGTCAGGACATACTTTTATAGTTGAGAGTGTATGTATTTATGCCACTTGTTCTTATATAGGGAAGTAGTCAATGTATCGTTGTTGGTATCTATAAATGCATCAAGAAACGGAATTTTATTGCCATTGTTAAGTTCATATGCGAACTTAAGTAAGTATATATATATATATATATATATATATATATATATATATATATATATATATATATATATATTGTGGTAACATAGGTAAGGTTATTGAATAGAATAATCACACAAAGTTTGGTAATGAAAAATAATATTTAGGACTAGATCTACACATATAAGATTCGACACCGGTGCGTAGAAGAATTAGTCAACTGCTAGAAGTCAAGTGAATCCCACAATGAATCTAACTGCGGGACATCTACAAAGCATCCCACGAGGTCAGATGTAGCACAAGGCAGAATTTAATGTGGGGTATCCAAGCCCATAGCCTCGGCTAAAATTTGCCCGTAAAACGGGGTTGGTAGCTGTTTTCCGAAACGATACACATCAAGTGATATATATATATATATATATATATATATATATATATATATATATATATCAGAATTTGTTAAAAGATACATCCCTACCCATCCCTAAACATAACCCCGCTTTCAAATGTAACTATTAACTGATACAACGAAAATTAAAAATTGAACCCTCTACCACCCCTTGTCTAGATGAATGGATTTATCGGTAACCTTGGAAACTCTCAATTATGAATCTTTCTAGTGCCGTTAACAACCGTAAATTTTAAAAAGTAAGTTACTCCAAAATTCGCTTGATGAGGAAATGGAACTAATGTCTTTGGTTTAATAACAAAATTAAATTCAGGGGCTTTAGCTTCCATTTTTGAAACATGGTTATCACTGTGTAGCGGTAAAACCATATTTTAAATCTATTAATTTATAATATTAATGCTCTGTAAATTTAAATTTACATTGAGCACTATTGTGTAAAAATAAAAATATCTATAAGAACACCGGATTTTATATCTTACTGTCCTTTCCTTTTTATATATATATATATATATATATATATATATATATATATATATATATATATATATATATATATATATATATATAGCGTACAGCGTTTTTATTTAATTTGTCATGTGTTCCTATAATGTTCTTCTTTTCTTGGCTTAAAATAAAATATTCCTATAACTCTAGATACATACATAAAAAATCCATGCATTCAGATAAGAAAAAAAAAACAAATTTCACCCTTGATAATGAATGAAAATAGTTTAGCCGAAGGCATTTGGACCTACAAATCATTCGGGCAAGTCCTACATAATTCGTGTCAAGAAAAGAATAAAATTATAAGACCATGTTAGAAATTAATTACAAAATTTAACAGCAGTACCTATCCAGTCGTTGTTAATGTAACTTGAATAAAAGAGCTGATTTGTGACGTCCGCTGAGGCCGAGAAGTCTAAAACACCTCGGACCATACGGTGCTTTCGCTTACAAATGGGAGCGCAATTTCTAACAATGGTGGAGAGCTCATTTTCTTTATTGTTTCTCAAATTTGATGGCTGCTACATGAACGGGTGCATCATAAATACTTTTACAAATGTTGGGGTCGGGTTCCTCACAAGAAAAAGTGCAATATCCATATAAGCATATGTCCGCAAATCCTTCGTTTTTGAGTTATTAAGTTTAAAGAAAGATTACGGTAGGCGACGATTTATTGCACGTAGACTAGGTTACATTTGTCATTCGTGTAAATTTGTGTCTAATCTGTCTACAACGTTTAACCTGTGTAGAAATGAGTTAAGTGAGAAGTGTCACGTTTAACAATGACAGCATATTCATATCGTGAGCAGGTAGATATTATTTTTACATACGGGCGCGTGCATGGTAATGTACGCGAGACTGCATGGCAGTATCAGATTGCTTTAACCGACCGAAGGCAGCCAAGTCATCCAAACTATACTGCTGTTTACCGTCGCATTGCTGAGATAGGATCTGTGACACCACGATCTCTGGATCAAGGAAGACCGAGATCCGCTCGCACGCCTGACCACGGAGAACACATTCTACTGGCTGTCGGAGACGATCCAGGTATCAGCACACGTCAAGTGGCCGTAGCATGTCGTACATCTCATAGTACTGCAAAGAGCGAGAAATTTAACCTAGTCTACATAGCAACATAGCGCCATCGACCGTCAACTTTTTTTTAACCATAATAACACAGAAAGGAAAGATTTGCGGACACATGTTTATATAAACTTTTTCCTTCCTTGTTTTGGTGTAAGGAACCCGCCCCCAAAGTTAGTAAAAAGATTTTTGATACACTCTCTCTCTCTCTCTCTCTCTATCCACACACACACACACACACACACACACACACACACACACACACACACACATATATATATATATATATATATATATATATATATATATATTTCATCTAGTTAATGGCTTAAATGAAGGTTACAAATAAGTGCTTAGAACCGAGCAAATAACGTCTAATGAATCAGAACAGAGAGGTAAAGGCATATGCAAACATGTTTTTGTTGGTTGTAGTATTGAGAGAGATAATATCTTGAGGGGGAAGGGATAGAGTTTGAGCTCTGAATGAGTGGAAAGGCTTTGGCAACTTGAACATGGTTTTGAGCAGAAGTTTTAATTAATTTGGCGTTGTAGCGTTTTCAATCGGACAGAACTGGCCAGCGACGATTTATCTCTGCTTAATGCCACTTAGGATTTGCGAGAGTCGGTCGGTGTCAGTCAGTTCATTCCACTTGAGCCGAAATCGGCAACCAATCAACAATCGCCGTCGACCTTGCCCGCTCCCGTGAACCGCCCATATATCCAAAGATGCACGCGGAAAACAAGGGCAATCACGCACACATACATACATACATACATACATACATACATACATGTATACGTACATACAGAATACCAAAAATACACACCTACACAAAAGTATACATAATCACACTTGCTTAAGGATTTTGCTCCAATGTTTTCACAAGTTTAAACCTTATTTTTTAAAACTCTTTTTCAACAATAATTACTAACAATTATTCCCCACTCCAAATTATCTGTTCCCGCTCAAGAATTTCTGCGATTACATACAATAACATGAAGAGCTTAGTTTAGTACATCACTTTAATTAGTTTCTGTCTGATCATGGGTCTCCAAGGATTGGTTTTTTTTCTTTTAATACCAGTGAATTTCCATGACTTCTTGAGGAAAATAGTGGAATGATTTCCATTTGACTTTAGAATTGTCAATCTCTTAGACTATCTGCCACTCACGACTAAATAGCCTAGTCTTCTGTATTATTTAACTCGTAGTAGCAGAGGTCGCAGGGAAGCGATGAGCTCATGCCTTTCGCAAGGGAAATTGTTGAAAATTGAGCGTAAAACAAACGCGGTCAAAATTTGAACTCGGCCCGCCAATTCTGATTTTCGCGCCGATAAGCGTTTCGACACCGGCATATTATTTCATTAAAAGGGTACTGAAGGTTTTTTGACATGCAAGTCTCTTTTTTATCTGTGTTTTCAAACACATTAATTGTGCCAATTGTAATAGCAAGAAGCTATTCAATACAGTAGATAAAATGAAATTGGTAGCTGATCTAAAAAATGTGTTGTTAAATGGCGCAAGTAATGATCTTAACGCCTCCAAAACGAAATTAATCTTACAGAATCTTCGTGCCGTACATCAGCATGGCTGATGCTGACCTCCAAAAGAGTTCCTCGTTGCGCCTTCGCAGGCTAACGTTTTTCCGGTAACTTAAAGAGCAAAGATTATATCGAATCATTTGGTATGTCTGGTGCTCAGAAATGTGGTACATTTCGTCGTTCGAGACCATTTTTCAAAGTCGAATATTTGTACATGCATTGAATATTGCTGTCTCATCTGATCTGATGCTTCCGCTATGCATTCTTGATGAAGCTGAAATTTTATCAGGGCTGAAGTTGGATCTTGGCTTCTATCACATTCACGCCGATGTCACATAGCTCGCCTGTGCTTTTTTCTAGAAATACGTATATATATATATATATATATATATATATATATATATATATATATATATATATATATATATATATATATGCAGACACACACACACGGTGAGGGGGAATAAATATTCGTGCGTCATGAAATAGTTTAATTAACATAGTTATAACTTATAAAAAAATTCAAATCCATACAATTGCATAATGTTTCGATATGCAAAAAACATTTAGAAAATTTTGTTCTGAATGAAATTGTGTTATTTATAAAATTTCGAGGCGAAAAAAGTACTCGTACAAAATATTTCGTCAATATAAAAAGCATAAATTATCATTATTTACATAATTCTTTATAAGATCTTGCTAGATTCTTCCAATTATTTTATTACTGGAACAACCTTGGACATTCCGCAATTCATTACTTATATAAGGTTAGCTCCGATGCGTGTGGTTTGTGGCAATGTCTCTTCATATTGAGAGTACCGAGTTGGCAGTTTTCTGTTTGCTGTTCCCGACTGGTAGCTAGGAGTCCAAACTCTTGCATAGAGTCTTGAGCGGCTGCTCTGATCAATAGTTGCGTAATATCGGAGTTCTTGCAGTGCTATGTTGCGCATGGAAGGGTGTCCCTGCATGCACCTCTAGTGGGCAAACCCGCGGCCACATTGTGTTGCAATCTACGACAGTTCCCTTTTGCCCATGTCACATATGATGACCGACCGCTACGATTGCATTAGGCCTTTTCCTTACCAACATAACTCAACATGAGGATGAACAACGAAACATATAATCATAAACCAGCTAAAAAAAATCACGTAAACCCTTCAACATTTTCTCCAATATCTGTGGTATTCGTACTATCTACTGCAGTATGGAATCGTACCTCTTTGATAGGTTTCCTCATATAGTAGCTCTCTGCGAGACTATATTAAGTCGTCGATCCCTTTCTCTCATTTCTCGATTCCCGGCTAAGATCCACCTGCACGGCCTGGGAGTTTATGTCCGCGATCATCTCCCGCTGGCCAGGGAACTCTCTTTGGAAACTCCAGACAATTCGTATATGTGTCTCCGTCTATCTCTCCTCAAATCCGGTGAGCTATCTCTTCTTTCTCTAGCGTTCCCATTCCTCTCAAGACTGTTGTGTATTTGATAGAATTTCCGATAATATAGAGAAGGCCATCTCTGTACATCCGTTTGCAAAGCATATTCGCGTTCGGTGACTTTAAAGCCCACCAACTTGCCGTCATCCAAACCCTTACCTTTTCAATCACTCTATCCCTCACGCAGGTCGTTGACTTTCCTACGCGTTTCCTCAGTAACTGTGACGGTAATGCTACCCTTCTCCATCTCTGTTTTATCTCCATCCCTGCCTCTTGTCACGCTATGCAGTAACTCTGAAAACGTGGTAGAATCTGTTAACATCTCGACAGTAGAGCACCCATCCTATTACTTGCTTCCCTGATAACTATAATCTTCACCCTTTTCTCAATTATCGCTCTAATTTTTCTCTTACTTCCATTTATCCATTTATTATGTAAAAGTATTTCTTCTATATTACTCTATACTATACTTTGCCTTACCAGTATTTGAATCACGGCACTTTGTATCCTCAGTATATTCAACCACCTGATGAATATTCATGAGCGTTCTCAAATTTAAAAGCCATGATAAACCAATGGCATCCTTGTATTGGTGTATATACATGTGCAAAAAAGAAATCCTTACTTTTGCCGTCGATGCCGTCTAAGAATAGTTTTTCCTCTTGTCTTTTTATTCATTTATTCCTTTATATATATATATATATATATATATATATATATATATATATATATATGTGTGTGTGTGTGTGTGTGTGTGTGTGTGTGTGTGTGTGTGTGTGTGTGTGAGAGAGAGAGAGAGTATTTAGGCAGCCATCCTTCTTTCATACACATTCCATTAAAAACGATATACAGTGTAACCCGGATATAAGAGAGTGGTCGAGACCGGAGAATAGGTCTCTTATATCCGGGTTTCTCTTATATCCGGGTTTGGCATATTTTGTTTAGGAAAGTATGGCTCTAATTCGGGACCATATATAATCTCTCTTATATCCGGGTTTATCTTATATCCGGGTCTCTTATATCCGGGTTACACTGTATATAGTTACTGAAGTCCGCGAAGTCCAGGGCCAGAATGATCACCGAAGTGACTTGTGGGCGGGACATTCTGAGAGTGATGGATTGCCTTTGTCCGGGTTTTGAATATCAGCGTGAATTCAAAAGAGGCTCTTGAGAATTCTGACGAGTCGATATGCCTCCCACACCCAGGTCTGCAACCGACATATACCACACGTGGAGGGACGTTCAGTCAACGTGTGACATGCGTTCCTGTCACGTCTATCCTACAACTGACTCTTATAATTCAAGCTGCCAGGGTCAATAAAACGAATACCGGAAGTATATGCTCCATTTCGTTGATAACGTATTTATTAATAGCGTGGCGATCCCGAGATGACACAGAACGCAACAGAAACTAATATACAATTTATCTATTTCAATAATTCTCTCAGACGAAAGTCACGAGACATGGGTCATGGAAGGGTGGAATGTATTAGTTTTAAATGGAAGAAGTTTTATAAAAATTAAACCCGAATATTAACCTTAAAACATTAATTTGGGGTTATATGAATAATGAAATATTAATATAATATTAAAAGACGAATAAAAAGGGGTTTAAGAATGACTTTAAAATATGTAGATTATAGGATGTAAATGATTAATGGAAAGAGGGCTGGTGAGATCTTAGATTAAGGGAAAGTTTATAAATTATGAATATAGTGTAAAAGGATATGAGGGGGATATATACAATTTAGAATTAGTTATACGAGAGTCATTCAATAAATAAGGTGAATTTGTCGGTATAAGGACTTCTAATACAGATAGAAGCTTACTCTTTTTTTTTTTTACTTCTTTTTCCCATGATTTCAGTTGTTTATCAGACTTGCCCAAGAAATATTGAGAAACATAAAGAAAGAAAGACTTTGGCTTATTTCTGTATATTGCACGATTTCGAGGAATTCCATCATTTGAAATACTCTCAAATATGAGCAACGCAGGTGTGGGTCAGGCAGCTCAGTTCCAGACTAGCCGTACATATCATTTGATTATAGTGCTTAAGGTTTGTACAGAACCAAAGACACTTTTATGAGAGCCGAATACTGGCTCACACTACGCCACAAAATTCCGGTTTTGAATACAGTGTTGGCCTTCCCCTAGACCTTTCACACTGAAGGTTATGGGACCCAGTCTTCCTGGTATTTAACTATATCTGGGAGGTGAATTTATATACGAGGGTCATTCAATAAATAAGTTGAATTTTGCGGTATAAGGACTTCTAATACAGACAGACAGATGCTTACTCTTTTTTTTTCTTTTTTTCTTTTACTTCTTTTTCACGTGGATTTAATTTCTTTTGCAGATTAAAAAAAACTTTGAGAGTTTTGGCGATTAACAAAGATGGCCGACCAAGAAGCATGCTCCAGGATTGAACAGCGGTCAGTTATGAAGTTTTTGGTTGCAGAAGGGTGCAAACCAGTTGAAATTCATAGGAGAATGTCAACTGTGTATAGTGCCACATGTTTCAGCCAAAATAAATATCTACAAGTGGGCTAAATTGTTTAAAGAAGGACGGAGCAGTGTTGTGGATGAAGACAGGCCTGGGATGCCTACAGAAGTGAGGTCTCCTGAGGTGATCGAATCAGTCAATGACCTCATTCAGTCTGACAGAAAGGTGACAGTGGATGACATTGCAATGCCTTTGAGCTTATCTGTTGGGACAAACGCAGGGGTCATCAATCAGAAGGAGTCATCTTGCATCATGACAACGCAAGGCCTCACACAGCAGTCCAAACGGTGCAGACCATAAACGAACTGGGCTGTGAACTGCTCCCTCATACCCCTTTACAGCCCCGACCTTGCCCCTTCATACTTTCACTTGTTTGGTCCCTTGAAAGCGTTCACGAGAGGCACGAAGTTTAAAAGTGACGATGAAGTCAAAAGTGTTGTGAGAGACTGGCTGAGACATCAGTCCAAAGATTTTTACGCTGAGGGAATACGGAAGCTTGTGCACAGATGGGAAAAGTGTGTGACAGTGCTGGGAGACTACGTTGAAAATAAAAGAAAAAAGTAAGCGCCTATCTGTATTAGAAGTCCTTATACTGAAAAATTCACCTTATTTATTGAATGACCCTCGGACTTTCGACATTTGAAGTGTTGTAGGAGGGTGAATATTATGGAAATATAGTAGCTAATTGAGTTAAAACTATATTATGGAAATCTGAATTTGTTATATATATACTCTCTCAGCTGCAATTGATAGACTTTGCGATTTTCAAGGGAAATGTTCCGACCAGCTACTTTCTTTAGTTCCAGCAGCTCTCACCCTCACAAACTTGACCTATAATGCCACGTACACTGAGGTGAACCACTCTTATTCTTTTCACATTCCATTGGTAAAGAAGAAATTCAACTCAGTTTCTTCCCACTAACCACTACGTTGTGAAACCGGATCCTCAGGAGGGTTTATTCCCGATCACTACAATCTTAATCTATTGAGAGTCTTCACCTAACTGTAATCTTACCCACATACCATAATAAACTGCTCCTGTTGTCTCTTACTCTTTCTGCTCAGACAACAACCTCCTTTTGTAACCATCAACCTTGTGAATTTTGGGTGTTGTATAGAGCAATGAAAAAGGTACATAAGAACATAACAGTTGCACGGGTTGTGTGCCCACTACTAACAGAAAAAGTTGATACCTCTCCGTCGACAGAAACGAATTTAACTAAAGTCAGTTTAAAAAAAAAGGTAAACCAAACATTGGCCTGAATTTAGGTGTGACATAAAGAGTATGTGGTCGGTCTTGAGAATTCTGAGAGGCGCAAATGATCAGATTTGAGATTAGTGAATTATTAGTAGAAAGAAAGATTCAGACGTTTTGCAGGAGCAGACATTTGGTATTAGCGGTTTGCGAAACATCAATGTTTTCTGAGTGTTCTTCAAAGACAGTTTAGCGAAAATGCCGGTTAATTATAAAGAAAACATATTTTTTCTTATGAATACTCCTCATTGGGTTATAGGTGAATCTAATTTGCCGACACATCTATTTCGACGCCAGATCCGTTGTAGAGAAAAACAATTCACAAGTTGCATGAGACCGGGTTAGCGACAAGAATAATTGCGCTCATCTTACCGTCGACTGTAGTCGGTGTTTGAGCCGGGATAATATCCCTAATTTTCTCTTCTGTTATATATGCAAACAGACCATGGCGCGCTTAGATGGCTCGTGAAATATATTTTTCATCTGAGTATATCTGACCCATTATCAAAATTTCGCCATTGAAGCTATCAAATTTTCCCTCTCCACTGTTTCTTTCGCTTCTTATTTCTGTCTCTGTTTATCTATTTCGCTGTCTTTCTCTAAATAAAATCAGCAAATAAACCAGCTTTGTTCTATTTCCTACTAGTGATGGTAATCTCCCTGATTATTTGGTAACCTATCCGCCGGTTAACTGCAATCAACACCTGCTTACTCTCCACAGTTTTTGCTTTACATAGATTCTAATCCTATTTTTAAGGTTCGACATTAATACAGATTAGATAGTCGCCTCTCTGTTTACGCTGCGTGTAAAGACAAGAACAGTTAATGCCGTGGATCGAATAAGATGGAAATTAGAAATGAGGATTTTGGGGGAAGTCAATCAAAATTGTCAAGAACACATTTGTATCTATATTTCTTAGATGAGGCACCACGCACACTACTTACATTATTCGGACTATTGTCCTTACAGTGGGCAAAGGCGCTAATCAGATCCAGTGACAGAACCCAAAGAGTGTGAGTTCAATACATGGTTAAGGCAGTGTAGAACTTTCAGAGGGGAATTAACAGGAGATAACTGACATCCATTGGATATAGCACGTAGAACTAGAACAGTCTACCCCAGGGAGCGAAATAAAAGGTTCAGTTCGACATTCCAAACACCTGAAGTAGGCCGGAGCGTACAACGGCTGAAACGTTGTGATAAACATGGCGACAAAGATGAGGACAATAGTCCGAATGATGTAGGTAGTGTCGTGTAGAAGACATTCAGAACAACTTCTTTCTTTAAAATCATTTCCTCCCAAACAAGATTATAATGCCACTAAACAGAGAGCAGTTACTGGAATGCAGAACAGTATTCTTGGAGGCAGAAGAGTTACATTTTTGAAGAACGTAGCTAGCAGTGAAGGAAGTAACCTGAAGAGTACACACGCACCTCATTTGTATTTATTAACGTTAGTATTTGATTTGTAAATGTGCACACACCCCAGTCGGTCGTCCAAGACTTCCAACACTGCTTCAATACAAATCTACCCTATCCCACGTTGTGATTTTTAGATCATAAGGCAGCCAATTGTTGCAGGTATTTTTGTGTTGAGCTGGTCCAAGCAGGGCGATGACGTAGAGGGAAAAATAATAACACTCGAATAAACTTAACAATAGTAAATACTGTTTTTATAACAGTCTCCGTACAATAATTAATTTATATCAGAGTTCGCATACAATTGATTATCATCCCAGCCCGTATCTAATCGGAAGTGATACTATCGTCGACCTGGCAGAAATCTGGTTTGCTGTTTTAGTAAAGTTCGGCACAAGGGTGAAGTCGGAACTTCTCTTCGGAAGGCAGTCACATGGCTTCTCTTGTCTCTCGTTTCCGTCTCGTATATCCCCGACCCGTCTCTCTCTCTCTCTCTCTCTCTCTCTCTCTCTCTCTCTCTCTCTCTGACCCGTCTCATTCAGGTGAATTCGATTCGCGCATTCGTATTTATGGACAAGGCTAAAAACTGGCATCGGGGTATGGCGAGATAGGGACATTTCGGTGAATCCCCTCAGGTTTACGTCATAACTTTGGGGAATTCCCTCTCTCATCTCAATATCTTTCACTGACTTTTTCAGTGAGCGTGGGTGGCCTATCCACCCTGTCATGTCTCGAATCAACTTCACATCCGTTGAAATTTCCGATTTGCAACTGTGCGGCAATCAAACATCTACCCTCAAGTTTGGGTCACTTTCCCATTGTTCAAACCGCTCAACATACGACTCAAGCCGTTTATATATGAATTTAATCTTCAATTTTTCCCATTGGTTCTTTTGGTATTAAATCTTCTTGTTTCCATGCCTTTCAGCAAATAATACTTACTTATGTTTAACAACACCTTCCGCTTTACCACGGCAACGACAAATAGTATCACATATTCAGAAAGAGCGCTCACACGCGTTCAACTTTCTAATATAAGCTTGACATCTTTAAATGCTTTATTGCATAAATAAAAGACTGTAATTTCAAAGCCAAATTAAGTCATCAAATATTTTTCAGTTGGCTTAAACAAAGATCTCCAATTTCTGGACCTGATGATGGCCGATGGAACAATCGAAAGAAGTATTTTAATCATCATTTTACATTCTAAATTTCATTGAAAATAAACTTAGTTATGTTTGAAATGTATTTATTTTCTTATCAATCCACCGCAAGTAAAAACTTAATCCATACATTTATGTGAAACCTACAAATAGTAAGAAAGACATAAGAAAGATTCATTATCTACAACAAAAGTTTGAAAATACCCGTCTTTATTATCGACAACGATCTTCAATAAAATCTATTCTACAGAAGTAATACTAATTGTTGTAACCTTGTAAGCGTTCTGAAAGCAAAGGAAATATTTATCGTAGATTACTTCCACATCACTGTAAATTCAGACTCGAATATCGGGGGCAGAAAGAAATGCCGAAAACTCGATTCGCAGGTACTATCTCACAAATCACAATGCACGTAACCAGTCAGAAAAATAACTCACTCTCCGACGAACACAGTAGCCAAAATACACGAATTTTTTCTCCTGATTCGAGAACACTAACTGCTTTTATCTGCCGAACATTTTTTCCATTCTTCAACAACTGGGAGAGGACACCCAATTTTTGCATATGAAAATACATTTATAGTGACTCCTGAGACGGACTTGTTTTTAATTTAAATATTCCGTCTTCAGCATGTCGTGCCCGTGTTTTTAGTTAGTAATTTTCTTTTTCGCCACATTTTCTGTCGTAAGATACACGTGACGCGCTGTCGCTTGGTCTGACGAGGTAAGTCGCCGTTTTCTTCGCTATATAACTAGAAAGGGTTACTGAATGAGGGATAACAAAAACAAAGGTTGGAAATGAAAATGATAATCTTTATAACATCAACAGAATAGAATACTCGCCAGCGGTGAGAAGTAGGTAAACCACCTCTGGTGGTGGACTACATAGACAGCATATTATCTCCCCTTACAATATTGCCAACGTATTTATGAGGATTGGAACATACCCATTGGTCTTCATAGGTACGGTATATAACAGCAATTTAAATGTATATTAGGAGACTGTGCTTCGAAACATAACAAAACAAAACAGCTGTATATATTCGTCTTGCCATTATATATCTCTCGCCAAACACATTGACACTGATATTGTAAGTCTGATATTAGGGGACAATACTGCAATGATACATGACTGAAAATATGAATATAATATTAAAAAGTGACAGCTATCCACATTGAAATAAAAACAACTATAATTCAATAAATTACGGCCACATCACGATAAACCACCAACTTCGAGTCTGGTCAGTACCTAGACGGCTGACCGTTTGTGAATGACAGTTGCTGTAAGGTTGGATGTACGTGTAGTTTAATGGATATTGTTGATAGTAGAGCCAAGTTATCTTTCGTGTAAATATCCTCGGGAATTGTATGAATCCAGTTATTTTACTCCAGTTAATTAGTAAGACTTGTATCACAAAATCATTATTTATCACGGAAAAACTTCTTACAATAAAAAAAACAATTTTCTCGCTTTAAATAACTTGCGAAAGGTTGATAAGCCGATGTATAAGATATAAAGGCAGTAATAGACAGAGGTATAGAGGGAGAGACAGACATATATAGAGGCAGAGACAGACAGAGATATTGAGGGATTGACAGATATATAGAGAGGATGACCTAGAGAAAGAGAGAAATTGAGATAGGAAAGACACACAGAACGTTACAAAGAGAATAGAGAATAGACAAGGAGAGTGATATACAAATAAAAAGAGAGAGAATATAAGATAGAGAGAGAGGGGGTGAGTATTCTCATTTAAAAACAAGTTAAGAAAAGTGTGTAATTTTCATTAATATGACTCTAGGAACAAATGTACCTAGGAATTGTTATCCTTACATAAACATACACAAACACACACACACACACACACACACACACACACACACACACACACACACACACACACACACACTATCTCTTTCTTTCTTTCTTTCTTTCTTTCTTTTGTTCTTTCTTTCTTTCTTCTTAATAAACATATCTGATGTAAGTTTTTTTCTTTTAAATACATAATGACCGGATAGGAATATTAGATTTCATGCCTTTAAGTTCATTCGTTTATGCACAGTGATCATACACGTTACAATATGAACTCAGGTCGCAGCTTATCTTTTAATGCTGATTACCGTTACTCCACCCAGCATCCGAAGCAGGGACCCGCCCCGGATGATCCCATTTCATAGCCTACTGTCCACACATTACTGTTGATTGCTTCCTTCTAAAGCGATTTACTGTCGCAGTAATTTGTGAGCGAATATTCGGCCAAGTAGAAATTCATTACTGGTAAATTGCCAGTCTATCTGCCACCACCTGCAAGCACTGTGGCTCAATGTCGTTAAATAATATTAATCTTCTGAATTATTAAATGTACGACACATAATTGGCCTCTCTGTCGACATAATGCAATCAGTTCATTAGGTCAATTAACGAACAGTTTCCTGCCACGATTGGGACATGGCGATTTCGAACAGGAAAAGTGAAATATGTACTAGAAATATTTTAGAAATATTTCTATATTTTTCCTTTTATTAGTTAACCATTCGCTCATGCTAAAAACATTGCTGCCACATATTTACCTTGTACTCCTTGATAATATCCAAAGAAAAATCGAAAATATTATTGGTCATGATCTGACTGCTCTGCTTCAATCACTTTTCCCGTAAGGTTGCCTCCCTGTGTCATTTCTATAAATATATTCATGGTAATTGTTTGGGTGAGCTTTTTGCTATGGTACACCTTGGGGCGAGTTTTTAAATTGTTGTTTTATTCCCCTCCTCCACAGACAATGAATTGTATATATGGGGAATAGTTAAAACTTTTCTAGAGACAATGAGGTATTATGCTAACTGTTGGTTGGTTGTTGGTTGTTTTGTTTTATAGCATATGAAACTCAGTTGGTCATTTAATGCTTAAATTTTTTAAATAGATTCATAGCGATAGTTTTGAAAAAAAGGTGTGTATGTATACATATATATTTGAACCATTTTTCAGTTGCTCATATTTTTGAGTACAATCCAACTTCTTAAGAATGTATAGCTGTTTGTGTTACTGGTATTTTTTTTTAAGTATTGCTGATAATTAATTTTTCCTTAAAAAATTATTGCCAGTAATAATTTTTTTATTACAAAGTATTTCTGGTATTAAAACCTATTTTTTACACAAGTTTGGGTGTTAACTATTTGCCCATAGCTGGGTCCCTAACAGGTGCTACCACCCCGGGTCAGGGTGGACCTGCGAACACCATCAATTAAGAAGTGGTTCCATGCACCGCAAAACCTCCTTATCAGAGGCCTTTCTGTTGGACGTAGTTTATCGTCTTACACAGGACGCGGATGTAGTTTATCGTCATACCCTAAACGGTATGGTGGATGTAGTTAGAAAAGTAAGTAAGAATGTGTTGTTTTGGTGTTAGGGATATTATGGTATGTATGGGTCAGAGTTTGAGGCTTGCTAAGTTTAAAGACAGATGAAGACCGTCCTTTTCCCATTTCCCATTTTTGGCCTTGTGCCATATTTTCAGTATTGAAGCGGAAATAAATATCGCTCTTTGCTCTGGTACTCATTGGGGCCAGTTTTTAAGTTGTTGTTTTATCCCTCCCACAGACAATGAAGTGTACATGTGGGGACTATTTAGGACTTTCATAGAGACCATGAGGTATTATGGTGGATGTAGTAAGAAAGGTAAGTAAGCATGGTTGTTATGGCGTTAGGAATATTGTTTGTATGTTTGGGTCAGTGTTTGTGGCTAGTTTAATGTTAAGATGTTTTGGCATTGTGCCACATTTTGTAAATAATTACAAATGAATATTGCTCTTTGCTATGGTAACCAGACTTTTTGAATTTAAGCGCAGTACTAGACACGGAACGAGATCTTATCAATTTACTGTTAAGCTAATTCTATGCTAATAGTTTTTTTCTTCTCGTACTTCTCGTTTGTTGAACTCCCTTCCAGCTCCATGCATTCCAACTAACTTTAATCTGCAAAAATTTAAATGCAATGTCAATAGCTATCTACTATCCTCCTGATTACACTTTCCTCTTCCCGTTCGTCATTAATGTTTCTGTTTCTAATTTTTCTACACCCTTTAACCCATTGTATCTTTGTGGCTTTACTGTCTTGCATAGTGTAACAATGATTTAAAAAACATCTACTGCCAGTCTGGTCATCAGCAAGAGGAAAAGACACACAATGCATTTTACTAATTAGAGATGACAACATCGAGTCAGTACAGACGTTTCTTTTAAGATAATTTAACTGTAATACGTTATTTGTAAAGATACACATATTTAAGTAGATGCTCTGTTTATAATAAACAATATTAACAACATTTACCGACCTGATGGCCGAAAAATGTTCATAGAAAATAAGTGTCCTCCGACAGGAATCGAACCTGTATCCTATACGGAACCGTCATATAACCTGACGTGCTATACCATTTTTTCCTATATATATATATATATATATATATATATATATATATATATATATATATATATATATATATATATATATATATATATATATATATATATATATATATATATATATATATATATACGCGTGCGCGTGCGCGCGCTTGTGTGTGTGTGTGTGTGAACATTGAAATGAACAGTCAAAGGCGACTGACTGTTTCATGATTGATGAATTCGTCAGGCCACCGACTTCAATGTTCACTTTTATATTTATATACGCTATATCTCTGATATTGAGCACTTTGTCCCATAAATATACCACACCTTAAAACTATGTTTTTCATATATATATATATATACGAATATTATGCACTTCCGGCATAACACAACTTTAGGTTTGTCACTTTGTATTTTGCACATGTGTGCTAGTTATTGATATAGATATGGTCACGTGATCGAAGTTTCAGCTTCATTGCGCCAGTTTTCTTGCTGCTGTTGCTGCTGCTACAGTGTAAAATTGCCCGTTCCTCTATCAATGTGCAACAAGGAGGAACGGAAAGTAGTGATCAGATTTCTCTGATCGGAAGATGTGTCAGGTGCTGAAATTCAACGGAATGTTTTAACAAAGTATTGGAACAGACGCCTTCTAGAAAGAAGGGAATATGATTAAATCGAGAAGTTAAAAAGTGGACGGTAAGCGTGAATCACGAAGAAGGAGAAGGGCGCCCATCAACCTTCACCACTGACAAAATGATTTAGCAAGCTTGATTTATGGTAATGGTGAATCGGAGATTTACCGTCGATGGACTAGTAAGGTCTCTGCAGATTCGCCTCATTACAGCTGTGAGTTAATTAGTAAGTTATGTATCACTGAACTATTAGTATTGAAAAAAAAAGAATTCTTGCAGAAAATTATATTAACAATCCAAGAATATACACGTGTTTTTTTATAGAATTAAATAACTGTTGGAAAGTCCTCGGTTTAGATTTTCAAAACGAAATGTATTTTTTGCCACTCTTTACATTATGAGGGAGCTTGTCTATCTGAGAACCTTTCAGCGTCATCGTGTATACGCCTATGGACGTTTTCTTTCCCCCTTTCCTACCGTACGTACCTATAAAAATAGAATAACACTTATTGACTGACTTCTATTTGCGTCTAATCGCCGCTGAATTATATTGGCCACGAGTGAACATGAAGAGGGATTTACGTTTTAAAAAACGCGACCGCTTTTCATTTTAATCCTTCATGTCACCGTTGGCTTTCGGCTTTAATAAGTCAACAGATATTGACCAAAACATGTCTGGAGTTATATTTTCGTTTTATTAATAAACCCGACGGGTTATGACCGAGATATAAAATAAATGAGTGCTAGAACTATCCCAAAAATGAATGGTACGTTAAAACAAATATTTTATTAGAGACATTTCTGATATATTAAGAAATGGTGTCAAAGCTATATATATATATGTATATATATATAGATATATATATATATATATATATATATATATATATATATATATATATATATATATATATACATTTATCTTACCATGAGAACAGACGCACAAATATATATATATATGTGTGTGAGTGTGCGTGTGTGTGTGTGTGTGTGTATGTGTTAGTGTGTGTCTGTGCGTGCATGTGCGTGTGTACTAGGGTGGTAGTTTGAGCATAGAAATCAACACTCATTGGTAATGATCCGTTTCATGCCTCAGTATAAATTTCCGTGTGTCGTAAACCTGTCAGTCAGCATTCAGAGATGAACCGTATGTCTACACTGACTCGTTACATGTAATGGCTCATGGAAATCGAATGCGCTCACAGGAATATGCCAAATTTTTTTGTTAAAACACTGCCCGGAAACCAGGCAAACGAAACCCACCGAAGAAAAGAATGTGTTATTTTAAGAAAGATTTTCTCGTTGGAATATATATATATATATATATATATATATATATATGTGTGTGTGTGTG
>OZ038480.1:42563963-42606463 GCA_964036315.1 Acanthosepion esculentum
GTTTTCTGTTCTTTTAAATTTTCACGGTTCAATTTTTTATCCTTAAAGTTTTACTTTAACGTTTTTTAATGTTTTTTTTTTGTTTTGTTTTTGTTTTTGCTTTACATTGTTTTCAGTTTTCCTGCGAATGAGCGACTCTCTGTAATTTGATCTCGTTTTTTCCTTTCGCAATTCCAGCGGGACAAATGGATTTAACATCATCGTCAAACTGTGTGCATCGAAAATGCAAATATTTTACAAAGGCTTTCATTTACATTCAAATATCTCTTCATCGACTCAGGTCGCACGGAAACCACTGTACATTTCCAAAGTTGCTTCTTGAGTTTTTCCATTTTCACTAAGCCGATAAAAATATCGAAAAAAAAAATCACCATGGCTAAACAGTGTGAATCATTAAACACTCGAGGCGCACACACAAAAATGATGTCATGTTTGGTTTTCAAATGATGCTGTGTCAGGAGTATAATATTTAATTAAAGCCTCAAATTCTAAAATCTGTATCTTTCTTAGAAAACATATTTTTCAAATAGTCTCGGCGAGATATTAAAACAAAATAATGTTTGCTGGACTTACACATATAAACACTTATATTAAGGCTCGTATGAATAAAAATCAGCCACGACATTTTCTAAGAATTCATTCGTTTTCTTTTTTTATTTTTGTGTTGGATTCAAATACACTTAAAATGCAAACTGTGCAGTCCACACACACACACACACGCACACACACACACACACACACACACACACACACACACACACACACACACACTCACTCTTTTTCTCTAACACAATCTTTCATTTTCTCTCACATTCTCTGTCCTCACCCTCTCTGTCTCTCTCCCTCCCCTTCTGATGGTATTGTTATTTTATTTTATTTTTTTTGTTTTCCTACAGAAATCGTTTGGCATTAAATTGAGATGAAGGGTTTCGGCATTTCGACGATGTCTTGCGTCGCTAGATCAATTTACGACTCAGTAGTGAGATAGATCCTGGGTGCCCTATACCTTTAGCTACTGTGGCACATCTATTCTACGCTTCGGAAATTGCCATTAAGCGAATGGTGTGTATTACTCTTGGTTGAAATCTTCAAAAACATTTTTTTATTCAAATATATTCTCAAAAAATTAGACTTCCTACGTTATACCAGTGGTAACAGGGTAATTGTCCATCAGACAAACTGTTTAATACCTTAAAAATCACTAAACTAATTGATTTACTTTTATCCAGTTTTTCAGAGAAGACGTTTAGCAATATTGACAATATTTGTTCGTAAGTATCACTGAAAAACCGTTTGAATTATTCAACCAGAATGAGAACAGGTTACAATCGTCTTCCCAAATGAGCAATGCTTAGAAGAAAATATCATTCAGGCCTTCCATAACGGTACCAACATTCATACACAGACTTCCATCTTAAAAGTCCATTCAAGAACCATCAAGAGAATGGTAAATAAGTTTTATCAGGAGGTTACAACAGAAAGAGGGATTATAAGTTCAACTTAGATCCAAAGAGAGCAATTATAAAAGATCCAACTCAACCAATAAGACAAGTGGCACGTGAGAGAGGAGTATGAAAGTTCAAGAGCAGTGATAAAATACTTGAAAATGAAATCGCACGTGAAACGTGTGAGGTAAATTGTTACTCAAGCACAGAAAGTGAGAAAGTTAGAGAGGGGGAATATCATCATGAATAGGTTGGAAAGTGATCCTTGTATAGTATATAGAGATTTGTACTTAATTTCCGACCCTTAGCCATGATTAATTAAAGCTGAACATGTCATTTTCGTTTATGATCGCGTTTATCACAAACCTTCTGTTAAGCCTGGACAGTAATTATGCATTTCTATTGCTCAAGATATGTTCCATTCCTGCTATAAATACATCGGAGAATTGTCAGATACAATGGTTCAGAAATTAATCTACCAATTTGACAATTTTGTTTTACACGATTTAGACAATTTTTCTGTTACACCTTGTGTATACACACACACATACACACACATACACACAGAAGAAGACACTGACACATACACAACACACACACACACATATTTATATGCATGTATGTATGTATGTATTCCAGTTGTTATACATCTACAATATATACTGTATTTTTCCCATTATTTTATAAAGTGTTTGCTGTCTTATCGCTTGCAGACTCACTCATTAATATTTTGTCACCATTTATGAAGCTGCTATACACAAATATAAGATAAAATAAAACGAATTAAATTATCTGAGTAGATCTATTTTACTATCAAGAATTAGCTTCCTTTGCACGAATTCACTAATGTCCTTCTTGGAATGAGAAAAACGAACATTTTTCCGTCTATATTCAATTATTTATAACTCAAGAAAATCTTTTGAAACACTGATCACTTTTAATTTATAACCTTTTACACAGCTTCCCGCACCCTGTGCTCGAACCCTTATTGCTTTATTGGAAGTCTGGATATCATGTGTTTCCGCCTCTGCTCTGTTTTCTTGTTCTTCTTGATTCTATATATGATAATGTCACACATACAACGTAATGTTTGGATTAGGCTTTGGCAACATACTATGACAGACGATTCATACGAGAGGAAAGAGAGAATTATGCCATGTTTGGGTTACCATAACATTTATTTCGCCACTACTCTATTACGTTTCTTGATTATATTTTTTTTTAGTTAGCGAATGAAAAACATCACCCATCTTTTGTCTTTTTATGTCCCACCCAATGAAACGGGAAGATTGTTTTTTGCTTGTTCTCAAATAATAGCCACTAGTATTATCTCTTTTTGTCAACCGGCATTTATTACTTTTTTGCAACAACCGCTGATTTTCACCTCTAACATCACAAATGCTTCTGGCGGAAATTATGTTCTACGCGTAGCACAGATGTGGCATGAGGCCGAAAGTATGGGACACCCAGTGAGGATCGAAGTCACTATTAAGTCGTAACAGTTTTAGCGAGACAAGCTTGCTAACAATTACACCACGCAAAGTGCTCAAATGATTTTCTAAGCGTAGCTTAGATGCGACACAAGGCTGAAATTTTGGAGCACCAATTGAGGGCCGAACTAACTATTTAGTTGTAACTGATCTAGCTACACAAGCTCATTAACAAATACACAACACCGAGGTGCCAAATAGTGATTTTTCAAGCGTACCTTAGATGTGACACAAGACTGAAATTATGGGGTACCCAGTGAGGATCGAACTCACTATACATTCGTAATTGTTCTAGCGAGACAATGTCGTTAACCATTACACAGCCTCGTGGTGCCCATTGACTTTCTAAGCGTATCTCAGATGTGGCACAAGGCCGAAAGTATGGGGCACTCAGTGAGGATCTAATTCACTTTTCAGTCGTAACTGTTTTAAAGAGACAAGCTTGCTAACCATTACACCACACTGAGGTGCTTATCTGCTTCCGGCGGAATAACATAGAACGGAATGGCGTTGTTGACGTATCTGTTGAATTATATCGTAATATTAAAAAGCCATAGCTTATATAAATTTATATTTTCCCGGTTGTAATTAACTCAAAGTGTGTAGATGACATACACATGAAGTTATGTTAAAATATAAATCATATGTAACACGATATTCCGGTCTCTGTTCCCTTGTTTCAATTTTCGCATTGCCAGTTTCATTAACCATGATTCTCAGAGATTGTTCAAATTTCACAATATGGGCGTCTGTAATCTTTTCCGATCTATGTCACTTGTATTGAAACTTCTTACGAAAATGTAGTATCATCCATAGCTCAACCCACTTTCTTTCTGATAACGACGTGCCTTATGAATTAATCAATATAGTTTTGAGCTTCTCTACCTGTTGATCCCTTTCCATAATTTATGTGTCATATCCTTTTGATTATTTTGCCAGCAATGGTTCTTGAACTGCAATCGCATATAACGGACTTTCTCATGTATCTCTAGTAGATTTGCATGTATAACAAAGGAACAGGCTCCATGAGAAAATTAAGCTGAAAAGACATGGCCGGCGATACAGCGTGATTAATCAACATGACAATGCTCGTCCCAACGTCGGTAACATGACCAAACATGCAATTAAAACGCTTCGTTGGGAAGTTCTGCCACGCCCAACATATTCTCTTGATTTGACCCCTTCAACCTACCATCTTTTTTGAAAGATTTCTAAGGATTTGAGGGTTGTTTCGTTCAAAGACGATGAGTTATTTGTTTTACAGTAAGGTTCACCCTGTACATGGCACAGAGGCCACCTGAAATTTAAAGTAAGAGGCATTTTTACCCTGAATTTGAACAGGTTACGATTCTAGTGAACAGGGAATCCTTCTCTTGGAAGTCGGTTCCACCGAACAGTGGTTCGTGGAAACTATTGCATAACCCATTGGTGTGGGTGGTCTCATCTCGTCTTGTCTTTGCCGGTGATCGCTAATTGTTTCGGTTCGGCAATGAAAAGACTCCAACACGGAGAACTTACCTATTCTTATTATTCACATCGACGTTGACATTTTATAACTATACAGTGTGGTCACTCCCCACTACGGGGGAACCATTACAGACAGAGAAGTCAACACGTCTACATTTTTTGACGGTTAGACTCGACTCACGGAAAAACAAGCTCGCTCAGCCAGTCATAACCGACTCATTTATTATGGCTTCCATCTGACCACGAACGTCAACCTCGAGATGTCGGAGCCAAAATACTGTTCTGCAAAAAATAATAGTCTACTAACCTGGTTATTTAACAGAAGAAGCTGTTTGAGTGGGATTTACTTCTCCCCAATAGAATACGGAGTGAATGTGGGTGGTTTGTTACAATGTAGGTGTCATGGAGGGTCCTGGCCACGAAGGTTCTAAATGGCGGAACCGAGGAATGCAATTCGTTCGAGCAATTTCCATGGAAGTAGCGATAAAGCAGTAAAAGATTTTCCACGTCCCGCCTGTGAGAGAGAGGTCGGAAGGTGGGAAATAATTTGTCCCCCCCGATGATTCTCATACGCTTTTGGATACTGGAATGTCTTGACTGGGCGGGCTCTCGCTCAAATGCGGAACTTAAAATGTGGTTTGATGAGGCAAAAGAATAAACTTAGTGATTTATATCTTTGAGTCATTAAACAGACAGTGACTCGTCAGTAGGAGATCCAAATCAATGAAGCGGGATACATTGTTGAATGATTCATCAGATCTATTAGTAAAAGTGAAGTATTAAATTAAATGATAAAAACTTAATTAATTTATGTAATAAACTAATAGTTTAAGGCCTCTGAAATCTAATAAAATATATTTGCTTTTTTTTCGTAACATATGTTGAAACATGCGTAAAGAGAAATATCTAAGTAATGCAGGAAAACAGAAAATAGTAACGCAAGGAATGCCCATATTAGAGATATCAAAGGAGCTTAACAGACATCATCGATCGATAAGTGTAGCTGTTGAAAATATAACTACTTTGAGAAGTAGAGACAAAGAAGAACATAACTTAGCCCGGGTTATAGCGAATTAGTCAGCGCTCAGATCTTTAAACAGAATAGAGGAAATCAAGGACAAAAGCGGTAGAATTTATTGCAAATCAGGATCTGTCAAGAAATCTCCTAAGCAGACTTCTTCCAGTAAAGCAAATATTTTAAAGTGTCAAAATTGAGCCACGTAATACCTAAAAATTGATTTTTTAAATTAATTTGGACAGACGAATCTTGTGTGACACTTGATGGACGTGAGGATGGATCAAAGGATGAAGATAACTCTGTCGCTAAAAGAAATCAGTAATGATTCAGCAGTGTAATGATATGGGCTGCAATTGTCAGCCAAATCATTATTGGACCATTTAAAATCCTAAGGAGTTAAACCGAACATGGCTAACTATTGTGATTTCATCGACAAAAACTTTTTTGATAGCACAAGTGCCAGCATCGCAATTTCTATGTGAAGAGTGTATTTCGGCGGGACAATGGTATTTCTCATGTAACCTAATGCTATCCGTGATTTTTGGAGTGTAAAATGTATACAGTAGAGAAGATAATGAAATGGACACCCTTAAGTTTCGGTTTGAATCCGATCGAAAATCTATGGCGAATATGTAGGTGGCAAATAACGTGAAAACAATGTAGGCTTATGTGAACCAATTCAAACCGCCATGTCAGAAATTGAACCCGTTGAAGTAAAAGAAATAAAATTAAAAATCAATGAATTATAGGTTAATAATAGGGTCATTATATTAATATGTAAATGCTTATCATATATGTAGATAATTATCATATATTGTTATTTTTTTTATTATAGGTGTTGATCATTTGTTGATGATTTTATTATCTTGTTATTGAAGTAAAAAGTCATTTTCTGGTTTTGCATAATACCTTCAAACTGTAGCTTTTTATAATAAATCCAATAGCTTCATTAAATCATGTTTAAACTACCTAAAATTTAACTTTAGCTTTGTTTTGATGTCCAAGTTATTAATTTCAAATTAGACAAAATATTGAAAGAAAATTCGAATTATTGAGTTTTATGTGATTTGCATAACTTCAGACGGACTGTAAATTTAAGAATTGATATACAGGGAGACTGAAAAGTAACTCCCTATTTTAAAATACTTATAATTTATTTATTAACTATAATTTTTATAAAAAATTGATATAAGTGGAAAGCATTTAGCTTGAGTTTTTATTTGAAATTCCATATAGGAAACAGATTTCGCCACCAGCTTCTCGAACCGCCCAGGAATCGCGTCAACCAGGTACTTTTGTGGTATGGAAGACATAATTTCTTGGATTCGTCCTTCGATTTCTTCCAAAGTGATGGTGTGGTATTATAGACTTGCTTCCTTACCCCCCCCCCCCAAAAAAAAAACTCAAAGGTTATTAAATCAGGACACCTGACTGGTCACTCATACATAAAATAGGGAGTTACTTTTCAATCACTCTGTAATTCGTGTCTGATACGTATCGTTTATAAATGAAAATGTATATTGTTAACCTTATGAAATGAAAGAGAAAGAATCCATTATAATTAGAGAAAACGTACGGATTGTGTTCACACAATAAACGGAACAAGATGGCACCTAAATAATAAAACATTATAATTAATCATATATTCCAGTGGCAAGTTATTGTATCGGTGAAGCAAAGTAAAATGTCATGAGAATGTAATCCAGAAAATAATTCACCAAGAAAGAAAGGGTTAGCACACATGAAAATGTCGCCCCTTCTATTTGTAATAGGAACTATAGTGAACAAAATAAAAGGGCATAATAGCTTGCGCAATATTGACTTATTAGCCTCATTAATGTCATCAGTACAATCATTCTGACAACCAGGATCGATGTCGCCCTGCTAGATTCATAGTTGTTTTAACTGTCATTACCTACAATATCAGCGAGACACCAGATAATCTATTTATCCCGAGGACCACTGGCCTGGTTATACTTAGGTCTTTTGACAAGTTGTTCCATCGGGGGATTTTATATAAACTCTCCATCTATGGAATCTATGGAAGGGCTCTCTCAATTACCAAGTCTTTCCTAATATGTAGGTTCCTGAAGAACGTTGTTAGCCTTTAATATCAATGTCGGCGTTACGCATGGATCTCTAATTTGTCCTACCCTCTTTCTACTGTATATTGCTGACATTTCTCAGAACATACTCCGATCATTAGTGAGTATCTATGTAGATGACACAGCAGTTCACAGCTGCAACTACATCATATCTGGGAGACCAGAACCTATCATCTCATCTTTCCTCATACCTAATCCAGGTTGCTCACTGGGGGTGGCACTGGCTTGTAAAAAGCAATAAGGCAAAAAAAACAAACTAGTTACGTTCGAGCACCACCGGACAAACCCCACCTACCATCGTAGATGGGCGCTAAATGAGTCACCTGGTTTTGAACGTCTATTAGGGCACGGGATCTCCTCAGACCTAAAGTGCAAACCATATATCCGATCTGCTGGAGGAGTGCTATATCTAGGTTCGAGTTATACCGTCCTCACCGCCTAGACAGGCGGTGAGGACGGTATAAATCGAACCTGATAGAGTTTTAAAAGCGTCTACACTGCTACTTATGTGATGAATTAGGTTCTTCTATCCTCTTTCCCATATATAAAATATTGTCACACTCGTTGCTCGATGGCTTCTTCTAATACAATTTTTCTGACGGGATTTATTTCTTTACCCCACTGTTCCTGGGAGACGCCATACAAATCTACACAAATCTAATTGTCTTTGTCTTCCTATAGTTAGAAATAGGTTCCATTTGGACAGTTTCTTTCCAAGAACTGCTGCTTTGTGGAACAATCTTCCATTAGGATGTTTACCGAATCACTACAAGCATGAACTCTTTAATTCTAGGGTAAAACATTATCCTGCATAGCCATATGACCTTCCCTTCTTGTCCTTTTTTAAGCTTATGCAACACCATACATTAACCCTCTAACTTGTGTGGCTCTTGTATTAGAGGAACATTAATATAACAAGTATTAACGATCTGTCCAAGAACATTCAGATACAAATTTGATTTGATTTGTTTAACAGAATATCAACACCTAATGGGTCATTTAATGCCAGAAGTTGGTGATCCTTGTATTTTATGCTGTAGATTTATTTAAGATATACAGGGTGACCCAAAAAAACGGGGGATTTAAAAACAATCCAATAAAACCAAGAGTGATGGAAGAAAAATATTTAATTCATAGTAATTGAAACCTTAAAACATGCCATTTAAGAAACAATGATGGAATTACGTCCTGTAGATGGCGTGCTCCTGTACGAATGCATTCTTGAAATCTGCTGTTGAGATTCCTCATTGACTGCTGCAACATCTCAGCTGGGATACTGTGAATTTCATCTTGAATTCTGTTTTAACTCATCCAGAGTTCTTGGTCGAGATGTGTAAACTTTACTCTTGAGATAGCCCCACAAGAAAAATCACAACCGGATAAATCTGGCGATCTAGCGGGTAAGGTAACGTTACCGAATCTTGAGATCACACGGTTACCGAACAATTCTCGTTACTAAAATGGCGAAATATTTACTTGCTCAAGGTCACTGTCTCGCAGTGTTGCCACTTGCTCATGTCTGGCAATACGCACTTCAAAAATTCCCATTTTTGGGGGTCACCCTATATTTTAGAATACAGTTTGATTTTTTTAAGAATTGTAGGATTAATATAATGAAAAAGTACTTTCATCTTGATTTATGTATTATTTGTAGTTTTAATATAAATATATATTTTTGTTAATTTTTTATACAAAAATATGTTTCTGCTATTTTTACTATAAATATTAATTTTTATATCGTATAGGGTTTTGCTTTTGCTTAGGGAGTACACTATTTGCCGAGAGTTGTGACCCTAACAGGTGCTACCACCGCGGGTCACAGTGAATCTGGGAACAACAGCAATTAATAGGTGGTTGCACGCTCCTAAACACCTCCACTATCCTAATCAGTGGCTTTGCAGCTGGGTGTCGTTTATCAGCATACCAAGGACTACAAGAGTCAGAACAAACAATAAATGGCGTATTGCGGCCACATCAAGGCTGATGCTGCCCAATTCTCACTGTCCAGCCTAGACAGAGTTCAAAAGCGCTTTAAAGTTCTTGTGGCAGTGGAATGATTCTCGAACTTGCAACCCTTATCACACACACGAAAAGTTGCTAGCCTTTCACTTTTTTATCGCTATTACAATAGCAGATGCTAGAACGAGTTACATATCTTAGTTCCACCATCTTGAATATTCACTGCTTTGACCCGTCAAGAAGGGTCCACAGTGACAACCAAACCCATTCCTTTCATGTTCCTATGATAAATTAGAAAGTTTAACTAAAGACAGTTTCTACAGCTGATCTCTTACCTTCTGGAACACTATTTCATTCGAGTGAATATTTCCAGAGCAACTACAACCTTCCACACTTTAAGCCCAGTGCGAAGCGACATCTATTCTATAAATCAATATAATGTGCATTTCATATTTCCTCACCACTCTTCGCTTTTAATGACCTCACACAGTAACTCTATCTTAACTGACCTTTGTACATTTTATTTGGATAACTAACCGTAAACACACACAGACACACTCATATATATGTTAAAAACCGAATCCATAATAAACATTTCAACAGTAATGCCCAATATTGAGACACTCTCAACTCTTTTAACGTTATTATAAAAACGCTAGTTTGGACATTTGATATAACATATCATCGGACGCATGGCCACCAAAATGAAAAGGAACGTGCCCATAAAAAATAAATAGTATTCTCATGTATAATACAAAATCTTAATTTTTAGCATTAGTTCATATTATGCTCTATTGACTTTGGCAATTCACTGAAATAAAAGCATGTAAATCGCCATACTCTAAACAGAGGCGTGGTGGTTGTATCATATAAAGATGAAAATATTTTCGTATATAAATATATTTTAATGAATTTCTCTCTTTGCATGTAAACTATGAAATGCACTACGGTCGGAAAGAAGAGTGGATAAATGAAATACTAGGCACAGGTTTTAGCATTCAAACTTGGATCTAACTTCGTAGGTTCAATCATAATTCGTAGCGTTGAAATGCTTAATTAATTTATGAAAATATTAATGTATGAAAATTAAATAAATTTCCACGTTCTTTATAATAATATTCAATACATGATGAAAATCGCAATTTTAATAGTAAATGTTTTGTTTTATGAAGTTATATGAAATCGAAGTTCGGCTTCAACGGTGCGTATTTGCGCCAAACGTTAGTTGTCGTTTCAGGCTTAACAGCTATCGCCACGCTATCGGCATGGCCGAGGATTGGATTTAAGCATGAAACAGACTGTCTGCACTGGGTGTTGTCCTCAATATATATATATATATATATATATATATATATATATATATATATATATATATATATATATATATATATATATATATATATAATTAATGCTTTTGTTTTTTAATCCGTCATATTTTTCTGTAGTTCAAATGTTAATTTCTGTGGATATCTGTATTGAGTAGGCAGGCCGGCAATAAATAATATTCAAAATAAACGGAGCATCGACTCAAATTCGGGTATCCATAGAAAATAACATTTGAAGGAGTGTGTGTGTGTATATATATATATATATATATATATATATATATATATATATATATATATGTGTGTGTGTGTGTGTGTGTGTGTGTGTGTGTGTGTGTGTGTGTGTGGTTTCAAATATAGGTCAAATATGTGCCGAACTTTGAGAGGATAATGAGATAAAGATAAACGTTTCTTATTTGTTCTTTATCCTATCATATAAAATTCTGTTCTAAATAAAAAAGAAAATAATTTACTAAGGTAATTTCTTTTACAAATCGCTAGTTCATCCCCAATAAATAACCTCTCAAATATCACCAAAGAACTGACTGCAAGGATTATTGCAGCATTCACCAACTTAAACAAGAACACCGTCTAGAAGAGATGCAGGAGATACCGAAGTCGTGAGAAGGCCATTTTATTAAAAAAAAATTATTCTTTAGCATATCTAGATATCTTTGTGCAAGTTTGGTAAATATGTCTATTAAAACGAGATTTCAGAGTTTTTTTGGGGGGCGGGGTGCGTAATTTAGACGACGATTTATCCATTGCAGCCAACGATTTAGTTATCAAATTTATTTTGTCCCCACTTATGAGGTTTGGCCATTTATCGGACATTTTGAGTAAAAATTAGGCGAATCTGATGTGTAAAATCATTCAACTAATTTTTTAATTATTATTAGAGAAATAAAAATAAACATATTAAAATGATTTGTATGACAAATAAAAAAATCATGGCAAATACTATGGCAACAAAAAATAGATATTAATGTAAAATGATAGTACCAAAATACAATAACGATTAAAAATAGCAAAACCAGTTCAGCTATCCTCGAAATGTGCAATGCCTAAAGTATTATACAATGTCACACTAATGTTAAATGCCGAACAAAAAACAATCGATTAAATGTCAACATTTAATCCCACCAATCTGACTGACAGAGAGATTGTTGCTAGGAATTAATCTACATAGATACAAAAAGTTTCAATAATTGGTATTAGCCTTACTCGGAACTGAGAATATGCTCGGAATATAAGATGGGCACATTTTTTCAAACAAATGTCCAGATAACCTGATATTTTAACACAACTCTGTAAATTGTTAACCTTTACTTTGTGAATATTGGCTGGTACATATTCGTTGTTTCGGGATTACCACCTTTGAACAGTTTTTCCTATATATAATCAGCATCCCATTGACATTTGACTTAATAAATTACAGACCTGGCCACTTCGACGTGGTTTAATGGCTAGAAAGCTTTTTCGCTGGATTAATTGCGACTAGAAATGTGTTCGATCATCACTAAATGTTCCAAGCTTTCGGTCTTACGCCACATCTAATCTTAGCTTCAGTCAATTATGTGTCATGCGTGATACGTGACTAACGAGGCAGATTTTTCCCGCAGTAGGTTACCATTTCTTTCTGCGATGGACCAGTTGCCATCCAAGTCTATAGAAGTCGGACTGTCTTGCTATTTACCCATAGCTGTTAGGGAGAAAAAGAGGATTCATACCATTTCCAAGGGTATTAGCACGTAAATGAATGTAATGTATCTGATTGGAATTCGAACTCGGCTCTCCGATTCCTCAATCCGAGCCGCTATCCGTTACTCCACCGCGCTTCCTCTTGGCTTAGTAAACCGCTATACATTACCGAGCTAATATGGCGGAGAGGAAGAACGCCCTTCCGTATCGGTTTCAGCATAATTTTGTTACCAAAACAATGGCGAGAAAATACTAGTGTCTTATACCAAGTGAACTGTATACCCCTGAACTCTATTCATCGCCTGTGTTGGATTGTTTTTGAGAGTGTTGTTCATGATGACGGTAGTCTTTGAGTATAGAATCCAGATGTTGGCAGTGAATATTTCGAAGACAGTAGGGAAGAGTAGTTCAGGTTAGCAGTGGATATTGCTAGCAGAGCGTAGTTCTTCCTTCTGTCCTGGTCATCCTTGGTTCCGACAGGTTCGCATTGGACATTTGGAGATAGTAACCAAAATGGCCGCCTTTATACAAGACAGATTGAATATTTTACGACTTCTGATTGGTTAACCTTCATTTGGGGTAACTATAAAGTGAGTCCAGTCATTTTAGTTGTCTCACTAGTATATACATACACAAAAACTGTAACAGAGAGATGTATATGTAGGGTGATGGCTCAAAGATGGTAAGACCGGACTAAGTAACACGTACCCGCTAATGTTTCCAAGGGTAAGGTGGACAATTTCAGCGGTTTCATCGTAGATTTGATTAAAAAACAGTAGTACAACGCCGGACATTTAATCAATACGGGTTATGGTAATCCTAATTTTCTCTAGAATGTTTTGGAATTTGTATAAATTAAGACCTACCATCCACCTCACAAGAAACAGAAGGTGCGGTTGGCGGGTTTAAACGGAATTACAACTTAATGTTATATTTTCTTTTCTTTGCATCAAACATTAATCTGGATATATTTTGATGAGAGAAGACCGATAAACCGTTTTAGCTGTTTTTAATCGTTATTATACGTAGGTATTAGCATTATACAGTAAAATATCTTTGTTTTACCTGTCTTTGTATTATGAATGATTCTGTGTTCTCATAAAGTTTTGTATCTCTGAAAGAATGTTTTCTTCATTAAAGTTTTCTTTTCAGCGATCGGAAAAGGTAGTAATCTATCGGTGCAAGACCGGGTTAATATGCCAGGTTGGGTAGATCCGGACAAATGAGATCGAAATTTTTTCCTTGCTATTCTTGCTCTGTGATGTGTCGTTATGTCAAGGCAGGGAATTATTTTCCTATTGACGTGCGCAGAGCGATTTTTGACCAGATATTTACGACTGCGTTCCATCTGATTGAAATATAAATGTCCATTTATTTCTAAGACAATACTATGTGGTCTATCAATCTACAACTTTTTGAATGCGACATTTTCATATGCAGCTGATTATATTTTGACATATTTTGTTAGGATATATTTAAGTGACTACAAATTAAAATGATGCATTTGTCATTACAAAAACAGAAATTACTTATTACTCATGTGTGTGTGTGTGTATATATATATATATATATATATATATATATATATATATATATATATATATATATATATATAAATATATAATTCAATTTTTCTAACTATATATATATATATATATATATATATATATATATATATATATATATATATATATATATATATATATATAGTTAGAAAAAATGAATTATGGTTTACAAGCACAAATTCGATTTTGCTAATCAGCTGCTTCCTCTGTAGCTAAATTGTATAGCACTTCAGGCTATATGACGGTTCCGTTTAGTATACAGTTTCGATTACTCTCGTAGGACACATTTTCTATTAAATGTCTCTGAATTCAGGCCGGTAAATGTTGTTAATACTGTTTATTATAAACAGACCATGTACTTAAATATTTGTATCTATAAAATAATACATATATATATATATATATACATATATATACACATATATATATATATATATATATATATATATATATATATATATATATATATATATAGAGAGAGAGAGAGAGAGAGAGAGAGAGAGAGAGAGAGAGAGAGAGAGAGAGAGAGAAAGATAGATAGATAGATATGTACGAATGTGTTTTTGATTAAAGGATTTATTTTACACAAGTTTTGTTGAATAAAATCGAGAATGTTAGTCTATCCACTGTCATATTAATGTTTTCTAATTCCTTAAATTGTTTTGTACAATTTTTAAACTTTCCAAAGTTCATTTTTATTTGTTCTTTTCCAGCGTACATTCGAATTCTGATACATTGTTTTTCAAGGAATTATTTTAGTTTGTATGTCTATGAAACAGTTTTTGTATAATTTTGGCAATGCTTCGTTTGCTGGAACCAATTTCAAGTCTTTTCATGTGACGCCATTTGTAACAATCAAACTGAATTCCTATATAATTCTTTTCTACATATTTCAGTATAAAAAGTATAAGAACTGAATACAAGAATTAGATAGGCAGACATTGTCAATATTGCTCAACACTATTTTTGTAGAGAATTAATGGATTTATTTTAATCCAACTTTTTAATTTAAACGTTATTCTAACAGTAGCCATTCATTTATCTGCCAAGTTAATGGTAGCGCCATTTTCGTTCAAATATTGCCATAAATATATATATATATATATATATATATATATATATATATATGGCAATATATATATATAATATATATATATATATATATAATTTTAAACTATTTTTTATGTTTAAATGTTCTTTTTATAGATACACAAATTTAAGTAAATGATCTGCTTATAATAAACATTATTAACGACATTTATCGGCCTGAATAGCCGAGAAAATTTCATAGAAAATATGCGTCCTCCGACAGGAATCGAAACTGTATCCTATATGGAACCGTCATATAGCCTGACGTGATTTACCTAATGAGCCACAGAGGAGCGTTTCGGTTAACAAGGTCGATTTTACAGTTTTTAACTAAAATTCTCCATGATTTTCTCTCGTACACTCATATCTGCTCGATGCGTATCCAAATGTAAATATTTGTGTCTATATAAATACCGTATAACAATAAAATATATTAAAATAATTGTATGGCTGTTCATTTTGTAGTGTGTTACGTCATTTGTATACGTTTAGATAGGCTTAGAACTGATATGAACGTTCGAGGCATATCATGAAAAATAATAGTTTAAAAGCAATATATATATATATATATATATATATATATATATATATATATATATATATATATATATATATATATATTCTCGTTTAAAATACAATTTTTCCGAATTTGAGACAATGCTCTGTTCATTTTGAACATTATTTCATATACCGACCTACGTACTCAGTACGGACATCGACTGAATTTTTGTGAAATACCGTCTTAACTGACAAATCCTTGCATGACATTCTCTTCAGCAGTCTGTGATAGATGAAGCAGGAATTTGGAATGAAGGTCTGACTTTGCTCTCTCTCTGTGCTTCCTTCGTTGTCTTCTTCCCTCCAGCAAGTGTTTTCGGCTTTTTTCCAGCCTTCGCGACTCCTCCATGAACTGCATATTAGGTTTCCTTTTTGCAGAACTATCTTAAGACCTTTGCCGGCATAAACGTATATATACGTTTTTTTACCGATATTTCTTTTGCAGACACGGACGAATAAACACGTCTAAAGCATAACATTAAAAACCAGCTACAGACGTGTTTATACGATGATTTTCATACTGTTTTATGTCAACTCATGCGTCTGATAGAGGTGTCAGCCACCATTCCGGTACTTAAAGATGCCTCAACTTCTTAATTTCTATATAAAAACCTAAAATGAACAGTCCGAAAATGAATTTTTCTCCTTCAAAATAATTGTCGGGAAAGGGGTTAAAAGTCGTTGTTCTTACTTTTACTTTCTCTTTCTGCTCATCGAAAGTTATTAGAGTGGACATTTCAGATTTGCAATAAATCAAAGAGGGGCGTCTATTTCAAATATGAAGTGTCCACTATAGTAAATTAATATACAGTAGTATAAAGTAATATATATATATATATATATATATATATATATATATATATATATATATATATATATATATATATATATATGAGTGTGTGTGTGTGTGTGTGTGTGTGATTTAGCGCTAACACAGGTGCAACACTCCATTTTGCAAGAGACAAACAGTTCCCATACTAAAATTAATCTAGAATAATTATCACACAATGATGACTAAGAATGTTCACGTGTTCATTATCATATAATCATCTTCAATTCATTCCTTGCATGCTTCGCTGCTAATTAATCTTGTTAGTATAATTACATTTGTTTCATTAGGAAGATAGATTTGCATATGGATTAATCAAATTAGAAAGATATAATTAGGGGCAACTCAAGAGTATTATTAGCACTTTGAAAGTAGCCAGATCTACTCGTGCCTTTACTTCTTTTTTACCTTTAGGTTTTTTTTTATTTTTGTTTAACAATGTGCGTCACATCTCAACATGATACTCGACAAAACAGTGACGAACGTCTTCTCGATATTTAATAATATGACTGCGTTATCATCAATGTTTGTGAATACTTATTCCAGGTAAGAACGTATTGTCTTGATATTTGTTCTTAGACATTTCGGTTACCGTTTTTTTTACTCCTTTTCAAAGCTGTGAATTACAGTTTTTTCTTCTTCTTTGTTATTTGTCATATCTCTACGACATACGTATATTCTCTGTACATTTTGATTTGCTGTAATGTCGGAAATTTTTGATAAAAAAAATTCCAATAATCTCTATATATTTCATCGATTGGGTTCACCGTAAATATATACTTGCCAAACTTCTTTTGGTTTATTCAAGTCGGCTTTTATCGATTGATAGATTCATTTTCTACGGCTTCTCAACCCTTTTGCAGGTTATTTAAAATCATAAAATAATATAAGATTCTAAGATTTTTTGTTGTTGTCGGAGGCGAGATAATAATGGTTTAGTGATACAAGTCTTACTAATTAACTCATAAGTATGTGGTGAGAAGAGGTCTGTTCTTACCTTTCCCAAGGCTATTTGTGCGTAAGTGAATATAACGAGCCAAGCGGGATTGAAACTTGGCTCTCCGATTAGCAATTCCAAGTCGTTATATCTTGCTCAACCTACACATTCAGTCTTCTAGCAAATGGTATTCCCAACCGGACACCCATCTTGGTACTGACCTGGCTCGACATTGCTTACATTCGACGATCGCTTGGTATTTTTCCTTTATTTTCCCCCGAATCCTGAACTACTCACGCAACGAATAGCTTGTCAATTTTAACACTTCTAATATAGACTGCTCATTAAACGTATTCTTCTTCTATGTATTGTGTCCCTTCAGAACATTGTCGATCAGGATTCTCTACAATTTGCTGCCCTTTGTATTTTGTTTTAGTAAATGCTGTCTGTTTGCTATCTCGTCGAAATACTGTGCTGCCAAATATTTACTCAAGCTAGGTAGGTCATGTGCGGTATTTCTCTGTTTCTCTTGCCATCAATATACCCAGTGGATTTTAAATTTTCTATGCCATCTTTCCTCACATGTCCATGAAATATCAACTGAAACTTTCGGCTATTAAATATAAGTGTCTCTTTCTGTTTCCTTCGTCTTTGCTAATGTGTTCAGTACATGGATTTCTAAGCGTCTTTCTGTCGAACAATATTTCTGTTGCTTCTTTTCATTATTTTTAATCAGTGAATAGATTGCCCTCTCATATAGAAGGACTGGGTAGAAAACCGTTTCAATATCGTGGTTGATGCTAACGTCCAAGAGAATAAATCATTGCGCCTTCACAGTTAAACGTTTTCCATAGGCATGAATTGCGACCATTATCTCGAATCAACTGCTAAGTTTGCTGCCAAGGAAGTTTGGACATTGTCTCGTGTTTCTCACCAGAAACTATCTTTCAACTGTATAATTTTATCTTTCGTTCATGCATTAAATGTTGCTAATACATGTGGTATTTTGTTTCTACTATGTGCCTAGAGATTTTTGACATCATCCAGAGAATACTCTCCAAAGTTAGCGGTGCTGACATAGTATCACGGCCACGGTCATTTTCCCACCTCAGCAACGTAGCTTCCTTGCGTCTTCTCTAGAAATACTTTAATGGCATTTGTCTTGATGATCTTATCTGTTTGGTAAATCGAGTTAAAGCGATAGACACGGTGGTGTAATTGAAAGTGGCTCGGATTGAGGAATCGGAGAGCCAGGTTCGAATTCCAGTCTAATCGATTACATTCACTTGCGTGCTAATACCTTTGGGCAAAGGTATGAATCCTCTTCTTCTACCCCACAGGAAAGACTGGGTTCTATAGCCTTGGATGGCATCTCGTCTATCGCAGAAAGAAATGGCAACGTACTGCGGGCAAAAAAAATCTGCCTCGTCAGTCATGTATCGAAAGATACATGATCGCCTAAGCGTGTATCACACGTGGCATATAACTGAACTCGAGTTTACGAATTTAATCGCAACACAAGATTGACAGGTGCGTCTCATCATTTTACTGTTGGAATGGCCAAAGGAAACCGTAAGTTCTATATAGATTTTCCCGTGATTTACACCTGTAGCAGTCTCTCTTTTCTTCGTTTAAAAATGTAAATGTTTCGTCAATACTGTGATCGGGTCCTTTGATTGTATCCTTCCCTCAATATAATTGTTTTCACTTCCAGTTGGCCTTATTGCTTATTAGTTGTTTTATCGGCTTCCTTTCGTGGAAATGATTTGATCGTATTTGAGGAAGTGAAGATAAATTTAGGAAACATATTATCTGAATAGATCAATATTTTCTCTCTATTTTGAACGAAATATATCAATATGAATATGTCTCCTGAACATGTCAGTAATATAGAATATGGTAGATGGAACAAGATGGTGTAGGGTAATGAATAAAAAGAAGTATGTCGAATAATACAACTTACCAATAATATTATGATAGATGGAATAATAATGGTTTATCAAAATCATTTCATAAGGTACGACACAGAGAACTGGTTGAATTGCTAAGAATGATATTTGAATAATACAGCAAATACACAATAATAAAAAGAGGCATTTGACAAGTTTGTGTATTCTCAGCAGATTTATTCAATTTTTAAATCAAGGCGATCATGATAAGACATATTATAGGCGGACACAATCTTAAGATACACTGCCAATTGGATACACAGAATGGAAACTGCAGGAGCCCCTCCGGAATGTAGTAAAGGTAAGGGAGAAGAAACGACGAAACATCAGTTCACAGAAGACAAAATATATAGGAAGTGTTTTAAGAAATCATGACAAGGAAATTCGAAGACATATTTGAATAATAATAAATGCCTAAGAGTACTAAACTTCTATATAAGATAATTTCTACGATATGGCATTTAATGCTGGAAAAACGCCTCACAGATGGGGAAGAGAATTGCAGCAGTAGAAATATGGTTCTACAGATTATTGTTAACACAATGGACTGAACATTTGAAGAACTAGGAAGCCTCCAGGAAAATGGAATGAAAATGACACTTAGAATCAGAAATATACATTTGAAATTTGTAGACGACTATGTAAAAAGGGGACGTGAAGAGTTTGACATTCACAGGGCGTACTGAAGGCGAGGTCAACAGGGGAAAGCAGCAAGTATCCCACCTAACAAGTTTCTGTAAATAGAAAAGCAAAAAAGGGGACGGGAAGTTAGGATGAATAGCCAATATTTTCTAAGAGATACAAAGGATTCTAAATTGTGGAGAGCAATGATACTATCTTAAACGAAGCCAAATAAGATTATGAAGCATCTCTAGAAGATAGTGGGTTTTCGGCAACAAAAAATTGAGATACACACCCCACACGTTAAAAAAGCTAACAGGAAAAGAAACATCTTATGGTTCAACCAATCGCACAGCATAACCTAAAAACAAACGGAAGGAAATCATTCATTTAAGTCATACGCACACATTTCCCTCCATCAACCAATCGCTACAAGATATACAACAGAAGCACAGTAAAAATCATCTAAATTTGCACCGACAACATGACGAAAATAACAAAAAAGAACAACACAAAAATAATCAGTATACCATCCGCACAAAACAAACCCGCCTGTAACTGCAGGAGGAATGAACGAGTGTCCCTAATTGGTAATTGCTTACAAAACAATATAATATACCATGCCAATGCAGATAATGATTAAAAGATTTACATAGGAGTAACTGAAAGAACCAGGAAACAGAGATAGTATGCCAACAAAACACACTTAATAAATAGTCAATATGCAGTTAACACAATGCTTTCTAAACATATATGAGAAACATATCATGGAAAATGACGAAACAATCATCAGCTTACAACTATAAATAAATTACTGTACATCCTATTTGGAGGAGATAACAGTTATAATTACCTTCCCAGACATACAGAAATTACTAAAAAGGCTATCAGAACTCTTCTGAAAATGCTGACCGGAAAACAATTTTTTACTACGTTATTTATAATCGAAAGCTAAAAACGAATACCTTGTAAAATACCACCGTGAAAAATACAAGTATATAAATCATATACAACGCAGGTAAAGTAACATATTTTAGACAAAGGCAAAAGATGAAACGAAATAAGTTAATCTACAACCTAAAAAATAAACAAAAATATACATAAATGAAGGAAATAATAATCAAATTAAAAAACTGCGAACACATATATAAACAAAAATAAATTTAATAATAATCAACAAAATATAATCAAGAAAGTAATAGATAATGAATATAAAATATTACCGGCATATATAAATAGTCAAGCCAAACAACAAAACATATGGCCTGAAGATTGCATCAAAGAGACACTCGCCGATTAGTATTGATGTCAATATACACATTTATATTCATATATATATATATATATATATATATATATATATATATATATATATATATATATATATATGTGTGTGTGTGTGTGTGTGTGTGTGTGTGTGTGTGTGTGTGTGTGCATACATATATAGATATACATATATACATATATATATATATATATGTATATGTATATATATATATATATACATACATATATATATATATATGTATTATAAATTAATTGATTTAAAATATGTTTTTTACCGCTACACAGTGATAACCATGTTTCAGAAATGGAAGCTAAAGCTCCTGAATTTAATTTTGTTATTAAACCAAAGACATTAGTTCCATTTCCTCATCAAGCGAATTTTGGAGTAACTTATTTTTTAAAATTTACGGTTGTTAAAAGCACGGCAAAGATTCATAATTGAGGGTTTCCAAGGATACCGATAAATCCATTCATCTAGACAAGGGGAGGTAGGGGGTTCAAATTTAAATTTTCATTGTATCAGTTAATAGTTACATTCTAAAGCGGGGTTATGTTTAGAGATCTGGTAGATATGTATATATATATATATATATATATATATATATATATATATATATATATATATCAACGCCAATGACAAAGTGTCACATTTTTTCAATTAAAGGCTGTACAACTGATGTTCTTCTAGATAAAAAATGGTAATATCACGCTTTTTAAGCTTTACTCCGAGAGGTCGCAACCCAACATATAAGACCATTTTGGAATAAGGCTGACTCCTTGAGCTAATTAAAAACATTCCGGACCGGAGCGGACCAGACCGGACCTGCAATCCAGAAATTTTGGATACCGAAGTTTTCATTACTGCGATGGTTTTGGGCGATTTTTACGTGATTTTTTTTTTTTTTTTGTACAGCAACAATATTTATAACTTGGAAACATATACATACGCACACATACAAACACACACGCACGCACACAGACACACACACACATATATATCTGTATGCATGTGGGTGTGCGTGTGTTGTCTGTGTAACAATTTCAAATACAGTACATCTGTAAAAGGACAGCATGAATAAAGACAAAAGGAAAACTTATCTAAGCCAACACGTTTCTATTTTATCAAGATAATTTTATTCATATATAACGAAACAGTCTGTCTGTGAATTACTATATATATATATATATATATATATATATATATATATATATATATATATATATATATATATATATATATGGATTCAGAGGTGGATTCGAACCTTTCCCAATGATATTTCCGCGTAAGTGAATATAATTAGAACTCGGTCTTCCCATTAACAATTCTGAGCCATTATCCACTAAACCAACTGCAGATCCAACTGCACATCCAATCTTACTACATCTGGTATTCCCAGGCGGTCACTCCTGTAGTTACTGTCCACGCTCAACGTTGCTTAACTGCGGTGATATTAAGGTGACCGGTCTTTCAATCCGGATATCTATAAGTATCCCATTACAAGTTAAAATATATAACTAAGATTATTGTTACAAGATGGCTGCCCAGCAAAAAACTGTAATGTACCGCGGTTATATATCCTCGTAAAATCCAAAGATGGATCTGTAATGTTATCGGTTATGACCAGGTATCTCAACTTCAGTCATTTTCCCACCAACGTGACATGGCTTCCCCCTGACTTTTCTCTAAATATGTTCATGTCTATTGTTCTAATGAGCTTGGGATTTCGACCTCATGAACGTAAGCGTTCTTTCATTTGTTTTATTCTAGGCAACCATGTCTCATCGTTTTACTGTTAAAATGTTTAGACGTTATCGGATGTTCTATTCTTATAGTATCTTTTCTCGTACTTCTCGACTGTGGAACACTCTCTTCCGGTTTGAATCTGTTGCAAACGATCTTCAATAATTTAAATGCTACGTCAATCACATTCTTCTTCTTACGCTGTTCATTTACCGCCCTTTCTCCTCCATAGCGTCGTCTCTTTCACTCTCAGTAACCATCATTGAGTCTTAGTGGTCTTATCTATTTACTTAGTCTGAAACGATTAAAAAGCAGCCTTGATAATAATTATTATTATTTTATTATTTTAATTATTCATATTTCGGTTGTCCCGTGAACCACCAGTAAATTAAAATTTGCTTTTATCAGAATGACCTTGCTTGTATTTTGGAATTTAAATGTATTCAAGTATATATGGCCCAGGTTGTATGCGAGTTTGTTTTTTGTTTTTTTTATTCTGACTAGGACGACTTTTTGAATAGGATTTGTATCTTTGCAAAATCAATGTTTTAGTTAAACTTCCTGCTTCTGTAAGTTATGAGATAAAAACGTTTTATTTTAATTTTCATTAATTCTTATCTGTACCTCAGCTGTTCTATGAGACACTTGCAAATGTAAGAGGGATTCTATCATATATTGGAAAGAACATTTAAAATTGTGGTGTGACATATTTTGTGCATTAATAGCGATAGACTATGGTTATTATTAATTAAATTTGTGGGTATATTTAAATTCTGTAAATTTGACTGAAATTGTTCCTTTGAACATATATTGTTAAAATCAATAGCTATTTTGCCCATTTAATTTTGTTTAGATAAATTGCCTGACATCCATATTATAATACACACACACACACACACACACACACAGACACACACACACACACACACACACACATATATATATATATATATATATATATATATATGAAAAATTCTCAGAATTCATTTGTAGAAAAAGACAATATGTATAAAACACTTCCAAAACCATTATGTATATACTTAGATCCTCAAACAGTAATACCAATAATATTTCTGAAGCAGGCATTTATAAAATAAATTGCCAAAACTATTCCTCCCAACATATTGGAGAAACAACTAGAAATAAAAAAAAACGCATTTATGGACACAAAAGGAAAAAAAAAAACTTAACTAATGCACTAATCATACACACAAATAAATTCAACCACAATTTTGATTTTAAAAATGCCACACACATAAATAGCAAAATAATTAACCCAGAAAGAAAATCCTCGAGAGTGCCGCTATTGAATATTATCCAATTATTAATCTACGACCAGGCTTTTTCCCTATATCCCGTTTCCTAATAGAATTACTATTCTCCCATGCAAACGTACGCAACTGTATCAAGAAATCAAAAGAAACTGGTTGCATCCGTCAGAACAACAATAAAAACAATATTTCCACACGTGATAATACTTGACGTAATCTTCAGTTGACAATATGAATACACTAGCGCTTTCTAAATTCTACTAGTTGCTAAGGACATTTTGTTTTGTTGTTAATAGTAACGTAGTTTTAATAAATTCATTTCGTTTTTGCCTTGAAAAAGACCACACTGGACGAAACTCGTCGGCTAATAATACTGGTTTTCTATTGTCTTTTACTTTACTCTTATGCTTGCATCCATACCTATATATATATATATATATATATATATATATATATATATATATATATATATATATATGTGTATGTGTATGTGTGTGTGTGTGTGTGTGTGTGTGTGTGTGTGTGTGTGTGTGTGTGTGTGTGTGTGATTTGAGTTTAAACAGTAGGATTCCTGATCTTACGTTATTTCTTAGGGTATTTTCCTTTCTATCTAGTAATTATTTCACTCTAAGGAAGGCGGTATAGGCATACAACTCAGATGGTGAGCAGTGCGAAATAAGAAGCCGTTATAGTAGTGGTGGTTGCATCTACCTACTTCAACAATAAAACGTGAGACCTAGATGTCAGTCTAGCAGAGCGCTTAAATTCATGCAATGAGGGTATCAGGGATCATCAGAGTAGTTGCCGTGAAAATATTTGTAGAAAAAACACCGGGATGACACGTCCTTTTTGTGATAAAGTGACTCATTTCAAGATTTCTGGTCAGGATCGATGACATTGCAAATCTTTTTTTTTTGGGGGGGGGTGATTTTGTCAAATCTGGAAGGACATCCTTCTACTTGAAAGTTGAATTAAACAAGGAAACACTAATATTAAAAAGTGATCAATGTACCTATAAAGAAAATAGAATTAAAAAAATTAACATGCAGAGATTTTACATTAAAAAATAAATCAACCAATCATGCTACCTTGATTTTAACATTTCGTTATCTTCAGGCGTTTCGGAATAAATAATTTACTAACGCTTTGTTATTTAAAAATAATAAAAATACACACAATGAGAAGGATAATAGAAGGGGATGTGAAAACCAAGGGTAGAGAATATGTATCGAATTGGGGCGGGTTATATGAAATATACATACTTTCATCCTGGTTCGTACGAACTCAAAAGGAACGTTTTATTGTGTATGTATCGTGTCATTATTTCTGATTTGTCATTCATGAATGTTCTGCTGGCCTGGAAATGTTATTACCGTTGGCGTTTTATTCTTGGTAAATATTGCGGATATCATGATGATTGTTGTAAGGTTTAGCTTCTTTTTAATATTTCCCAATTTACAATCGGATCTTTGTTATTTTCTTCTTTTAATTTCCACACATGGTTGGGTAGTCTGGTAGAATTCTTAAGTTTTTATAACTTGGAACGATTTGTGATTATACCATAATTTCTTACATCTACCTTCAGTAAACCCAACGTATATTTTCGTCGTTTGTATCTTTTACTTCAGCTTTATATATATATATATATATATATATATATATATATATATATATATACATACATATATATACATATATACATATATATTATGAAATGGACAAAGTCCGACAATTATATTAAGAATTTTTTATGTTTAACATTATTTTTTATAGATACAAGTATTTAAATAAATGCTCTGTTTATAATAAACAGTATTAAATAACATTTACCGGCTTGAATGCCCGAGAAATTTTCAAAGAGAATATTCGTCCTCCGACAGGATTCGAACCTGTATCCTATACGGAACCGTCATATAGCTTGACGTGCCTTTACCGATTTGACCGCAGAGGAGCGTTCGGTTGGCAAGGTCGAATTTACTACTTATAAACTTCAATCTTCCATGAATCTCTCACGTACATTCACAACTGCTCATGGCGTATCAAATGTAAACAAATGACGCCACACATTATGAAATGGACAAAGTCCGACAATTATTTAAAGACATTTCTATGTTTAACATTCTTTTTTTTATAGATACAAGTATTTAAGTAAATGCTCTGTTTATAATAAACTGTATTAAATAACATTTACCGGCCTGAATAACATTTATCGGTTTTGGTATGATTTTTGCCTGATAACATAACTGTCGGGGTTTCAATTCTCGGTAGTGGATACGCACTGCTGATGAGTCCCAAATATAGAACGAAACGACCATCAAGCGCTTCCCGTATTCTGTTGAGGTTTCTTCTAGTCTCGATGAATTACTTAATTATACATGCATACACACACACCTACATATATATATATATATATATATATATATATATATATATATATATATATATATATATATATATATATATATATATATATATATATATATATGTATGTATGTATATTGAGTTGCTATCGCCCCGTTGCCATTCATTAGCGTTTTATTTTCTTATTTTCAAAATAAATTGATTACAATCCGATGTATTCTATTTCGTTTTGAACTCTTTATGTTCAGGTATCTGATAAATATACTAAATAGATAATACGCAGGTTTAAGTGAAAATAAGAGTTTAAATCTAGATCACAACGGAAATCTCAAATCGGACAACTATTGTGATTCGGGCCGTTTACTTCTGTTTTATTGAGACACTGTTTTTAACAAGTCATTAGTATAAGCCAGCCTATTTAATAGCGGTTTGCGAAATGTGGATGATTGATCGACAAGTTAGGATCTAAATAAAGATTGAAACGAAGCACGGAATTAATGAGACGCCGACCCGAAAATAACCTTGCGGAATTGTTCATCAAGTAAAAGTTTTAGGTGTCAAAATAGGAACGGCGTTCAACTCATCTAACCTCGCCCGTTTCGTCATATTAATTCAAAAGTAAGTGGCTCAAACCACGCATGCGCGGATATTTCACGCTACACTGTTGGCGTCATAATTAGTTAGCATCCGTTAAAAATTGTTCGTTATCTGTTAGTAAAATGAATGCGTTAATAATTCATGAAACTCGTCTGAAGAATTCTTTAAAGAAATATAACATCGAACCACGTTAGTAAAAAATATTAGCACTCGTTAAGATGTCTTTCGTATTTGATACCAAAATCGTCCAATAATTTATTGAAATGAGTAGAAATCATGAATTTGTTTTTATAAATTATTCTGAACTGAAAAAAGGAACAATTTAACTGTCATAAAAATACGTTCGAATGTGTACAAAAATATAATTATTTGCGGTTACATTTACGCATGTTCAATTCTGTATGGTTTTTAATACTTCATAACGAGTTCGCGAATTTTTATAATGAATATAGGGCACTTGGATGAGGAAAAGTTCTCAGGCCAACTAAGAAGCGATTAAAAATTTCTGATGATTGCTCCATGTTTCATACGTATGTGGATTCGATAATTTGATCTCCCTCGGAATCACTATATAATGAAGCAGTTAAATATATATTTTATTTAATTCTACAGTTACACACACACACACACACACACACACACACACACACACACACACACACACACACATATATATATATATATATATATATATATATATATATATATATATATATATTATGTCATTCACAGACAGTACTGTTTCGCTGTATCACAGCTCCTCAGTGCAACTAGACTTCCGAATGCCTCAAGCCAGGATTGAAACACAACTAATTTGGTGTTATATATATATATATATATATATATATATATATATATATATATATATATATATATATATATATATATATATATATATATATATATATAAAAAATAAAATGGACACAGTCCGACAATTATTTAAAGATATTTTTATGTTTAATATTCTTTTTATAGATAAAAGTATTTAAGTAACTGCTCTGTTTATAATAAACAGTATTAAATAACATTTACCGGCCTGAATGTCCGAGAAATTTTCATAGAATGTATGCGTCTCCCGACAGGAATCGAACCTGCATCCTATACGGATCCGTCGTATAGTCTGACGTGCCTTAACCGATTCGGCCACAGTACTTTCTCGGACATTCAGGCCGGTAAATGTTATTTAATTCAGTGGCCGAATCTGTTAAGGCACGTCAGGCTATATGACGGTTCCGTATAGTATACAGTTTGGAATCCTGTCGGCGGACGTATATTTTCTATGAAAATTTCTCGGACATTCAGGCCGGTAAATGTTATTTAATACTGTTTATTATAAACAGATGCCTGCCTTAACAAAGACTGAGGGTCCATCTTTCCCGGTGGTTTAACCGCACCCCCAGACACCACCCTGTGTACTTCTATGTCCCGGCGCTTATCCTTATGGGTGATTTCAATGCTCGGGTTGTAAGTGATTTTCAGTCGTGGGAAGGATTTTTAGGTCATCATGGTATTGGCCATATGAACTCGAACGGACTTTGAATTTGATATGTGCATCACAAACACATGTTTCCAGCAGAAAGATTACTTTAAGACCACATGCATGTCCCTGCGCTCCAAAGACTGGCACATGATTGACTATGTGATAACAAAAAAAACGGGATCGTAACGACTTCAAATTGACAATATCTTTTCACACCACTTGCTATCTTTCAGATCACGCTCTGCTTCGTAGTAAAACATCACTCCGTCTAGATCGCAGAAGAGTGAAAAAGTCTTCTATTCCAAAGCGTATAAACACCTTGCCTTTAAAATCTTTTGGTCAGCAAACTATACTTGCGGAAAAGCTTGATGCAGCACTGGACTCTGTGGAAATCAGTAATGACATTGAATCTTCCTGGAAGGCTTTGCGTGAAGCTACTCACTCAACATGTCTTGAGGTGATCGGGTTGCCCATCCGCAAGCACCAGGATTGGTTCGATGAGAACAACCAAGAAGTACAAGCTCTAATCCAGAAAGTGCATAGTTCAAACAAATCTTGCATCGAGGATAAAAACTCTCCAGACAAAAAGAAAGCCTACAAAACCTGTAAAGCCCAGGTTCAAAGCGCCCTGCGTACAATGAAAGAGGCATGGTGGTCTGCACAGGCTACCTATCTTCAGGGAGCATTCGATAGGAAGGACTCAAAAGACTTTTACGAAGGTATGAAGAAAGTGTTTGGTCCACAGGAAAATAGTGTTTCACCGGTTACTTCAGTAAATGGAGACCTCTTGACAGACAAGGCTGAAATTTTGAAACGGTGGAAGGAACATTTCGATACTGTTCTCAATAACACATCTTTTAATGAAGTGGGTGTTCTGGAATCAATTCCTCAACATCCATAAATTCCAGAGCTGTCGTTTTTACCAACCTTTCAAGAAGTTTTAGCAGCTATTAAACAAATTATGTCTGGGAAAGCACCAGGTAAAGATGCAATCCCACCAGAAATTTTTAAGTATGGTAGCACAAAGCTTGTGAAAAATGGCTGGGATTATTTATTCAAATTTTGAGACAGGGGTGGTCCCACAAGACTTTAAAGATGCGCTAATTCATCATTTGTACAAAAACAAAGGAAATAGGAAGATATGTGATAACCACCGTGGCATTTCTCTTCTTTCTGTAGCTGGTAAGATATCGGCCAGATTGATTTTGAACCGGATCATAGAGCATGTGGTTGATGATATCTACCCTGAGTCACAGTTTCGCTTTCGTGCAGGTCGGGGCACGATAGACATGATTTTCTCCCTGAGAAAAGTTGCTGAGAAAGTTCGTGAAAAGAATCAGGAGATGTATATGGTGTTTGTAGACCCCACAAAGGCATTTGACACTGTGAACCGGTCTGCTTTTTGGAAGGTCTCGCGAAAGCTCGGTATAGCCGAGAACATGTTGTAAGTCATAATATCATTCAATGAGGGAATGAAGGCTAATGTTGTTTCAAATGGTGAAACCTCTGATTCCTTTGGTGTCACAAAGCAAGGATGTGTTATGGCCCCTGTACTGTTTGCCCTCTACTTTTCCGTAATGCTGAAACACGCATTTGCTGAAACCGAGGTTGGTGTCAGAATTCAATTTAGGACAAGTAGTGGCCTCTTCAACCATCGGAGGTTTAAGGCCAAAACTCGAACTCGAACCAGTGTAATTCGTGACTTTCTGTTTGCCGATGATGCTGCGCTTGTGGCTACTTCTTTTGACGAAGCTCAGCGCCTGATGGACAGATTCTCTGCTGCTTGCAAAGCATTTGGCTTAACAATTAGCATTACAAAGACTGTTGTTCGCCAGCCAGCCCCCGCACCAAAGCAAATAAGAGGCGTCAAGAAAAACCCACCCGTTCACGTTTTTCCCGAAATACCAATTCAAGTTGATGGACATAATCTGAAGTATGTAAAGAACTTTAATTATCTTGGCAGCAAAGTTAACTCAAGTGGAACACTGGAGGATGAGACAGTCAATAGAATAGCAAAAGCCTCTAGTGCCTTTGGCAAACTTCGTCACCGACTCTGGAAACCCCGGGGCATTAGGCTTGAGACCAAGATACAGGTCTACAAAGCTGTTCGTACAACTCTTTTGTATGGTTCAGAGTCCTGGACACTGTACAGAAAACAAATTCAGCAATTGGATGTATTTCACAAAGGCTGTCTTCGAGAAATCTGTGGAATAAACCTAAGCGACAGGATGGCCAATGCTGACCTTTTCACCATGTGTAATATTGATGGTATTGAATCCTTCCTCATGAAATCACAATTACGCTGGTCTGGTCATGTGCTACGTATGCAAGACAACACAATACCCAAAATACTCATGTATAGTCAACTTGACAGTGGTCATCGAAGCGTGGGCCGACCATTGCTTAGATACAGGGAAAAACTGAAAATAACCACTGAGCTGCGGATATAAATCATGCTACCTTTGAGAACACAGCAATTGATCGCAATGAATAGAGGACTACTTGCTACAATGGCATCAAGAACAACGCAGCATCAAACATCACCAAGCTTCGTCAAACTAGGGAAATGATTAAAATATCTTCTGCTGTCCCGGTCATACACTCCAACAATCCACACTCTTGAACAATCTGTGGACTTCTTTGCAAATCACGAGCAGGACTGAAATGTCACTTGCGACTTACACACAGGGTTAAATAAACAGAGTTGTCGGAATACGTCGAAAGCGACGGGAGAGTCCATCATTATAAACAAAGCATTTACTTTACTTAAATACTTATATCTATAAAAAGAATGTTAAACATAAAAATGTCTTTATATATATATATATATATATATATATATATATATATATATATATATATATATATATATATATATATATATATATATATATATATATATATATATATATATATATATATATATATATATAAACATATATATATATATATATATATATATATAGTCCTCGCAAACAGCGTCGTATTAATTCGTTACATATATATTTAAAGTTTCATATATATTTTGAAAGGTCCGTGTGTTCAAGAAATGTTAAGCCTTCGGACCCAGTAACTAATTAATTAATGAGATAGTTATTTAAAGATATTTTTAATTTACTTTTTAACGAGAACGTTCTCAAAATATGCCCATCATAATGCAATTGTTTCTCTTAATAATATTTATACCATTTTTGCAATAAGAATAGTAACTTTATATATCAGGAGATATCCAGTAATTTATATATTTCCCAAGATAGCCATCGATCTCTTGTGGGTATTTTCAAATTAAGAGCCTGATAATTTGTACAAATTTCTGTGTATTTTGTTGTAAGACAAATTTGTGTTTTGCGCTAAAAACTAAGTAATTGGTTCAAAATATTGAATTGTAAGAAAGAAGATAATAATAAAATATACCGATACCAGAGAATCTGTTAATTCGTATATCAGATCATCGCATGTCTTTTTTATCCATTTATCTTTTTGTATCTATATATTATAAGCCTTTTCGTATCTATCTATCTATCTTTTTGTATCTGCATATATGTCTTTTCGTATCTATCTATCCATCTATCTATCTATCTATCTATCTATCTATCTATCTATCTATATATATATATATATATATATATATATATATATATATATATATATGTATATCTTTTTGAATCTATATATATGTTTTTACGTAACTATCTATCTATCTATCTATCTATCTATCTATCTCTCTCTCTCTCTCTCTCTCTCTCTCTCTATATATATATATATATATATATATATATATATATATATACATGTGTGTGTGCGTGTGTGTGTGTGTGTCTTTTCATATTTATCTATCTGTCTTTTCGTATCTATGTATATATAAAGGTTTTTTTCATATCAATCTATCTATCTATATTTTTGTATCTATATATATATATATATAAGTTTTTTCTTGTCTATCTTTCTATCGCACTCTTTTCGGGTGTATATTTTCTGCCTTTTGTGCCTGTCTGTCTATCTATCTGTAATTATATATACAAGTCTTTTCGTATCTATCTATATATCTATCTATCTATCTATCTATCTATCTATCTATCTATCAATTTCTACACACACACACACACACACACACACACACACACACACACACACACACATATATATACATATATATATATATATATATATATATATGTATCTATGTATATAAAGCATTTTCGCATCTATCTATCTGTCTATCTATCTATCTATCTATTTCTGACCACTGGCAGTCGCAGTGAACGGAGGTCATTTTCATCGTTCCAAGTTATGATTATTTGTGTATTTGTTCACTTAGGCTGTTTATTAAATTATTATATTTCATATTTATTATTTTTTATTTATTAAAATACACGTTGTATTCTTTTATTAAACTGACTATTTATTCAATCTTAAGTTTAATTGGCATTCATCATTTGTCTTGAAAATAAGAGTACCATTTGACAAACGTATTTTATTAAAAATATTGACCACAGAGTATACGTAAACTTACTTATATATTTGCCACGAATGATCAAGATGTATTTATGTATTTATTTTCAATATTTTTAAGGAAGAGTAGGTATTTTCGAATTTGTAGAAGAGGCGATTTGATTTCTAACATTTTTATGATGTTTTTACTGCTTATTCTGTATGACTGATTATTTTTATTATTTTAGGAAAACAATAATAACAACAGCGACAAAATAACAATTATAATAATAATGTCGATCGTCTGTGGCGCAATACATTTTCAACATCCTTAATTGCAACAAAACAGACATTAATCGAATGGATATCAAAACTAGAAAGCTTCTCACTTGCATCATTCTAAGGCTAGTGTTGATCGTTTGTTTTTGCCCAGACCCGAAGAAACGGAGGATTAGTTCAAATAGAACTCTTACAAAACCACAACATTTGGTCTTCAAAGATACCTGGAAACTACGGTATACAGGATGATGATCTGCTTCAAAGAACATGTAAGAAATAAGTATATTTAGAAATAAAGGAAGCCAACAGTTTCACAAGGCACTTTCAAGTAAGTGGATACATGTAGTTAAATCATATTACGCCTACTGGAGAGTCGTAAAAATGAAAGCAAAAGCAAATAAAATGGACCAAATGAAGAAACCATGACAAGATAACTTTCTTCATGGACAGTACTCTGAGCGTACCAAACTAGCTGAGGAAGACAATCCCTATACTCATTAGTGTTTATTTAATGTGTAGTAAAAGCTGAAACCGAAATTTGTATTCTTGCTGCACTAGACGAATGCTTGCTAACAAAAAAAAAATGACCAAACACACATAATGAAAGATTGTGTTAACCCAAAATGCAAATTATGTGTTAAATATCCGGAAACAACTGACCATATCGTAGCACCAACAGAATATAAAATTCGGCATGATAGAGTGCGCCAATATATGCACTGGAAAATATGCAAAATTTACGGGAAGGAAAATGTAAGAAAATGTGATGAGATAGGGCGTGTAAAAATTTTATGGGACTTTACAATATACGCAGACAGATCAATCAAAGCTAATCGTCCAGACTTCGCGATCAGAAAACAAAAAAAGGATATACTTCCTTGTTTATATGGCAGTCCCTGCAAACTATAATGTATCTTAGAAGACAAATCAAAACTACCAAGCTACAAGGATCTTGAAGTGGAAATTTCAGTATGTGGCACATGAGGACATCCATAATTTAAGCTGTATTTGGAGGCTTCGGATTGTTTGGTAAATGTTCCGATCGACTCATTGAACTGATTTCTGGTAGCCTGTGCCTTAAAGAAACGCAAATGAGTGTACTGACAAGTACAAGTCACACGTTACGAACAGCTTTATCTATATAAAATATATATGATTTTTTTTCAACTTTTTTTTGATTTTGCAAGATAATCAATAGAAAATGACATGAAGCCATTTCTGACGTTAGGTTTATGGTTGGGACCCGGGAGGAAATGTGTGTACAAAAGAAATCGAGGATAATTATAATAATAATAATAATAATAAAAATAATAATAATAATATCAACAACAGCAACGACAAAATAGATTTAAAATTAACGCGACCTTCAAACTAAAACCGAAATACAATCTATTAACAAACCATGGCATTAAATAATCCAAAAGGAGTTAAAATATCGTCAATCATTACCGCTTGTTTGTATTGACATTGAAAATGACAACAGTTGTGAATATTTAGGGCTTTTAAGACTGTTGTGGTAGGATCCACCTAATCTGCATAGGTGACTACCAACTATATAAATAGTGGTTGGTACCGGAAGACGAGGGAGAGGAATCACGAGATCCAACTAGAGACTCTGATCGACTGCGACTAGTCAACACATTCTCCAGGAACGTCTTCCCAGAAATATACAGAATTACTATATGTACTTATTGTGTACACTTTCTTGTTATAATACATTCTTGTTCTAAGTACATTTTGTGTTGCATTATTATTCCATGCATTAGGCGAGATTCAACAATGAGTCAAGACTCAACAATGGCGACGAAGTAGAACGAACCATACGCCAAGTTTCAACAATGGCGACGAAGTAGAACGAACCATACGCCAAGTTTCAACAATGGCCACGAAGTAGAACGAACCATACGCCAAGTTTCAACAATGGCAAAGAAGTAGAACAAACCATACGGAAAGAAGAAAGAATTAATAGTGAGAGTTTTCAACAATTGGGACAAGTCATTGAAGAACCCAGGCTGAAAAAAAAACTATTAATTCAAAGTCCAACGTTAACGTAACGACGAAGGATTCTGAACTTCTGGATATGTAGAACTCGTTAAAAGACGACTAAGCATAAAGGAACGTTCACTCAGAAAAATTTGGAAGGTGTCGTAAACGAATAACGGTAATTTTAAATTAAAAAATTATCTACACCGAGACACCCGCTAAAAAGAAAAATTGGCCGACTACAAAAATCATGCATGGATTTAAAAGGAGCACAAATACACCGTGTCGACTTTGAAAGGTAACAAACTTTAAAAAATTATTTTTTTAAAATTATTTGTTCAACAATATAGTGACGAATTACCTCTGATAAGAAAATCAGACGTTGTCATTGAAATACGCGAACAGAATTCGAAAACGAAAAAACAGTCCGACGCTCTCTGTTCACGAAAAAAAAAATACCAAAGTTGATTAGCACGGGCGTGAATGTAAAAGCAAGACATAAAATATAAAAGTCGTACGTTGTTTCGATTTGTTGGTCAGATTATATGATATTCGTGGATACACAAATTAAAAGTATATTCCTTGTTGCATGAACACTATAAGCTAAAGATGGATGAACTATCCAAAGTCATATCTGAATTATTAAAATCCCAGCAGCTGAGTCAACAACGTCAGCAAGAACAACAGATAGCACAGCAAAAATATCAAGAAAAAATATGGCAAGAACAACTGATAGCAATGCAGAAATATCAAGAACGTCAAGAGGAAAGACTTTTAGAAATTCAAAAGTTAATACTGGAGAAATTAAACAACTATCAGGCAAATGTGGGAAATTCTTCATATTCTAATAACACCATATTTAATTCGCTGGAAACTTTCAACTATTTGCCAGACGAAGAAAAAACGTTTGAAGCGTACTTTAAACGATATGAAGATATTTTCTACACAGACTGTGAAAACTGGTCGAATTCAAGAAAAGTCAGTCTATTACTAAGAAAGCTAGGTACAGCAGAACATAGCAAATTTGTAGATTTTATTCTACCGAGAAAAACAACTGAATTGGAATTCTCGGAAACAGTGAAATTGCTAAAAGAGCTGTTTGGAGCAAATATGTCGCTTTGGCATAAGCGATGGTTATGCATGAATGTCTCTAAATCCGACGATCAGGATTACTTAACATATGCATCTATAGTGAATAGACATTGTGACAATTTCAGATTGGCAGAGATTACGGTTGAAGAATTCAAGTGTTTAATTTTTGCTCAGGGACTGGTATCCAGTAAGAGTGCCGAAATAAGACGTAGAGTTTTGTCTAAACTCGAATCTGAACAAGGCCTTACCCTGCAAAAGTTAGCGGAGGAGTGTCAACGGGCCGTAAGTTTAAAGAAAGAGTCGCAAAAAATCGAAAAAGCTGGTATTGCTTATATTAAAAAAATAAAAAAGCAGTCAAAGTACCCATCAGAGAAAAATTGGAGAAAAAATTCAGCGTTTTTTAATAATAGACAAGAAAATAAAAAGAACGAAAATAAAAAGGTCCCACCATATAATTGCAGACGTTGTAACGAAAGACATTGGGAGATTGATTGCCCATATAGAAATAAGAAATGTTTCGTGTGCCAAAAGAATGGTCACAAAGGATTGTGTTGTAAAACGAAAAAATTCAAGAGCCGAATTAGACAAACAAATTCGAATATCAAATCAGATAGAGATTTGAGGAAATATGTGACGACTGAAATATTCAAAAAGAATATCAAATTTCAACTCGATTCGGGGTCAGATTTAACAATAATGAACGATAAAACATGGAAAATTTTAAAAAGTCCTACAATAATGAAGTCAACGAAACTTGCTCGAACGGTAACTGGAAAGCAAATTAACTTCGAAGGCGAGGTTGTACTTCCAATGAAATTGAATGGGATCGTTAAAAAAATAAAAGTTTTCATTCTGAAAAATGGAGAAAACTTGTTGGGTACAGATTTTATTGAAACATTCGAATTGTGGGATAAACCTTTAAACTCGTTCTGCAGAAAAGTAGAAAGTAATACGCAAACAAGACAGGACATTAAAGATGAATTAAAGAAAAAGTTTCCGGAAACCTTTACACCTGTTCTTGGAAGATGTAACAAGTTTGAAGCTAAATTTGAATTAAAAGAAAATACTATGCCTATATTTAAAAAGAAGCGTAACGTGCCTTTCGCAAGTGTAGAGATTAGTAGTACCAAAAAAGTTGCAGAAAAGAATCCTACGGGACTTTCATATGGGTCACCCGGGGATTAATAGAACAAAAAGCTTAATGCGAAGCTTTGTATATTGGAAAGGAATGGATGTGGATATCGAAAACATGGTTCATCGATGTAAAGGGTGTGCGTTATCAGCTAAGGCACCACCTATAGTACACAAACCATGGCCAAAGACGGATCATCCGTGGGAAAGATTACACATTGATTTCGCTGGTCCAGTAGAAGATTATTACTACTTAATAGTGGTAGATAGCTTTACAAAATGGCCTGAAGTACTACGCTGTAAAAAGCCTACGTCCAATACCACAACAACTTTTTTGCATGAACTATTTGCATGGTTCGGTGTGCCAGAGTGTATTGTGAGTGACAATGGTACACAATTCACTTCTGACGAATTTAAGGAATTTTGTGAGTTATATCAAATTAACCACATAACGACGCCGCCGTATCATCCGAGAACCAAAGGACTCGCAGAAAGATTTGTAGATACGTTAAAGCGCGCTCTGAAGAACGCCTCAGGAGTTCCAACGGAAAAGGCGCTTCAGCAATTCCTACAAGTATACAGAATCACGCCTAACCAGAGAACACCATCGAACATGGCACCAGCTGAACTAATGTTCGCTAGGAAAGTTAAGTCAGTGTTTGACAAGCTTTTGCCAGGAAGAAATAGAATAAAGAACACTATGTATACAGCTAGAAAAAGATACACCCCCGGAGAGAAGGTCTTTTTCAAGTGCCATAGAAACAACATTGAGTTCTGGGAGCGAGGCATAGTGGACAAGAGAATCGGTGACCTGATTTACATAATAAAAGGGCCGAAGAATACTCATAAAAGGCACCAGAACCAACTCAAAAAATGCTAAGTGCTAGAGTATGAAGAGAGTATACCGGATGAGGAGGAAGATCCCATTGATGTAATGTATGATACTTTTCAAGTAGAACCTCCGCAGAGTGCTCCTGAACCGAGAAGATCCGGTAGGAAACGAAAGTTCACGGACCCATTGGACGTGAATCCAAAACGAAAAAGATATTGAAAAAAAAAAAACAGATATACATATGAACTATGCAAAGGGGATCTACAAAGAAATAACCATAATCATCATCCCATATAGAAGCCAGTTTGAAATCCAAAAGGATTCCAAGGCTTGAGAGGGGGGTGTTGTGGTAGGATCCACCTTATCTGCATAGGTGACTACCAACTATATAAATAGTGGTTGGTACCGGAAGACGAGGGAGAGGAATCACGAGATCCAACTAGAGACTCTGATCGACTGCGACTAGTCAACACATTCTCCAGGAACGTCTTCCCAGAAATATACAGAATTACTATATGTACTTATTGTGTACACTTTCTTGTTATAATACATTCTTGTTCTAAGTACATTTTGTGTTGCATTATTATTCCATGCATTAGGCGAGATTCAACAAAGACAATGTTTGTTTTCTCTTGTTTGATATTACACCAACCTAAACCCAGTAGATAATTATATATATTCCTGGATGTTTACGTATAACTTAGCACTATCAAGGATGAAAATGGTTGGAACAATTATATTACAGTAAACAGTATTTAGAATATTCGACAAGTAATAACTGGCCTCACAATTTACTCTTTTATTTTACTACGTGTGGGCAGGAATCCAGCGGAATATATATTTTTTATAAAATTATCTGAAAAACCTCAAAATGCAGTCGGACATGGAATTAAGGACATTCTGAAACGCATTAATGCCGAAAGAGGAGAAGAAGATAATTTCTCAGTTCATCTAGTGTAATCTCCTTGCCGCTTGCCTAACTTTCTTGCTTGTCCGTCTGTCTGTCTGTCTGCCTGTATTTATGTCTGTGTGTCTATCTGTCTGTGTCTAGCTCGCTGGAGGCCATGTCGGTTTACTCACTATTTAATTCCAAATTAAACTCTGATGCATTGGTATGAAGGACATTCGAAAAAGAGACTCGAACACATATAGGAAGCAGTGTAACACACACACACACACACATACACGCACACACACATACACATAAAAGTTGTGTTTCATAAGTCGTCAGATATGATAAATGCGCTTTAAATTCAAGCCATTACTTCAATAGGAACATGATTTTTAGCTTTGGGCGTCAGACTCAATACCCACATATTCTGTCCTTAATTGGACATAGCATTTCCTTTCCACCCATTGACTATATAGCTATCATACGAACATGGTTTGATATATAATGCCATAGAATAATCCATGTATTTTGTGTCCTTATAACTTCAGACGTATCATGACATCACATACAGAAACACACACGTGTGTATATATACATATGTATATATATATATATATATATATATAAATATATATATATATATATATATATATATATATATATATATATATAGATATATAGATAGATAGATAGATAGATACACACACATGTATATATATATGTATCAATCAGATAACAGTATATATATTTAATATATATTTAATATTGTGGAAAATGTATGAGAAATTGGCAAAGGATTTCTTGTGATGCGTTTTGTCCTTTAGGACTTCATCGTACCAAAATTATTTATGCTGGTGGGACTACACTTATGAACGAGTGGTGGTTGAATGCCACACTGGTCAATGGACACACCTATTCACAACGATAAAAATATGACTAGTTATTGGCTTTATCGCAAGGTAATCTACATTAATTTTACGGATGTTAAATGTTTCACATTTCCTAGCAAAACGTATTTTATCACTCTGTGGGAAAAATAGTGACTGAACGAAGAACAATCTAAACGAAATCGGCTACATTAACAAAAATAAAATAAATTTAAAACTCTCAGTATCCCTCGCCTGTGCGCATGTGTAGACGCACCAACATAACAAAGTTATTCCTAAATGAAGACTTGCGAAACAATAAAAATTTTGCACTTAGTCTTACATTTTCATCAGTATATATATATTGTGTTTATTTAGGCAGCATTTATTCATTGATGCATGTTTAATTAAATAATATAGACAAGTTTTGTCTATTTATTTTATGAAAAATTATTTTCATATCGTCTGATAAGCTTAATAACATTATCATTAAACGAAGAAAGAAAATCACCATATTGATAAATATCTTTTAATCCTCTATAAGCTTTTGGCTTACATAAGCCATTATGAAAGGTGACAATTACATTACAATATAGTAACTAATATACGGACAAAACAATAATGATAGCCTCTTTTTGTTTGCATACGTGATTCTGGGAGCGAAAATCGCACCGCAGCTCATGACATAACACATGAACACGCGAGAGTGAAAACGAGATGTATTAATTATGGGAAGCCGTTGGTATAAATCAATGGCACCTTTTATAAATTATAGGCATTTAAGAATATTTGTGGAAATTTCATAGTTTATTTTATTCGGGTTAGGTTTCAACTGTTTTATGTATATAGCTTCAAGAATTTTTAGTTTTTGTTTATTGTTTTCATGGGTTAAGTATAGTTGTGTTTTTAACGGGGATTTTCCGGATTTGTGTATGCGGCCAGGCATGTTGTTTTAAATGCCTAAAAATGTTAGAATTATCATTCATATATAGAGTCAAGCGTCGTGAAAGCGAGTTTGTGGTGTGTCCAACATAAATATTATTTAATACGTTGGAGATAAAATCTACAAAAAGGCACTTGAATTTGTAAATTATGTTGTTTTTTTGAAAATCGCTAACACTGGGGGAGGAATCACTGCGAATAATTGATTTGGATATACTAGATTTAGTGTATATATGATTAACTTAGTTTTTTTGCCAGGATCTGTTGTAGATATTTTTTTAAGCTTATCACCCCAAGCAAGGCGGGAAGCTACTAGCACGCAAGGGGTTACAGAAGGTTTGGAGGAAGAGCAGATAGGAGTGGTAAAAGAGAGATGTGGAGAAAGATAGTGGATCGATCAAGGCAAGGGGATTACAGAAGATTAGGAGCGAGAGGAGATAGGAATGAAAGGTGAAAGGATGTGGAGAAGGAAGTGGATAGATCAAGGCAGCTGGAGATGTCGATTGACGTTACATTTAAATGGTTGGAGATTGTATTTGTCAGGGAAACAGGAATAAGGAAGGGAGTTCCACAGGCGAGATGTGCGAGACATGAAGCTATTGGAGTAGAAGATACGTCTACATCTAACAGTTTCAACGGTGAAGGGGTGGGAACGGGATGCCAGCCTCGTAGGAGTATTTATTCGCAATGATTCTTCTCCAACAGTTGCCATCCATGGCTATAGAACCCAGTCTGTTCTGCTATTTACCCATAACTGGGAGGGTGAAGAAGAGGACTCGTACTTTTCCCAAGGGTACTAGTACGTAAATGAATGTAAGGGTTTGACAGGATTCCTCAGTTCGAGCCGCTATGCGTTACTCCATCATGCATATGCATAGAAATGGTATGAGTTTGTAAGCCTGTGTTTTACGCTCTGTTTGATTTTGTTTTGTGTTGCGAGGGATTTCTCCTGTGTGTTCGATTTGGGATGACACTCATACGCAGGTAGGCATACAGACATACAGGTGTAGGCATTATGGTCCGTCTGAAAACATACATATGCATATATAAACAATGCGAGACCAGGCACAGAGCACGCACACATACGTAATACAATTGTAATCTAATTTCGATGTTGGGACTGTGTGTAACAAAGTTTATTTCAGTATATATACAATTGCCAAAAAATAACCAATTTCTGTCTCATAATTATTTCTACTCAATAATCTTTAGGATAATTTCAAATATAACTGCCCCAATACAATAGCCATTAAGAT
>OZ038480.1:42611463-42688963 GCA_964036315.1 Acanthosepion esculentum
AAAACATTTCTGGAAACTGAATGATAAAGTCTTCATCCAAAAGATCGAAAGGAACATCATCAGTAACTCACAAACTATGAACAGCTTCAGAAACAGATGCTATATTTACCTGGAAGAAAATGTTAAAATAATTAAACACAAATATTCAAGCCAGTTATTGAACCACAGAAATGAAATCGTATTTAAATGTCGCTATGAAAATAGGTTTAAATTTTCTTAAAAATTGACATTTATTTTGCGTCAAGCACAAAAAATGTTTAGTTTTGTAATTAATTGTGCATATATATATACATATATATATATATATATATATATATATATATATATATATATATATATATATATATATATATATATATATATAAGTGTGTGTATGTGTTTGTATTGTATGTATATGTATATATATATATATATATATATATATATATATATATATATATATATATATATATATATAGGTGTATAGGTATATTTTTATGTATATTACATGTGTGTTACGCATATATATTTGTGTGTCTTTTTGATGTATTTAATCATTTGTGTGGATGTCATAGATATGTTTAACTTGTAGGTATTTTTATTACTTTTACTATTATTTTAGTTATTTTTTCAATAGCTGATTTTTTATTTTATATATATTATATATTTATTATTATTATTATAAAAATGATGATGATCTTTAAAAGAAAACAACATAAATTGCTTCTCCCTGAATTTTATTCCGTATTGTTGTTAAAGGTTTACCCATAAAATCTTCCCCTACCTTCACTTTATCTAATATACAAACTTCTTTTTACCCCACCTCTCTCTATTTCTCTCTCTCTCTCTCTCTCTCTCTCTCTCTCTCTCTCTCTCTCTCTCTCTCAATAATGTAAACCCCGACAAAATAAATTTTTAAGATTAACGGGGTACCCGGCGTTGGCAGGGAAGCCATGGCAGCAGTGGTATAAACGCACCCTCCGCATATCCGCACCCTTCCTGGTTAGAAATATATGCCTGCATTCCCTATTGCATGCATCATCTGTTGGTATACTAAGCTAATCTCTCCTCATCTTTTTTACGATATGTCCTTCGCAAGTGTTTGAGTGTTTTTAATAAAGGAATTCCATTAATAAAACCTTCTTGTGTGGCCGTTGCTCGGGGTTAAATTGTGTCAAACTTTTACATATTCAGTAAATTTCTCATGACCGTAATAACTTTCAAATAGTATGGCATTGTTCACAAATCTAATAAACAAAATCAGGGATGAAGAGCCAGAGCATGATTCAACTGCAAATGCAATCATATGAACGCCCCGACATTCTTCGCACGTTTACTGTAAACCTGAGGATAATAATAGGTTCTTCTGGAATGTTTATCTTTTAAGGCTTCGATAAACCTTCTCAAACAATCTTTGCATCAAATTTTGTTTGAATGCCAATTTAGGATGGAATCATATGAAGAAACTATTGGCTAAATGAAAAAAACAATTTCTGACCTGATTGGTCGCAAATTTCATCCATTTAGCTGGAATAATGTGAGCCAAACATTCATTGGTGGGTCATATGTAATATACACCTCAGTTTTGGAAAGCAAATGATGAAAAGAAAGGGAATTATGGTCGAAAAAGTGGATTTTGAAAAGTTTTTTGTTGTTTTTCGTTATACACGCAGAAGCGAGCAAGACTAAAAACCACACTATCTTACTTCTTCCATGATGGAAGTTTTTTGCGACATAATTGAAAAAAATTAGATAAAGAAATGAAGAATTTTTTCAAATTATATTTTAAGTTGTAGGAAAAAGACGATTTTTTCATAAGTCATCATGTCTAGACCTAGGAACCTCAACAAAATACAAAAAAGCACTTGACGGCCGTTTGGTTCAGTATTTGTGATTCATCGTCCACTACCAAGAATCGAACCCGGAGCGTTACGATACAACGCCAGCATATCTCTCTCTCTCTCTCTATCTATCTATCTATCTATCTATCTATCTATATATATATATATATATATATATATATATATATATATATATATATATATATATATATATATATATATATATATATATATATATATATATATATATATATATAATATTATTTATTTGAATATTACAACATAAATGTGTTATAAAATCACGACAAAAGTGATTTTATAACATATATATTATATCTGCTCTACTCTGTATTGAGCACTCTTTAAAGAATATTAATTGTTGGTTATTGGATTTCACTCCGTATATACCAATCCTAAACTTGTATATATATATATATATATATATATATATATATATATATATATATATATATATATATATATATATATATATATATATATATATATATATATATATATATATAAGCAAACCAATAGCAACGTGGAAAAGCTATTGCGTAACAGGTTTCTTCGAACTTCCCAGCTGAAACTTTGCGATAACAACAACAATTATATATTTTTTTTTATTTCTGTCTTGATGTTCATCCGGTAAATAGCCAAAGAGCCCCCCTAGGTAAAGGGTTAAAGTGACAGAGGCATAGTTTATGGCGATATTTGGATAGCAGATTAAGATCAGTGAGTAGAGATCAGAGTAGCATACCCTTCGGACTCGGTTTCACACAAATATCTGCAGAAGCAGTATATATTAAATTACAATGACCGTTTCTGTGCGGACAGAAAGAAAAATTTATCCGTTCGCTTACTTTACTGGGAAGCTTGTTAGTTGAGATTTTCCGTTTTATATCACTGGAATTCTTTACTCTGATTTTTTAGCCATTTTTCCCCTCTTATTTTTTCTCCTATTTTAATATTAAATTATATTTTAGTCGTGCTTAATCGTTTTTTCACCCTTCACTTTATCCCTACGCTATACTCGTTAATATTTTACTCTGTGCCCAACATTACTTCTGAATATGTATTAGCCGAAAAAAGTTTACTATTACGGAAACAATATAGAAACATAGAAAAGAAACTGCAGGAACACATGCAGAATATAGTATAGGAAAGTTTGGTTTGGTTTGATTTGGTTTATTTTGTTTAACGGCATATCAACCTCAATGGATTATTTAATACGGACAATATTTTTTTTATTGCTGGTAATATTTTGTTTTGTTAAAAATCAGTTTTTGGTAATATTTTCCTTCAAAATTGTATTGCTGGTAATCATTTTTGTCAAAAAAGTATTGCTGGTAATAGTTCACTATTTGCCCATAGCTGGGACCCTAACAGGTCCTACCACCCCGGATCAGGCTGGACCTGGGAACACCAGCAATTAAGAGGTGGTTCCACGCTCCTCAAAACCCCCTGATCAGAGGCCTTGCTGTTGGATGTATTTTAGGACGCGGATGTAGTTTAACGTCTTACCCAGGACGCAAGATAGGAAAGCGAGAAGAAAGGACTAAACATCAATTGTAAAATGTTATGTCTATTCAAATACAAACATATATATATATACCGAGTGAAACATCAAAATTGTCCAAATCGCGTAAAAGCAAAATTATCTATTTGTTAGATAGATTTCTCAAACGTTGTATCTGAGAAATGATTAAAGCTATCTTACTGGAATTCTCCGAGGTTTTATAACACTTTTGGACTCTAATTTGAGCAATAACAATGAATAATTACTCTCCAAGCTTAACAGAAGAATCGTGAGGAAATCTATTTTAAACAAAAATGACATGTTCATCATTAATTAATCATAGCTAAGGATCGAAAGCTCATGAAGGATTGAAATTAAGTTCAAATATATATATATATATATATATATATATATATATATATATATATATATATATATATATATATATATATATATTCCAGGATCATTTTCCAACTTATTAATGATGATCCTCACCATTTCTAACCTTCTAACTTTCTGTCCTGGAGTAACAAGGTGCCTCACAGTTTCCACGTAGGATTTCATTTTCAAGTCTTTTTCACTACTCATTGAACTGTGATAGCTGAAACTTCTCTCTCACATTCCAAACATCTTATGGATTGAGTTGGATCTTTTCTAATTGATTTTTTTATCTCTAAGTTGAAATGATGATCCCTCTTCCTGATCTGACTTCCTGATCCAGTTCTCCTCTCTACTGTTCCCCTCGTTTTTAAATTATTCAGTTCTCTTGATGGTTCTTGAATGGACATTGACGATGGAAGCCAGAGTATGAATGTTGGTACCATTGCTGAATGCCTGAGCGATCTTTTTCCTTTCACTTTCGCTCATTTGGGAAGACAGCGAGGCTGACACAAAACAATTTGAACCTGCTCTTTTTCTATCTGAATAACTCAAACAATTTTCAGTGAGTCTTACGAAAAGGTGTGTCAAGATACCCAAACGTCTTATCTGGAACAAAATGAAACTGATTAGTTTATTATTTTTGTTAGTAATTAAACATTTTGTGGGATGGACAGTTACACGATTTGGACATTTTTGCTTTTACACCCAGTATATCTATATCTATATATGTGTGTGTGTTTGTGTTTGTGTGTGATGTATTAATGTTTAAATAAAAGGTTATCGAACTTTGCCGTACATCGGTATAAGTTGTCCTGATTATCTTATGCCCAGTTATGCGCCATGCGTGATACACTCTTAGGCGATCATGTATTTTTCAATACAACTGCACTAGGTTGGCATTTCTTTCTGCGGTAGAATAATTACCACCCATCCAAGTCTATAGTTCTCTCCTGCTATTTACCCGTAGCTGGGGGAGAAGAAGAGGATTCATACCGTTTACAAGGTTATTCGCATCTAAGTGGGAAATTCATTACCCTTGGGAAAGGGTAAATGGATTCGGCTGGAATTCGAACTCTGCTCCCGATTCCCCAATCCGAGCTGCTATCCATTGCTCCTCTTAGCTTATGTTACCAGTTCAATATATGAACTGGTGAGCCATCCGCAAATATTCTAATTGTTAGGTATGACATCATTCGTATTTTGATTCTAGAATGAAACGAAAATTTCCTTTTTTTTAAAAATAATTTGATAAGAAAAAAATATTTAATCTCAGTTTAATTAATTCCAAAAGGATGCGGATAAAAGTTGAAAAGTCGTGGTCGGCGGTCGCCTCAGCGGGAGGGCGAAACACATCTTGCCTTTGTCCTTCGCTAAGAACGAGCTGTTTAAAATGACGTGCCGGAAACACAACAGAAATGGTAGGTGGTATTATTCTTTTTTCTTTTCTTTTTTTTAAAATTAATGAAAATAAAAACAACTTTTGATGACTTTGTTCAGTACTGCTGAGATAACACCCCACTGAGAGTAGTGCACCCATGAAAAGGTGAAATGAAAGTTAATGGGTAGAAGGTAGGGGATAGATTACTCTTTTTTATGATGTGCTGCGATTACTTCGCGCCATTATTTGAATAATTTGCACTAATTACTTCCGAAAATAATAAGCAAAAAAAGAAGGAAAGAACGTTAACAAAACATTCGGTGTAAACTGAGAGTGAGTGAAGTAAGTGGCGCGTCTAATGCAACTATCGTAAATGATTGGTGAATTACTGGACTAATTGACACGGAGAAGAGAAAGAAATCCGTGATTCCTTTCAAATGAAGTGAAAGAGACACTAGGAACTTTCTTCAACGATAAACTTGTTAATTAAATATTGAGAGATTCGGAGAATTATTTCTTTCTGTTTTGAAAAACATTACTATTTCTGTTCAAAAGTTTCTATCTATCTGCTATGAAGCTAAAACATCTTAACTTCAAGATCACTGGAATTGTATTTTTAAGCTTTTAATCGTTAAGGTCTGAACTGGAATTTATAGCATCAGCGAATAAATGACGGCATGGACAAAATAAATGGCTGTTTTCATATTTTGTTCATATGAATGGTTTTATCATATCATTCTTCTGTACACATCATATCAATGTTGAAAAAACATTTTAATATTACATAAAATATGACATAATTAAAACATTTTAATATAAGATAATATAAAATACATCTTAATGTAGAATAAGTTTTTAATAAGATATTTCCATATAAGATTTTTATATTACATATAGTATAGAAATATTGATAGTAAATATTGATAAACTTTTTCAAAAGACCGGTTCACATACCTTGCCGGTCTTTTGAACAGGACTAATGGTTTGGTCCTTGTTTCCTGTTTAGGATTAGGTTTCCGGTTCCTTTTAAAGTCGTCTCATTTTCTTTCACTCCCAGTAGCCTATAGCGTCTTTGTGGCATTATCGCCTTAGTTGGGGTGAAGTGGTTAAAAATATATAACAACATTCTAATATAACATCTTCACATGACGACATCTTAATATTTGATTGTAACAAACGTCTTGATATAATTTTTAATATTACATTTAAAATAACAATAAATAGCAAGATTCTGATATAACGGTTTAATAAATTCTAAATGCCGTTTTCCTTCAGGACACCGGCGATCATCGCTCTCCCTATCTTCCGATTCTTTAAAACTCCTAGTTAGGTTTGTATTTTTGCTATCTTTCCAAGTCCCTTTTGTTCTACAAAATTTTATTATATAGGTTATACGCTGCTTTTATCTGTCCCACGGGCTTTCATTATCGTCTGCTAGTGTTAAATATGTTAAAAGTTAAATTATCTAGTCTCTACTTCCTCAAAATATGTTCTAGAAAAGTGATTTGCATCGTTCTAATGTTAAGCATAATTATTATAACACTATAATGTTACTTTTGAATATAATATTTTAATGTATAATAACATATCAAATTCGAATGTAACCTGTTAATATAACGTTTTAATAATAAATTTTTATATAACATTTTAACATGACAATATGCTAATATAACATCTTAATATATCATTTTTTAATGTCATTACCTAAATTATATCGATTGATTATATCATATGAAAGCTATGTGCCACTTTTGCGTTTTGTTTGGATTTTTACGATAACATGTTTTTTTTTAAATACTGCTTTTTTTGATGCGTTCTCGAAGCAAAGATGAATAAATACGCGTTTCGTGTCATTATGCATCATGGATTTAGATGCATTAACACCACCAACAACAGCGCAAATCTTACTTGGCAGCCACAACAATTAAAACAAATCCCTCCAAATTGCATTTGTCATGTCCTTCTGCAGCATATACAATAAAAAAACAAAACAATTGGCAAATGATCCAGCAAAAAGTAATTCCGTAAAGCATCGACTTTTTATCCCATCTTTCATATTCACAGATTCGACACCCTACCGGTTTTAATTTTAATTCTTGGGCTTAGATCGATATGCCTAGGAACAGGTGTACACCAATGCGCTTCAGTTGGAAAATATATCCCGATGTGTGTCCTTTCAGTTATCATAATTTTTGCCATTTTATTTTAATAATAATAATAATAATAATAATAATAATAATAATAATAATAATGTTCGAAGCACAAGAGAGTTACTTAATGAACCTGTTATATGCACGTACGATGAGGAAGTAGGTGTTGATGATATGTATAATGGATAAAATTTGACTCGAAAGAGATTTATATTTTAGTGTCCAGTGAAGCATCGAATCGGGAATTTGTTCTAAAAGTAGCGATGCTTGAGAAGAAGCTGCCTGTGAGGGACATACTTCTTAAACATGAATAACGTAGTGATTGAGGGAAGATTCGGTTTTGTGGGCGTAGTAAAAGGGAACCAATTCACTGACCGTGATTTGGCAGAATGGCGACCATGCTAACCGTGTTCAGTTTTTGTCTGAGACGAATGATAGTCTTTTAAGTTCGATGGTTTAAAATATTTATTCATTTCTTATCAACCTAAGAATGGTTAAAAACAATTAAAACTTGATTCATATGATCAAACGCATTTAATCCAGGCGTATGACGTATTTAAAAATAATTTACCAACTCATATAATTTAGTTTGTGGGCATCTCGGCGTGGTGCATTGGTAAGAAAGCTTGTCTCGCTTGAACAATTAGACTGACTAGTGAGTTCTATCCTCACTAGGTGCCACATATTTTCGACCTTGTGCCACATGGAAGCAGCGCTTAGAAAATCACATCAGTTTACTGTTTTTACTTAACGGCATATCAACCCGGTCACATTAACATGACAGTGTTCGCGGGAGCTTCGAAACCGGTGCGGCCGCGCCGATTCCCGTGCCGGCGCGCGACGTCGTCTCGTCGCGTCGTCTTTCTCCGCGACCGGGATCCAAAAGTTCCGGGCGCGCGGGAGGGGCCCTGCTAGCGCGGTAGGTCGGCGAGCCTTTGGTGCCGCCCGTCACCTCGGGTCCGCGACGTGCATCGGCAACCCACCCGACCCGTCTTGAAACACGGACCGAGGAACCGGGTGTAGGGGCGAAAGACCAATCGAGCCGACTAGTAGCTGGTTCCCTCCGAAGTTTCCCTCAGGATAGCTGGCGTTCGATCGTCGCAATTCCATCCGGTAAAGCGAACGATTGGAGGCCCCGGGGCCGTTCACGGCCTCGACCTACTCTCGAACTCGGAACGGGTGGAACGGGTCGACTCTCCCGAATACGGAGCCGTCCCACTTCTCTGCTGCCTGTCGTCGTCGTCGTCCTCGCGGGCGGCGGCGGCGGCGGTGACAGAAACGAATGCGAATGCCAAGTGGGCCACTTTTGGTAAGACGAACTGGCGCTGTTGGATGAACCAAACGTCCGGCTAAGGTGCCTAACGCGACGCCCATGAGATCCCCGAAAGGGTGTCAGTCGATATAGACAGCAGGACGGTGGCCACGGAAGTCGGAATCCGCTAAGGAGTGTGTAACAACTCATCTGCCGAATCGACCGGCCCCGAAAATGGATGGCGCTGGAGCGACGGACCGATGCCGGACCGTCGCGGCGAGGAGCGCTTGCGCTAGAAAAAATGCGCGCGCCTGACCGATGCCGCGACGAGTAGGAGGGCGCCGCGGTGTGCACGGAAGCCTAGGGCGCGAGCCCGGGTGGAGCCGACCGCGGGTGCAGATCTCGGTGGTAGTAGCAAATATTCGAACGAGACCTTCGAAGACCGAAGTGGAGAAGGGTTCCGTGCCACCGGCGGTCGAGCACGGGTCAGTCGGTCCTAAGACGCAGGCGAAAGTCTTCCCGAAAGGCGCCGGATCCGTAAGTCTCGCCAACGGGTGGAGGAGGAGAAGGAGCGTCGTCGTCGACGACGATGCTACCGACTATTTAAAATCTATATGTTTGTACTCATTTATTTTTAAAATAATAATCGTTCAGTGATAGACGCCATACTAATTAACCCATAGCTGGAGGGAAGAGGTGGATTCATAATTTTACCAAGGGTATTTGCCCGTAGATGAATATAATGAACCAAACGGGAATTCCGAGTCATTATCCGTGTGACCTTCCACACATCCAAGTTTACAGCACCTGGTATTCCCAAAAGGTCACCATTCTAGTTACTGTCCAGGCTCAAGGTTGCTTAACTTCGGTGATTGTACCGGGACCGGTGTTTCAGTGGAATATCAGATATTCAATGGATAGCAATCACTCAAATAAAAGTCCTATTATATCAATAACCGAGCCATAAAAATTTTCAGTGTGTTTTTCTAGTAAATGCATCAATATCGCATTTACATCACAGATATACACAAACACACAAATATATATATATATATATATATATATATATATATATATATATATATATATATATATATATATATATATATATATATATATATATATATATATATTTGTGTGACTGTATATATACATACATACATACATATATATATATATATATATATATACATATATATATATATATATGTATATATATATATATATATATATATATATATATAGAGAGAGAGAGAGAGAGAGAGAGAGAAAAAGAGAGAGTGCGATGTGTAAATTGTTGCCATCTTATATTTTTAATTTCTCGGATGCGCGTTGCTTGTTTGTTTTTTGTTATTTTTGTCGGTTGCACATTATATTAGTGTCAATTGGGTACCGTCTTTGAGAAAAAGAGCACCATGATGCAATTCACTCCGCCTGAGGGCTCCAACTACAACTGGAATTATTGATGTCATTTTAAGATTTCCGCTTCAAGATCATTGCAATTTGATAGTGTTTTGAAGATCTCCAAATATATATCACAATCTGCAGGGACTTCCATGTCAAGACGAACGCATATTCTCTTTGTGTGATCTTTGATCACGATGTCTAGTCGATAAAATTTGATTGTACAGTCTATGCGTAGTGTAAAGTCCCATAAAATTGTTAAAGGTCCTATCTCTGTAACCGGCTCTGGGTGATGTTCATATTAATTTCTTGCAGTTTCCTTCCCGTAAAAGTTGAAGATTTTCCAGTGCAGATATTGGCCCCACACTATCATGCCGCGTTTTATACTTAGTACCTGCTAACACCATGCAACCTAATACAAGTTGATCAACTGTTTCCTGTTATTTATTTCAGTTTAACACAATTTTTCAATGTATATGCTTCATAATTTCTAGTTAGCAAGCATTGGTCTAGCATAAAATATTATTATTATTATTATTATTACTATTCTTCTTCTTCTTCTTCTTCTTCTTATTATTATTATTATTATTATTGCATTTTTTAATATGGACTCCTTCAAGTCATATACACTCTATCAGTCTACGATATTATTTTTCTCTTAATTTTTCTAATTTTTTACCGTTAACTTTATTGCAACAGTTTGTATTGCTTCCAAGAATTTCCTCACTTGAAAAGTGTTTTATATTCTCATAAATATCTTTTAAATTCTCTTTTAACTATGGATAAAACCTTTTCTATGTAATTAATGTCTGGAGAGGCTAATAGATATTCAACTAATTTTCTGTCTTTGAAAATATTTTGGCAATATGAGCAAAGATAAACGTTGCAAATCGGAAGTAGTATTTATTGGCTTGCATGAATATAGTTTTTAGCTTAATGCTTGCTGGATATGACCTGTACTACTCGAAACGTTATAAAGTTTTAAGGAGAACGATAATATAGTCTAAAATTCAAATCTAAAATATTACCCTGTAAATATGTTCTCTTCTAATTTATGTTGGTTGAAGATTTCCATGAAGACCCCAATCTCCTGTTTAGACATCAAGTTTATCCAGTTCATAGCTATATTTCTCACTTTTTTATCTTGTATGGTTGAGATTCGGCCCATCGATAATAAATCCTGGTGGGGTGTACAATTCGGATAGGACAATGTCGGTCTAGAGGTTGAATAAGTTTGGGGAGAAGTTTGTCACACGTCTCCTGCTATCTTTGTGTAGTTACCATTTATTCTATCGATATTCAGGCGTCTGGCTCACCGGTTTAATCTAAAATATTTTCTAAATAGATATAGTTTTCTTAGCGGTTCTCGTACATCCTTGAGTCATAACCAGTCAAATGCTTTTCCGTAAGCTATACAACATAAATGCCCATTCATTTGCATTAGTATTGCTCTCTCTCTCTCTCTCTTTCTATTTTTTCAATCTCTCTCTCTCTCTCTCTCATATATATATATATATATATATATATATATATATATATATATATATAGTGCTGTTCGATAAAAGTGACTCACCTGATATTTTTTACTAAAAATATTTTTTGTCCATTGTTTTGGGGGTTAAAATAATTTTGTTATCTTACTAATATAAAGACCCCCATCCCAACCACATAAAAAAAGTTTATTCACCCTAAGGTATTCTATTGATAATTATAAATTTAGATATATATGAGATTCAGGAAAAACTCAGATATCGCATCCTAATGATTAAACTGGTAAATTTAAAGAGCTTTTGACAAAATATTGAAAACTATTTTACAATACACTCAGAACAATATTCTAGAGAATTCTAGAACAGCTTAAATTAAAGCTAGAGTATTCCAGAATATTTCAGAAAGCCTCATTCAGTATAAAATCAGATTGAAATAGCCATTCTTGTCACTAACCAGATGAAAGGGTACAAACACGCATCAGAACCGCTTAAGGCATCTATTATTGCCCTCTCAAAAGCAGGCAAGTCTACGAGAGAAATTGCAGAAATTTCTATACCCTCGCAATCAACTGTCTGTCGAGTGCTTAGGGCAAATAATGATGCCACTCCTGCTCCAAGGAAGGAAACAATGGGACGGAAGAAAAAGATTGATTCTAGAACTTGCAGGGTAATCAAGAGAAAAGTTGCGAAGAATAGGACTATAACTAGCCAAGAATTTGCAGCCAGTCGAAGCCAAGAGCAAGGTGTTAGTCTTGCCTCTTCAACAGTCCGTCGTGGCTGTTAGAACAAGGCTACAAATCTTGTAGACGAAGGTTTAAGCCGCTAATAAGCAAAGCCAACAAAGCCTACAGAAGTTTCACCGTAGAATGGAAGAATGTTCTCTTCTCCGATTAAACGAAAGTTGAGCTAAATTCAAAGGATGAGCTGAGTCACTTTTATCAAACAACACTATATATATATATATATATATATATATATATATATATATATATATATATATATATATATATATATATATATATATATCTTTGGAATCATGAATATTGTATTTCTTGATCTAGTGTTAAAAGCCTTCCTGTTCTTTTATTTTCGATCTAATTTTCCTTCGCAATATATTAGTCAGGATTCGCATCATTGATTCGATTATGTGGAGCATTAAATTGAGTGTCCGATGGAGCTCACATTCATTTACACCAGATCTCCTAAGAAATTAACAAAGATGGATTTTATTTGGTTCTCCCGTATTTCACCACGGTTTTATATTTCGTTTATTAATTGTGTGATCCTGTCGATACCGAAATCCTCTACGCCTGAGAATATTTCAGTTCCGTTTGCATCAGTCTCTGTTCATCTTCCCGTTCATGTTCCCCTTACTTCATATTTGAGTACTTTACTACGTATATTTCTTTCTCACGTCGTGAATAAGTTCTTTGGAGTATTCTTTTCTTCTTTTAACACCTTGACTCTCCTGTGCATCATGCGTGATTAACAGGGCATGTGATTTCCACGTCCGCACGTCAGATGTGATGCACAAGACATGTGATTTCCCCTTCCGTGCAACATATATCGTGCACATGTGCCATAATTTTCAAAGAATAGTAAAGCAAAGGAACGCCTAACAAAAAAAAAAGAGTCTACTATTAAGCAGGACGTTTGAGGAAAGGCCTAATCTAATATTTTGTGCATCATATATGACCACAGGATGCATGGCTGTTTTCAGATTTATAAATACTTCAAGACAACTCAGCTTATTTGGCAAACAGAATGTGCTGATATACATAGTCTTTCCCATAATAAAAACCTGTGCATTACATGTGATGCACAGAGCTTGCCCTACACGCAAGCTACTAATCTGCCACCGGGTGGCATGCCACTAGCGTTTACCGCATCTGGCACGCCAGCGTTTGGTATCGGCAATTGGTTACTACTTGCGGGCCGCTAGTTTCCCACCGTTGGCCTGTCAGCGGTTGCCACCAGAGAACGTCTAGCGTCTTGCGTGTAGGGTAGTGTAAATAACTTATAATTTGTAGGTTTTTATTGTGAAACATTATATATCAGCACATTCTATTTGCTAAATAAGCGGAGTTGATTTGCAATAGTTATAAATCTGAAAAACAAGCATGAACGTTTGGATAGTACACACGAAAATGAACTAGACAAGCAAAGGGTTCACTGATCCTTCCTTCGATTTGTGTGTTGTTTGGCTCACCTTTCGTCGTCCTCTTAATTCTGTTATTCTGTTACGCATACTTGCTGTATTTCTGTTGCTCATCTTCTCTATTTCTGCGCTTTTGTTTATTGATCCATTCCGTTTTAGACCGACTACATTTGCTTCTAGTTTCTTTGTTCAGTGTTCGGTACTCTTTTCCCATTTCTTGGCAACGTTTGTTATCACATTTTCATCATCGCTACAATAATGAAATTTAATTCTCTGGGTAATAGACGAATGAAAATGTGATAAATAGATCGGAAGGAATAGGATAGATGTCTTCCAACGACTCAACATAGCATTAGGAGATCCGAAAATTTTGTTAGAAACAAAGAATAGATTTCTAAACGCTAGTAGTATCAAATTAATAACATGGCAGAAAATGCTGGGAGATTTCCTTACATGTGAATAAAAGACTTGAAGAAAGAAAGATGCAATCTGCAGAATGATGCTGAGAATGGATAGAGCAAGTGAGCAGTGAAGAAGATTTAAAGAAAATGATAAAGAAATTTACAAGTGCATGCAGCTGAAATATAGTGACTTTCCAAGCGTAGCTCTGATGTGGCACAAGGCCGAAAGTATGGGGTACCCAGTGAGGATCGAACTCACTAATCAGTCGGAATTGTTCTAGCGAGACAAGCTTTCAAACCATTTGTTGAAACTTGACTAATGCATGGAATAATAATGCAAACACAAAATGTACTTAGAATAAAATGTATTGAAACAAGAATGTGTACACAATATTTACATATAGTCTTTTGTATATATTCTGGGAAGACCGTTCCTGGAGAATGTGTTGACTATGTCGCCGTCGGGCAGAGTCTCTAGTGAATCTCTTGATTCGCCTCCCTGTCTTCCCGGTACCAACCATATTTATATCGTCGGTACTACACTATGCAAATTAGGTGGATCCTACCACAACACCATTACACCACCGTCGTACCCAAAACCGCTGAAATATATGTAGCACATGATGAACAAATAGTGCAAGGAGAAAATAAGTACATTTCGACTGTATATGTTAAGTCAAAATATTCAGTCACATAGGGATAAACCTATTTAATGTTAAATGATATCACACCAAGGACAGCGAATATCAGTAAAGAAACACCTTGCTGCAGAGAGCCATGATTGCCCACGACCTGAAGGGACACTGCGAATAAACGAAGAAGAAATATTGATCATTTTTTAACAATTAATGTCTAGTCAGAACCTCAGATTTGCGGGTAAAGACGTACTTCCTTTACTAAAGATATTAGGTCATCGACATCAACATTTTCAAATAGGTCTGTCATTTTGCGTGTGATATACTTTTTTTTAAATCGGGGTCATCTATACAAAGCAATAAGGCCACTAAGATACAAATGGCTACTTGTTGAGGAAGGGTTAGAAGCAGAAACATTACCAATAAACGAGAACAAAAGAAGAAGAATCAGGAGGAGAGTAGATAGTGATTGACAATGCATTTACATTTTTGAAAATTAAAGTTGGCTGTAACGCATGGAGCCGAATGGGATTTCCACAAGCGAGGAAAAAAATGTTAATATAGAACTTACGGTTATATCTAGACAGCTCAACTGTAAATTTATGACACCCCGTCGCCAGTCTAGTACTGTTTTGTAAATTAAAAAAGACTACACACCTCAGCGAAGAACTCACCCGAACAATTACCATGAAAATATTTATAGAAATGGCACAGGGAGACAGACTTAAGTTTGGAGACAAGTGACTGTAGCCAAGGTACCAGATCATGGCCAACAATATTACTGATTCTTTTTGGATTTTATCAAGGAGGTCTAGATAAATAGCAGGAGCACCGGACTATATGTGGCAGCATGGACGATTGGTAGACTTATGGAGGTATAAGATAGATTCTGGAGAGAATAATTGTCTAGCACCACACAGCGAACCAACTTTCTTAGCAGCTGACCTAGCAATGGATTAAATATAGTCTTTCAACTTCATGTCAGCCGGAAACGTTAGTCAGAGAAGAAGGTCAGTGTTCAGAATTATTGCACCTTTTCTAGAACAAATATTAACTTCGAGATTTCGACTAAATCGGTGTGCTCCACTGAAATCATTTTTTCAATATTAAACAGCAACTGCTGTAGACTGATTTTAGCAAGCTCGTATAGCATGATTTTATTTTAGTAGGTTTGACAATTACAAAATATCACAAGTGCTTCTGGGCCAAACTAAGTTAAACTTAATAATTGTCTATAAGCGTTCTCTCTTATAATATTTCATTATAGGGCACGTATTTAATTATTTCATTATAGGGCACGTATTTAATTATTTCATTATAAGGCATATATCTTCCCCGATAAAAGCCTTGTGCCAGTCTAAGTTTATCCTGGTAATTTCAGGGTGACGGTGAGCTATTCTAACAGTCTCAATATGTAATAAATTCTTAGCATACTATGTTGTGCCAGACTGGCCTAATCTTGCTAATTATCTCCAGATCTTCTTCTGTGGAATGCTGATGAGATAGTTGAATCAGGCCTTTACTGCGCTCGATTTTCATAGGGTAACAGCCATTATGGCAATCTGCCAGAATAAGTGAGTATGTGACTAGCAGGTATTGATTTTATTTTCGTCTTCGAAATGTTATGAATATCATGTTAAAAGAAAAACTGTTTTAAAGTATCTTGAACAATAATTAAACATACGTGCACGGAAGCTATGAAAAAATAGGAATTTCTTAAAAGAATAACATTTTAGATTTCAAGAAAATCGCATAAATAAAAATGAAAGCAATAAGACAACGCTGAAAAACGGTATTGCTAAGCGTTATTGATGATCAATTTCTGTTTAATATTATTTCAAGGAATTTCCTTAATCCAAAAGGCAATGATTGTTTGATGACAGAAGCAAGAAAAAAAAAACGCCAAAATGTTTAATTAATTTTAAAAATCCCAACAAATTAAGAATAAGGTTTTCAAAATACTAACAAAAATATTTTGTATATACTAATGTTAACTCAATACAAGACCCGAGAACCACTTGGTATAGAGTTTACTTAAGTGTTGTTGTTTCCAGGTTTAACTTGTCCCGTGCAGGTAGCACCTGTTAGGATCCCAGCTATGGGCAAATTGTGAATACCTAAATAAAAACAAAATCCTATGAAATTATAAAAATAGATTTTTATAGTAAAAATACCAACAATACATTTTTATAGGAAAAACATAAATTACCAGCAATATATAATTATAATATTTATTACCAACAATAAATCAATCAACATAAAGGATCCCTATAATATCCTAAAATATCTTAAATCACCGTCGGCGTCCACACAAACATTTAAATGCACAAAAGATGAGTATCATCTACGGTGTATTCAACAGTGAAAGCCGACTGACATATAGCATATATTTATTAGTTTAATGTTCCCGAGAAAATTAAATTTCGGATTAAATGACCCATGAGGATTTGTTATGTCATTAGACAAACATATCAAATCAAACAAGTATCTCGGTGATCTTAGGCACATGGTTAATATTTTCTATACAATCATCATCATCTTCATCATCAGCAGCATCATCATCATCATCATCATCATCATCCTGTTGTCATTTTTAAGCGTACGTGGGGGATCCGAATGCAGAAGCCATATTGAATCTCCTCCACAACGGTCTATCAACGGCAGCCATCAGCAATTCTGGTAGAGTCATACCTGTCAATTGCTTGACATTGTCCAACCAATTTTTGCGTTGGTGTTCCCTCCTACATCCTCCTTCAACGGTGCCTTGCATGATAGTTTTCCACAGACTGTCGTGCCTGGTAATGTAATAAAGCTCCGCCATTTTTCTCCTTTCGCCAGTGTCGAGAAGTAATTCCTGTTGGCATTCAAAACTTTCAACCATTGTTCGCACAAACTCGTTGGTTTTATGTTCCAAATAGAAGATGCCTAGGGGTTTTCTCATGCATTTTCCTCAAATTTTTGTATCCTTTCCCGTTGTTTCTGCCAACAGTGTCCATGTTCCACATCTATATAGGAAAATGGAGACTACCAGCGATTTGTAAAGTCTGTACTTTGTGTGAAAGCTGATTTTACTCTTCCATATTCTGGCCAATTTGGTCAATGCCGCCATACCTGCGGCAGACTGTGTGCGGATTTCCGCAGGTACCAACTTAAGACAATATTGCTGACAGGTATTTAAAACTGGACACTTCTCCTATACAAATGTTCCTCCAAAACAGAGCCCATGTGCCACACAAGGTACAGGATAAGTGTGTAGTGATGTATGAGTGTAAGAAAGGGCAAGAAGTAATGTTTATGCGGTTATGCAGTAAAGATAACGGTTAATCCTTGACTTAATGAGGTCTAGATTGTAGTGATTGGGAAAAAATATCTTGCCTGTAGTATGTTCCTTACAGCAGTTCTTGGGAAGAAGCTATGCGAATGGAACTTGTTTCTAACTATTGGAATACACAAGGAATAGGGATGATTCACTCTTGTGTACGTGCCATGGCAGATCCTGTTTGTTAATATCAGGTGGGGTGGACTAAGGAATACATTTCCTCAGAACACGTCATGGAAATAACGATAGAACAGCGAGAGTCTCGAGATATTTCAACTGAGAAATGGTTTGTATGTTCAAAAATAATTAGTCACCTACAAGTACGCGATGACGCTTCATATTTAAACATTTTAAATCACTGTCGCATTTAATGATCAAAAACTGAGAAGAAGTCGACAAACTAAATATTCATTTTGTAATTTTTTAAATTTAATTTTTCTTACATGTCCTTTGCTCGCCATAACGTTGCACATATTTCTTTATTATCTGTGATTTGTCATTTGATTTTGGGAAAGATAGTCACTTCCAGCTGTCTTCACCCACAGTATTTTTACAATCCATTATTGCTGTTTGTTCTCCTAGTATTCTCGGTAAGACCAACGAGTGTTAGGTTCTCTTGTATCGTTTAAAATTGATTTAAAAGTATTTTGTGAAACAAAAAACGTAATCGTTCATAAATACGGGATGTTTGTGCTGGGACGATGTTACAAGTATTTCTGAGTTTCAGACTACGGAATTTGTACTGCAAATTAACGCGCCAAATTATGCGATCTCTCCCCAAAAGATAAACTAATGTACGCTCAGTATATATGCAGAATAAACTGCAGGTTGACCCTGAGGTCATCGAAAAAACACAAATATTTCTGAGTGCAACAAGGATTAGCTAGAAAACATCATGGACGGCCGAGACAAGACTGGTGCTTACAAATATAATTAAAGGAATGCATAAATTATGCTTATAAAAACTTTGTAAACGTAATTTCCTACAAATAAATTCAGTGAGCAATCGTTTTCAAACTTAAATAATTGAAGAGTTCCAAAGAGCGATATGAACTGAAACAGCAATTTTTGCGTTCACTGTTATCGTCGTTTATTTTGAATTTCCATTGGTTACATATATATATATATATATATATATATATATATATATATATATATATATATATATATATATATATATATATATATATATACTTATATATATATATATAAATATATATATATATATAAATATATATATATATATATACTTATATATATATATAAATATATATATATATATTAATATATATATATATATGTAGTGTTGTGCAGAAGTAAGTGGATATATATATATATACTTATATATATATATAAATATATATATATATATATAAATATATATATATACTTATATATATATATATATAAATATATATATATATATATAAATATATATATATAAATATATATATATATACTTATATATATATATATAAATATATATATATATATAAATATATATATATATATATATATATATATATATATGTGTAGTGTTTGTGCAGAAGTAAGTGGATCTCTAAGATAATATTTTTTAAAATTGTCTCTTTTTCCATATGATCAACAAATCTTAATGAAACTATATATTCAATATTAAAAAACTTTATTAAATTAATTACAAACACTTTCAATTTTTTTTTTATCCAGCTGGAATAAAAATATTATTTAAAGGTTAAAAATAGAAATTAAATTTAATATTATATTTTAATCAATAGGAAATGATTGCTTGGTAAGTGACAAGATTGAACATTTCCTACCGTCTTCAGTGATCAGTATGCAATCCACTAAAATACAAATAAATACAACCTGCACCACTATTCACTTGAAAGGTTCGACGGAGAAAATCCTATCTCGCCCATTCAAATCTAATTATTTTTTTTAATGACTAAGCTGATTCTTGTCATTATCAGCATGATACAAGTGAATAAAAATGAGAATTCGTAGAAATGTTTTCTTTAGGTAAATGTTACATTGAAACAAATCTGGTTGCTTTGGCCAGTATTGTATATATATATATATATATATATATATATATATATATATATATATATATATATATATATATATGAGAAGATAGAAGCCGCAAACGTTTTGGTTATGATGTGGATTTTTTAATTTTTAATATGTATTTACTGTATTTAACATATTTTTGCCACACGTGTTTCCGATCTCGCGACCTTCATCAGACAAATAGTGGTTATTTCCACATTTTATTAAAAGGAATTAATTTTCCTTTTGTCTTCTGATGTTTTACCGTTGTCTTTTATGAGTAGATAGTTATCCAATTTTTTCTTGGACTTGTGGATAAATAATATTCTGCGTAAGGGGTAATAAAACAATTAGGATTGTTCAGAAAAACGGCCGAGGAAGTAGTTATTTGTTCTTATTTTTTATCACCTCTGTATCTTTTAAAAACTATCTCTATTTTTGTGTATTGTTTGTGCGTGTGTATTTTTGCTAGTATGTGTATACACATTCCTTTATATGGCTTTACTATAAGGAAGTACTATATATATATATATATATATATATATATATATATATATATATATATATATATATATATATATATATATATATATATATATATATATAACAAACTATTTCTAATTCTAACTGTTAAAATATAATCCATGAAAATGGCTAAATGTATAGCAGAAAGCGCTCGGATAAAAAGAACATTCGGGCAGTTTTTATATAATTTATCATCCGAAAAGTAAAATATTATTAGATCGCATGAGAAATTGTATAAAAAAAATTAAAAGCAACTTGTCAGTCTTTTTTAATGAAATGTGCACGAAAGAAGGATTGCTGCCTAAATACACAAATATATATATATATATATATATATATATATATATATATATATATATATATATATATATATATATATATATATTAATAATTTCCCCCCAATCAAGGCGGGAATGTCACTAGTACTCAGGGGAATACAGTGCGTGAAAGTGAAAGAAAAGACGGTTTGGGGACGTTGTATTTATTTATTTTTAATATTGTAGTTTTCAAGGAAGCAAGTAAACGGAAGCGAATTCAACTGTCGGAAATTGCGAAAAAAAAAGAGAAACTGTTGGGGTAGAAATTCCAGTTACATTTAAGTATATCAACATCAAATCTGTGGGACCTAGATACCAATCTAGTAGCACGCTTAAATTCATGTAGTCGTGGCACCAGGGGAAAAAGGGATTGTCAGAAAAGTTGCCATGAAAATATTTGTAGAAATGGAGGGAAGCCACATTACGGCTGTCAGAAAGACGAGCCCCGACATGAATAATAGAGGCACCAGACCAGATATGGAAATAGTATTTACTCTCGGCCGAATGGCAGATTTGTAAATGTGAAATATGGACTCTGAGAAGAAAAACCTGGCACGACACAATGAACCAACATCTCTGTCTGTCTGTCTGTCTCTCTCTATCTCTATCTCTCTCTCTCTCTCTCTCTCCATATATATATATATATATATATATATATATATATATATATATATATATATATATATATATATATATATATATATAAATATATATATACATTTGTGTGTGCGCTGAGTAGTCGTGTATTTCAAAGCGATATTTTGTTAACACAAGTATGGTCGAAGACGAACGAAAGAATTTATTGAGAATTTCATACTTTTCTGTATTTCGAGTTATTTTCATTATTTCTAATAAAATGTTCCAATATTTGAGTAAGTTCGGTGTTCCAATGCGATCATCAGATCGATGTTTTGCGCTAACGCTTTAACTTTTCACGTTGTCAATATATATATATATATATACATATATATATATATATATATATATATATATATATATATATATATATATATATATATATCTTACAATGAATCATTCATACAAAAAGTAAATTAGTAAAGTTAATGATATAAAAATGGCGAACGCCATTAACCGACCAATCACTCGAGCCGTATGTGAAACGTCACTTCCTTTTTCCCATTTGTTTAGACAGATAGGTAGACAGATACATATAGGTACTTGAATAACGACATTTTAAGAAATACTAGATTAAATTAGTATGTATTTACATATCACCATGTTTGATACAATATTAAAAAAAATCTAAATAAGTTTGCTGATGATTACAGTTCTATGAATCTAAAAGACATATACAAGCTGCAGATACAACAAAACAAAAAATGCATAAGACAAATACCACCCACACCCCTGCACAATCTTTCACTCATATAATAGAAGTGGCCCAATATATTGACCTGTTGTGACTAATAAGCATATATATATATATATATATATATATATATATATATATATATATATATATATATATATATATATATATATATATATATTTTTGAATACGGCCGACAAGGAAGATTGAATTAATTTTTTATTAAGTTTATATAACATCCTAACATTTTTCATTTTCATAGGAATTAAGGAATATAAACATTGGTTATAATTTTCATTGTCTTTAGCGCTAATTCGTAAAAAATATAAAATTGAAAGATGCTCAGGTGAATTCCAGTCAGTGCGCCACATGAAAGCTTCGAATCAAGGCTCCTTTTTCAATAAAAATCATTGGCACAATTTCCATCGTAACAATCAAAATATGAGTAAAAATGAGCAATACCAGAGATAAAAAGACCCTTGGAAATGCCTGTAGAAGTGGCTGAAAGCTCCTACGTGTATGGCCTGTGTATCTTGATGCGAACATATCTCGTCCAGGACTGTTGTCACTAGCAAGTCCTTTTCTTTCTTTTTACGACTACAAAACTATATTCAACCCCCTCTTCGTATTATATTTCTCTCACTCACATAAACTCACATAACACACACACACACACACACACACACACACACACACACACACACACACACACACATATATACATATATATATATATATATATATATATATTATAATATTAATAATAATAATAGTAATAATAATAATGGAAACCTTATTAATAAAAACACAATGCAATACTCAATAATATCAACTATTAACATTGACACAATATCTTGACCGTGTTTTGAAAAATGAAAACCTTATATAAATACATGCATGCAAAAAACTATTTCTTATTTAACGGTTAAAACACTTCATCCTTGAAAATTGCTAAATGTATAGCCGAAAGTTCTCGGAAAAAAGAACACTCAGACAGTTTTTATATATTTTATCATCTGAAAGAAAAAAATGTATTAGATGCCATAAGAAATTGTATAAAAACTAAATCAAAACCCCTTCTTTATCCTATTCAATGAAATTTGCATGAAACCAGAATAGCTGCCTAAATACGCATATATATATATGTATATATATGTGTATATATATATATATATATATATATATATATATATATATATATATATATATATATATATTTGTGTTTGTGTGTGTGTATAGTCAAACCTAATGAGCCAGACAAACCTACCAAGGTTTCACTTAGGCAGATCGTCAGGGTCAGCTGGCTAAAGAGGCAATAAAATACGTCGTTTTCTTTTGGTAGGTTTGTCTGGCTCATTAGGTTTGACTAAGTCTGCTCTACGTTTGTATCGAGCTCTTTAGTTAGTTGTTTACTCGTATCGGGGCTTTTTCTTTGGGCTTTGAACCTGTATCTTTGCGATTATTTTCGACAGACTTTCATGTTCCTGGCTCTTTCTTTTTTAAAACCTTTTTTCCCTTCGAGATTGATTTAACTATTAGTAAATCAAGAATTCGAAGTTTTTTCGAGACGAGTATAGTTACATATATATATATATATATATATATATATATATATATATATATATATATATATATATATATATATATATATATATATGTACCAGCTTAAAATTCGCCTTGACTGTGGAGCACTCTTGATTCGGCCTTCATCATCACAATAAGCAGATAGGAGTAGATGTGATAGGTATCAAGAAATTAATGAACTCAAAATTGATCGCTGTATTTAAGTAGAGCATTAATATTTAAACTTATCTTTTAAAAGTTCAACGATAATTCTTCTGTCGCCAATTAATTTAAAGGCAATTTGATGTACGTAGGTCATTAATTTCCGTTCAAATATTTATTTTTATTTCATGGGTGACTTTCGTTGAATTTCGTAATTTATTCGATTATTACCAAATTTATTTTCAAGTTATAAAAATTGTTATCATACAAAAAAAGATTCGTCGCAAAAAATCACGTAAAAAATCGCCAAAATCAATGGCAGTAATGAAAACACGCGAATCCGGTATTTCAGGATTACGTGTCCGAATATTTTTTATATGCTCATAGAGTCGGCCTGATTCCAAGATGGTATGATCTGTTGAGCTACAGCTTCAAGAGTAAAGTAGAAAAAGTGTAACATAATGACACGCTAACATAGGCGTTTATTATACAGTAGACGTTGAGCCAATGAGAACTGTGTCCTTTTAATAGAAAAAGTGTGACACACTGACACATTGGCATCGATACTTCTTATACAGATGAAGAAGATACGTTATTGAGAGTTGTGCCAGTTTAAATGAAAAAGTGTGACACAATGACATCGGCATTTCTTATATAGAAAAATGAGATGAACTGTTTAGAGTTTTGTACATTTAATCGAAAAAGTGTGACACACTGATACTGACATATTACATATATATATATATATATATATATATATATATATATATATATATATATATATATATATATATATATATATATATCGAACACACACATACACGTATGTGTAAATATTCCACAGCCACTACTAATATCGATCGAAATTTATAAAATATTTCTCTTAAAAGCATTTACCTTAATTTCATAATGCCATTATTTTCTCTTCGTTTGCAAGTGCTATCCATTTTATTTTTGTTGAATGTTGTTAAATGTTGTTCTTTTCTGTTATTTTGCACAGTTAATTCTTTTTTTATCCTATAACGACAATCCACAATGTTTCAAAAAATTATCATCGTTTATACCTAAAGGGTTCATTCGCTCAAAACCATTTTAAATCATTGGTCTCCGAAAATGCATTATGCAAAAGTACATTTATATTTATGTATCTTTATATATATCTTTATGTATCTTGATGCATATATATATTTTTATGTATCTCTACACGGTCGATTTTTGTTATGGTCCAGGTTCCTTGTACCACGGTGATGGTTCAAGGTAGAACCAATGAAGAATAACTCGAACACAGGTATGGAATAACACAGATATATTACAAACAGAATATGTACAAAAGAAGTAGAAGTGTTAGTAATAACAATCAGGTTAGGTTAGAGAGAACTATGTTGTCTCGACCAATATCACTATTCCAATGTCTTACAGTAATCGTCTGACGCGACTCTGTCTCTGACTGACTGACACTGACTCTGTGTCAATATTTAACACCACCCACACACGGGTCGAATGTGGCACAAGGCCGGTTTAACGTGGGCTTACCGAGCCCATAGGCTCAGACAAAATATGCCCATTAGAAGCCGTAGACGACGGGTTCAGGGACTGTCTACCTCCCTGGACGAAACTTTGCCCTGTGGCAAAGCCTCGTCTGAGTTCCTCCCCGTCGAGGTGGAGAGTTCGACAGCAAAGAACAGTCTAAACGACTGTTCCAACACTGACTCTGTGTCTCACTGCTCCCTCTTTAGGCGCAGTATTTATGAGGTACGGGATAGTCCATTCCTATTATGGGTAAGTGTCCATAACACCCACCTTCCGAAGCTTTTGCGTAGCAGGGGTTTTTAATATCTTTTTTTCTTTGGATCTATTTCCAAAGGTTCTGTAAATTTTCTTTTTCGAGACGATTTTCTTGGTTCTGCGATTGTTTGCGGTCTTTTTATATCGAACGCATCGAAAATCATGTCCATTACCTCTTCTTGAGGTGGACCGTTAGCATCCTGTAACAGTATTTTCCTTATTTGGTTCACGTGTCTTCTGTGTGAGAATTTTTGTCCCTAATCTATGTAAACCATCTTGCCAATTCTTTTTTCAATTGTGCCTTGCTCCCAGTAAGATGTGTTATATTTATAGGCTTTAAGAAAGTTTTTTCTCCTTGGAGAAAATTTCTTTTTGGTGCATAGGACTGTGTTACTTGTTTTGTTTTACTTGGTAGCAATTTATCAAATGCAGATCTGATCTTTCTAGCGAACATCACTTCTGCTGGCGATAGTGTTGATGGTGTAGCATTATTTGGCGTTATTCGATATACCTGAAGAATTTGCTGTAATACTTTCTCCGTAGGCACGTCGAAGGCTTTTCGTAGCGCTCTTTTGAGTGTATCAACGAATCTCTCCGCCTGCCCGTTTGATCTTGGGTGATAAGGCGGGGATTTTATATGTTTTACTTGATAAATTTCACAAAACTCTTGGAAATCTTCTGACGTGAATTGCGTTCCATTATCTGTGACTAGGCAATCCACTACACCAAACCGAGCGAATAGCTCGTGGATGCAATTTATGGTTGTTTCTGAAGTAGGAATTTTTCAACGAAACACCTCCGGCCATTTACAATAGCTATCGACAATGATTAAATAGTAAAAACGGTCAATTGGTCCTGCATAATCTGCGTGTATTCTTGACCACGGACGATCAGTCTCTGGCCTTGGCTTATGTATGATTGGCGGTGCTTTAGCTGCTAAATTACAAACCTTGCACATTTTCACCATCTGAGTAATATCCTGGTACATAACTTCCAATATACATAGCTTCGCATTAGCGACTTTATTCCATTTTTACCAGGATGTCCCCTATGGAAATCCTTTAAGATCCCTTTTCGTTGTAAAGTAATACGTTGTCGCATAGAGAAAAGCTGTCCGATATGTGCTCATTTTTTTCTGCTATTTTTGCTATTGTTTCAATTTTTGCTATTGTTTCAATTTTAAATTCGTCGTTTTTTACTTCATTTTTTATGTCTTGCAATGTGACTGGGAGGTTTCTAAATGTACAACATAGTACTGTCCTTATATCTTCTTCGTTTCTTAAGGCTGCAATTACCGTATCTTCCAACGGCTCTGTCTTTGTTGGTATAAGTCTCGACAGACCATCCGCATGCCCGATCTTTTTCGTTGGTAAATATTCCAATCTGAAATTATAGTTCAGAAGAATTGTCTCCCATCTAAGTAACCTATTTCGAACGAAAAATTGTTAGTAACGGTTTGTGATCCGTCTGCAGTGTAAATTGTCTACCATAGATGTACCTATGAAATATGGTGACTGCGAAGAAAATATCTAGAGCTTCTTTCTCTATTTGTGAATATATTTTCTCCGCTGGTCGCTAGAGTTCGAGAAGCATGTGCGATGGGTTTTATTGTCCCATCTGGCATTTTATGTAATATACACTCTCCGACTCCGTAGGCCCTAGCGTCACTTGCTACAATAATTTCTAGTTTGGGATCGTAGTGTGCCAAAAATAAATCTGAAGTTAACATTTTGATTATTTCGTCAAATCCTTTTTGGCATTGATCTGTCCACTGCCAAACGTTTTCTTTCTTTAGCAGCTCGTTGAGTGGTGCGCGAAGTTTATGCATTTGAGTCATGAATTCCTGGTAGTAACTTACTAATCCTAGAAAACGTTGTAGTTCTGTTATGTTTTTAGGAACTGGCATTTTTAATTGCTGTTGACCTTTCAGGGTCTGGTTGTCTACCTTCTTGATCTATTATATGGCCAAGGTATTTGATTTCCTTCATGAAAAAATCGCACTTATTTTCTTTTACTTTGAATCCATAGCTTTGTATTCTTTTAAATACTTCCTGCACATGTTCCTTGTTTTCTTCAACGCTTTCGCTATTAATCAATACGGCATCCAGGTACGGAATTGTGTACTCTAGTCCGGCAAACATCGTATCCATTGTCTGTTGGAATATAACCGGCGCGAACTTAATTCCAAAAGGTAACCTTTGGTGTCTGTACAGTCCTTTGTGTGTATTTATGCATAGTAGGTTTCAACTTTCTTCATTGGTAAGTTGGTTTGTCTTCGTACTTTATGTATGTGCGCTATGCTAGCTTCTTCTATGTCTTTTGAGTCTTTCTTCACACTGATGCATCTCTAGCAGTCTTCGGCTAGCTTTTGAAGTGTCAAATTTTTGTTCACTCTCCAATTTAGTAAGGATTCTGCGTCTCATTTCCGCGTCTTTGGTTGAGACCAGACCTTGGACGTAAATTAAGCATTTGAAATTGTTCGCGCTGAGTTCCGATAATTTGAAGTCGTCACAATATTTGTTGACAATAGGCGCGAAAGTTATGTAATCTTCGTTGTCTTTTTTTGTAAGGTTCATGCATTTCCATCTTTTGTGGAATAGTGAAGTATTATGGCTGAAAAGTTTCGTTAGCAGTTTAATGGCTTCTTTGAACGTTAACTCACTTCTTTTTCTTGGAAGAATATAATCTACGAATTTGGTATATTCGCATGTGCCTAATTTTCTTAGTAATAGACGTACTTTACGTGCGTCTGACCAATCTTTGCAGTCAAATTCATATATATCTTCGTACCTTCGGTAGTAGTTTGCAAAAGTTTTATCTTCGTCGGGTGCGTGATTGAAATCTTCGATAGTTATCCAAATAGTGTCTTGTGAAAGAACTGTTTCGTTCTCGGGTTTTTTATCATTATTTGACATTACACGTAACAATAATTCTTGCAATTCCAGATGTTTCTGTTCGTACTTTTGCTGGTGTTCAAATTGGATTTTGATAAGCTCCATCATGGTTGACTTGAAATCTTACATGTTGACGTATTTTTGTGTAACCTGATATTCTGTGACCTGTGTATGTAGAAAAAAAATCCTTTGTTGCCAGTAAAATTTGATATCCAAAATGAAAGTTCTTTTTTTTGTTTTTAGAATATCGCGTAGAACTTGTTTTTTTTAGAGTTTACTCTTCGACCACTGTTATGTGTGACGGATAGCAAAAACAGGTAAGTCCTCCGCGTAGAGATTTTTTTTTCTTTTGGTGTTTTCCAGGTTGCCACTTGTTATGTGCGACGTATAGCAAAAAAGTATGTTTCCGCGAATAGAGTTCGTATTTCCTTAGGGTTTCCTCGTCGCCACTGTTATGGTCCAGGTTCCTTGTACCACGGTGATGGTCCAAGGTAGAACCAATGAAGAATAACTCGAACATAGGTGTGGAATAACACAGATATATTATAAATAGAAACATATACAAAGAAGTAGAAGTGTTAGTAATAACAATCAGGTTAGGTTAGAGAGAACTACGTTGTCTCGACCAATATCACTATTCCAATGTTTTACAGTAATCGTCTCCTCTCACTGCTACCTCTTGAGGCGCAGTATGTATGAGGTACGGGATAGTCCATTCCTATTATGGGTAAGTTCCCATAACAATTTGTCAGAAAGTTGACTTCATGATGATATTGGACTGTAGGTGTCTAACTATGTGTTATCTTTAGAAAGTGCCTGAAGACCATACCACGGGTTGACCGAAGCCTTGTAAGTGAAATAGCTGATACTCACAAACCATCGTGGCCGAGGGCTTAAGCCTGCAGAGTTTGTTCATATTGTTGATCATGCTAGATAACAGGCTTTTTCCCAGAAAGTTAACCAAAGTCTGCTCAGCACATTTGCAGTCTAAATCACTGATGGGCTCTGTGCATGTTGAACATACGCAAATGTGCCTCAGCATGAGTCTGCAATAGCGATTGGCTAGCTGCCCTAGTAGACGAGTATCCTCGAATACGTATGGCCACCTCTATGTGTGTGTGTGTGTCTCTCTTTCATTCTCTCTCTCTCTCTCTCTCTCTCTCTCTCTCTCTCTCTCTCTCTCTCTGTGTGTGTTCGCGCACGCGCGTGAACTAACGCTTATTGGCCTGAAATTTGGAATGGTATATCCTAGTTCAAGCCTTTCCGAATCTGACTAGTTCACCTTTGCACAGATGCTCCTAGCAACAACATGAAAATGTTTTTCTCACCAAATATGGGTTAAATAACAGGGAAAACTTAGTTCTCTCGTCTTAGGTGTCAGCCTCCTTAGGATAAGCCCTGTTAATTAAAACCTGAGAGGAATCCTATGGGAAATCGCTTAACCATATTTTGCCCCAAATGTTGTTGCAATCTTGAGACATTCTACGGACAACAATAACTGTCAAAGTTCATATAGTGGCACACTTACTCAGAGAGAGAAAAAATCGTTAAGTATATATCGGTGTGTTTGGTGGTTGTTTTACAACCACGAGGACGTCCTGCGTAGGACGACAAATTACATCCGGCAGCAAGGCCTCTTAACGGGTGATTTTGATGAGCGCGGAAACGCCTCTTAATTGTTGTTGTTTCAAGATCAACCCTGAACCGGGGTGTTGTCACCTATTAAGGACCCAACTATGGACAAAAAGATAACCCCCAAACTGGGGTCAAAACACTATGAAAATAGAAAATACATTTTTATAGTAAAAATACCAGTAATATATTTCCATATTAAAAAAATTACCCGCAATTCATTTTTGGAATATTTCGGCATTAAATGACCCCTAAGGTGTTGATATGCAGTTAAACAAAGAAATAACCACTATGGCTACCAATACTGTATTTCCTACGAATATCCGTGAACAGATCTTTTCATTGAATGGAAAAGAGTTTTGGGATAGAAGAAACATATTCAACCATCGCCAGTTTTCTTCGTTTTCCTTTGCGTCGGACAGAATTTTTCTGCAAATGACTTTCAATATTTTAGTTATTTAAAAATCTCTGTTTGCATGACATTTTTTTTTAAATGTAAAACAAATTTGTTGTCCATATAAGGATTTATATAACATATCTATCAAAATGGCATGTTTCAAATAGATAGTGATAGATAGGAACAGACTGAATGATAGATAGGAAAATGATGAGATAGATAAGAATAGCATATATACATATATATATATATATATATATATATATATATATATATATATATATATATATATATATATATAAAACTTATTTCGGTTGAGCTCTCTGGGGAGGAAGTGTGGATTTGTAAACAGTGACTATTACGGCCCATAATGCAAGACTCTTGAGTAAATCGAATCGAGTTCTCTCTGTCATGGTGTGTTTATCTAAAAATAAATACGCTTAAATTCTACTTCATCCCTGCCGTGCGTCAATGGCTTAGTGGTAGAATCCCCGACTGACACTAATTCAGTTGGGTTTCGATCCTAGCTGGAGGCAACCGGACGTCTAGCCACACTGGTGAGCTGCGAAACAGTCTGTCTGTGGATAACACGCACTATATATATATATATATATATATATATGATGAAAATGTGGAAAAGACAAAGCAAAATCCGAATATGTGAGTTTACTGTTTTTATTTTGTTTTTGTTATTCTGTCGACGTCAGACGTTTCGGTCAAATAGACCTTCTTCGGGACATGGTTAATGGAGACATATTTATAGTAGATTTAAGTTTGATGGAGAGACGATATATACAGGACTGGTCAGAAACAGAAAAACTGAAATTCTAAAGTCAAGTATTCTTTCTTAGAGTCGGATATGCTGGCGTCGCGTGGGCGGCAACTACGAAGACCTGCGCACAGGGAAAAGATTGTGTCCTAAGTGGAAGGTGAGGGGGACTATTTAAAACTATAGCTTATCGGTACGTTTGTCACGCATTAATCTTGCCACAGAGCTCGCGAACTGAAAGAAACCAGGTCTATTATTTACTGTATGTGAGGTGGCTATCATGCCAGCCTCATAAATCTGTCTAAGGTTCTTATTGTGGATATATTTTAAGATCTTCACAGAGTCGAAATCAAAATTGTGATCAGATTTGGCTATGTGTATAACTAAAGCACTGCTTAGATTACCGAGGCGAATGTCACGTTTATGTTCGGAAATGCGAGATTTCAATGATCTACCTGTCTCGCCTACATAACTCAGGTTGCAGTCTCTGCAGGGCACCTGATAGACACAAGCATCGGATGTAATATGTTGTCTGCTGGTATTACTCAATATGTTACGTATAGATTTGGTGGGTAATGTAGTAGTTTTAATTTTTAGCGCGTTTAGATTGTTGGAGATGTGTTCGGTCAGAGGGTTATTCGGTAGAAAGATGCGGCCAATGGGATTATCAGGGGCAGCTGAGAGTGTGCCTCTCGCCACCTTTGATGTAGTAGTAGTAGTCGGTATGTTGTTATGTACTGATGGACGAACTCTGTGGATTTTCAAGGCTTTATGTTTAGCGCCGAGTATTAGTTGTCTCGGATACGAAAGGCTGGAGAAGGTATCCTCGATATAACCAAATTCGTCATCTAAATATTTTGCTGAACAGATTCGCAGAGCTCTCAAGTAAAATCCGATAATAACACCTCTCTTAGTCCTAGTATCATTGTGAGAGTAAAAGTGTCAGTAGTCGTTTTTGCATGTGGGGTTACGATATACTTTGAATTCTAGTTTGTTATTATTTCTGGTGAGTAGTATGTCTAGAAAAGGTAGAGAATTATTCGATTCAAGTTCGTGGGTAAATTTTATAGTAGGTTCTACTCTATTCAATCTATCGGTGATTTTGTTTAGATCATGTTTCTGTGGGTAAATGAATAAAATGTCATCTATGTAACGGAAATAATGTGTATCATCAGGGATTATATATTTGAAAGGTCCAGACTCGAGAAATTCTAGAAATATGCATGCTAGGAACCCAGAGAGAGGACTACCCATTGGTAAGCCAAACTTTTGTTTATAGTAGATGTCGTTATGCTGGAAGTAACAGTGAGATGTGCATAGGATGCATAATTTGATGGATATTGAGATGGGGATAGGTAGCTTAAAGTCAGTTTTCTTAAGGTGGTTCTCTAGCCGTTTAATACATTTATCCACCGGTACATTGGTGAATAGAGATTTAACGTCTAAGCTGGCTAGGGATTTGTTTCCTATGTCGATATTGCTTAGCTTATTGAGAAGAGCGCCTGAATTCTTTATATGCGCGTGACTTATGGTGGCCAGAATTGGGGTGAGATATTTTGTTAGAAACCTAGCAATGTTATGGGGGGCTGAGCCTATGCCCGAAATAATGGGCCTTAGAGGGATGTCAGGTTTATGGGTTTTGGGGAGCCCGTAGATTTTAGGGATGGTGGGGTGGTAATTGATAAGGGAAAGCCAAATCTTATCTTCATTATGAATCAGACTCTTATAGGACTTATTGAATTCTTTAAGATTTTTAGAAACTTGTAGAGGAGAGATCTGTTCATACGTGTCTCTGTCATTTAGCAAGTCCAACATTTTCTGGTTGTACGCAGCGGTGTCAATGACCACGACACCTCCACCCTTATCCGAAGGAGATATGGTAATATCACTGTTCGTAGACAGGGATTTTAGAGCGTTCATATACCTCTTGGGTAAAGTAAACTCCGCATTTTGGCAGTCCAAGGAGGCAGCTAAGATGCCTTGGTTAAATCCTTTGTGGAAGTCGGTGTCCCTATGTCTGTAATTAAGATTTATCAGTTTGCTAATGTTGTTGTTTTTTAAACCCGTTGCAAACTTTAGACCAAAACTGAGGGCTTCAGTCTCTACGGTACTAAGTGTAGTACTGGAGATGTTTGTGACTAGATCGGCTCTTCCCATCTTCTTCCAACTGCTGCGATCGCATAAAGTGTGAAGTTTTAGTTCTAAACTCTTGAGGTGTTTATGATTAATTTTGGCCACTTCAGAACGGAGTCTCTCAGCTGTGTTGTGAAACATACTGTTTTTTTGCTTTAGTACGCGTCCTAGATGTGTGGCTTTTTAAAAAGTTTGCTCCTCGGAAAATTTTAGGTCTCTAACTGATGATTCCAAGTAGAGTTTGACGTAGTCCGGGAAAATGTGTGAAGATGTTGTTCGAAGATTGGACATGCTCGGGGGAATGACTTTCTCGTATATACAGTTCGTTAGAAAATCCTTTCTGTTTTTGTAGGAGTACGCGGAAATTAGTAGGTTCTTATATTTGCGTATGAGCTTGAAGTCTTCCATGTTGTGAAGTGAATTCGGGTTTGTATTTCCAGTAGACAGTATGTAAGCAAATGTGTGGATGTAGATCCGACGGTATGATGAAAATGTGGAAAAGACAAAGCAAAATCCGAATATGTGAGTTTACTGTTTTTATTTTGTTTTTGTTATTCTGTCGACGTCAGACGTTTCGGTCAAATAGACCTTCTTCGGGACATGGTTAATGGAGACATATTTATAGTAGATTTAAGTTTGATGGAGAGACGATATATACAGGACTGGTCAGAAACAGAAAAACTGAAATTCTAAAGTCAAGTATTCTTTCTTAGAGTCGGATATGCTGGCGTCGCGTGGGCGGCAACTACGAAGACCTGCGCACAGGGAAAAGATTGTGTCCTAAGTGGAAGGTGAGGGGGACTATTTAAAACTATAGCTTATCGGTACGTTTGTCACGCATTAATCTTGCCACAGAGCTCGCGATCTGAAAGAAACCAGGTCTATTATTTACTGTATGTGAGGTGGCTATCATGCCAGCCTCATAAATCTGTCTAAGGTTCTTATTGTGGATATATTTTAAGATCTTCACAGAGTCGAAATCAAAATTGTGATCAGATTTGGCTATGTGTATAACTAAAGCACTGCTTAGATTACCGAGGCGAATGTCACGTTTATGTTCGGAAATGCGAGATTTCAATGATCTACCTGTCTCGCCTACATAACTCAGGTTGCAGTCTCTGCAGGGCACCTGATAGACACAAGCATCGGATGTAATATGTTGTCTGCTGGTATTACTCAATATGTTACGTATAGATTTGGTGGGTAATGTAGTAGTTTTAATTTTTAGCGCGTTTAGATTGTTGGAGATGTGTTCGGTCAGAGGGTTATTCGGTAGAAAGATGCGGCCAATGGGATTATCAGGGGCAGCTGAGAGTGTGCCTCTCTCCACCTTTGATGTAGTAGTAGTAGTCGGTATGTTGTTATGTACTGATGGACGAACTCTGTGGATTTTCAAGGCTTTATGTTTAGCGCCGAGTATTAGTTGTCTCGGATACGAAAGGCTGGAGAAGGTATCCTCGATATAACCAAATTCGTCATCTAAATATTTTGCTGAACAGATTCGCAGAGCTCTCAAGTAAAATCCGATAATAACACCTCTCTTAGTCCTAGTATCATTGTGAGAGTAAAAGTGTCAGTAGTCGTTTTTGCATGTGGGTTTACGATATACTTTGAATTCTAGTTTGTTATTATTAGGACCTGCGCACAGGGAAAAGATTGTGTCCTAAGTGGAAGGTGAGGGGGACTATTTAAAACTATAGCTTATCGGTACGTTTGTCACGCATTAATCTTGCCACAGAGCTCGCGATCTGAAAAAAAACAGGTCTATTATTTACTGTATGTGAGGTGGCTATCATGCCAGCCTCATAAATCTGTCTAAGGTTCTTATTGTGGATATATTTTAAGATCTTCACAGAGTCGAAATCAAAATTGTGATCAGATTTGGCTATGTGTATAACTAAAGCACTGCTTAGATTACCCAGGCGAATGTCACGTTTATGTTCGGAAATGAGAGATTTCAATGATCTACCTGTCTCGCCTACATAACTCAGGTTGCAGTCTCTGCAGGGCACCTGATAGACACAAGCATCGGATGTAATATGTTGTCTGCTGGTATTACTCAATATGTTACGTATAGATTTGGTGGGTAATGTAGTAGAATGTAGAATTTCTCGAGTCTTTCAAATATATAATCCCTGATGATACACATTATTTCCGTTACATAGATGACATTTTATTCATTTACCCACAGAAACATGATCTAAACAAAATCACCGATAGATTGAATAGAGTAGAATCTACTATAAAATTTACCCACGAACTTGAATCGAATAATTCTCTACCTTTTCTAGACATACTACTCACCAGAAATAATAACAAACTAGAATTCAAAGTATATCGTAAACCCACATGCAAAAACGACTACTGACACTTTTACTCTCACAATGATACTAGGACTAAGAGAGGTGTTATTATCGGATTTTACTTGAGAGCTCTGCGAATCTGTTCAGCAAAATATTTAGATGACGAATTTGGTTATATCGAGGATACCTTCTCCAGCCTTTGGTATCCGAGACAACTAATACTCGGCGCTAAACATAAAGCCTTGAAAATCCACAGAGTTCGTCCATCAGTACATAACAACATACCGACTACTACTACTACATCAAAGGTGGAGAGAGGCACACTCTCAGCTGCCCCTGATAATCCCATTGGCCGCATCTTTCTACCGAATAACCCTCTGACCGAACACATCTCCAACAATCTAAACGCGCTAAAAATTAAAACTACTACATTACCCACCAAATCTATACGTAACATATTGAGTAATACCAGCAGACAACATATTACATCCGATGCTTGTGTCTATCAGGTGCCCTGCAGAGATTGCAACCTGAGTTATGTAGGCGAGACAGGTAGATCATTGAAATCTCGCATTTCCGAACATAAATGGGACATTCGCCTCGGTAATCTAAGCAGTGCTTTAGTTATACACATAGCCAAATCTGATCACAATTTTGATTTCGACTCTGTGAAGATCTTAAAATATATCCACAATAAGAACCTTAGACAGATTTATGAGGCTGGCATGATAGCCACCTCACATACAGTAAATAATAGACCTGGTTTCTTTCAGATCGCGAGCTCTGTGGCAAGATTAATGCGTGACAAACGTACCGATAAGCTATAGTTTTAAATAGTCCCCCTCACCTTCCACTTAGGACACAATCTTTTCCCTGTGCGCAGGTCTTCGTAGTTGCCGTCCACGCGACGTCAGCATATCCGACTCTAAGAAAGAATACTTGACTTTAGAATTTCAGTTTTTCTGTTTCTGACCAGTCCTGTATATATCGTCTCTCCATCAAACTTAAATCTACTATAAATATGTCTCCATTAACCATGTCCCGAAGAAGGTCTATTTGACCGAAACGTCTGACGTCGACAGAATAACAAAAACAAAAACAAAATAAAAACAGTAAACTCACATATTCGGATTTTGCTTTGTCTTTTCCACATTTTCATCATACCGTCGGATCTACATCCACACATTTGCTTACATATATATATATATATATATCCAGGATAAAATGACAAGGAATAGAGTACAAATCAAACGTTCATAACATTTAATTTAAAAGAGGGCTCAATACAAAGTAGAGCAATATTAATTATGTTTTCGGTGTAATATTCTAATATATATATATATATATATATAGAGAGAGAGAGAGAGAGAGAAAAATAATTTAAGCATATATGTCTGTAAATTGGATATTTTCATATACAGATGTTTCTGAATAATTCTTCGGAATTAATTTACTTTTTGCGTGATTGACTTTTCTACAAAACTTGACACATTACTTGAGAATTGAGATCACTTTTTACTTTCAACGTCTTCACTGTGTTACCACTTATTCCAATATCATTTTACACTCATACACGCACAAAATAGACACGCACACACCTATGTGTGTGTATGTGTTCGTGTGTGTGTGTGTGTGTGTGTACCGTGCGTGTCTACAAATCATGTGTGTACAATTTTTTAAACGCTACAAATAGCGTGTCCCAGCAAGAGATCTCGACGACGACAGTCCCTTAAGGCACAGGATACGAAATCAGTGTGTAAAGAGCAGCGTTCTTCCGCCGCTCACCAACTCCCCGACTGGCAGTCAACTCCAGCCGCTTGAGCAACCAGCAGAGAATAGACCAGTCAAATTCATGTCGGGCTGCTGTGCACCTTTTGGTGTGAGCCTAAATCAGGCAACTCCACGCGACCGACATAGCGTGAAACATTTAATCTCACAGTTAATGCTATTCCGCCTAGTCAGTACTCACTTCCGATGTTTTCCCTGCCTCAGCGCAACCATTTCTGAGATTCCCATTCTATTTCCATATGTCTTGCATTCAATTCATACACAGAAACTTTATGCTGTTGTGTGCGCGGCGGAAAAGAAAAATCGGATGTCTTCTTGACAAGAGCAAATGTCGACAGTACGCTCGACGATACACTACTGACCTTCCTTTTTTTTTTCTTTTGACGTTTATTCACTCACTCAATCTCGAATAATAGAAATTGTTTTCTTTTCTTTTTTCTGAATATATATTTTTGTGGTCTCAGATACTTAAATATTTTGGCCATTTCTCTTGTCTAATATTTTACACATTGCGTTTTGTTCCTATTCAAATGTTTGCTTACTCCCTCCTTCAGATTATAAATATCCAATTTCAAATCGACAAAACTTCTGTTTTTCCTTAATTAGTTTTATTCTAGTTTTTCTGGGATAATTTTAAACACAATACAAGGTTCATTAGCCAATCATTGTGAGATTTCTCTGTCTGAACAGCGACATCACTTGACATAATTAATGAAAATACGAATAAGCATTCTTCTCTTAAAAATCAAATAGATAGATAGATAGATAGATAGATGTCAAGTTTTCGGTGTAATATCCTAATATATATGTGTCTGTATATATATATATATATATATATATATATATATATATATATATATATATATATATATATATATATATATGTGTGTGTGTGTGTGTGTGTGTATGTGTGTGTGTGTCTGTGTGTTTGTTAACAAAATTTCTATCATTTTCTGTCTGAACAATAACCTGATGGGTTCGAAAATTAAATATTCTTTTTTAAGTGCCGTGTCCACTCAGGGCGATCATTGCTCTCCACAATTTCCTGTACTTTTTACCACTTAATAAATTTTCTCTTTTTATTATATCTCCTAAACGCGGTTCTGCTTACACAAGCTAATGTTATGCTGTGTTTTCCTGTGTCCCTCTTGCCTTCAATCTGTTTCGTGGGTATCAGATTTTTCAAACCCACCTTCATCATGATATGTCCGAGAAATTTCAAGTATCTTTCTTGGCTTTCAATGACGACCCCGGCATTAACTTAACTACGCGTGACGACATCAATGTAGGGTCCATGACCTGCGTTTGCCAATTCTGTAACGCCGGCAAATGGGCCGGGGAGCCTGCCGGTCTGTGCTGCTCTTCCGGCAAAGTTCAACTGCCACCTCTGCATGAATCACCTACCACGTTGAGGGGACTAATAACCGGCTCCCATCCCGACTACAACCACTTCTTTCAAACAATTAGGCAATACAACAACTCCTTTCAAATGACCTCATGACCTGTGTTTCGAGAAGAGATTCGGATGCCCACTTTCAAAGTACAGTGGCAGGTATACCACCGCTTTTGGTCTGTGCTGCCTGTGGAGACCTCTACGCCTAAATTCCTTCAACTATACTATATTTTATACTACAACCTACAGGCCGGAACCCGGATTGGTATTTTGCCGCCGTCGGGAAGAGTTCCTTGGAGGGACGTCATACTACTACTTCAGCCACGCTTCACGAGGTTAACAGCTACATTCGCAGCTTTGGAAAATGCTCTCTTTCCTTCCTTCCGCCTTGTAATTGACGCAGACAAACTGCCTCATGATGAACACGAACGCCGCTACAATGCTCCTACGTGCAACGAAGTGACCGCTATTATACATGTGGATCAAGACCGCACTCGCGATATTGTTCTCAAATCAAGAGGCGGCGCTCTTCGCAGGATTTCAGGGGCTCATCGATCATTTCAGTAGCCTTTACTTGTCCGTTATGGTGACGATGGCTACCACTTCGGCATTCCACTTCATACTAAGTGTGGCCAACCTACAACGTCTTCCAAAGCCTTATCGTGCAAGGCCTTCTACTCATACCGTTTCATAGATGCAGGAGGCTTTTCCACCAGTTTGCGGTTGACATGGCTGCAAAGATGGCTTTGTTTTATACGGAATCATCAGAAACAGCTCTGCTTAGACTCCTACGTACACTTACGCGACAGCCTTCGAAATGAAGTCAATACACGTGACTTAGGGAAGCTTTGCATTCTGCCCTCTACCTACGTTACATGCATGAACGCACGCAGGACGCTATGATATACATTAGGCAATATGGGCGACCAGGCTTATTTATAACGTTTACCTGCAACCCCAAATGGGTTGAGATAATGCGTGAACTTCTACCCGGACAGGATTACACTCACAGACATGACATTACCGCCCGCGTATTCCGCTTAAAACAAGGAAAACTTATAATGAAGGGGCGAGTACTACAGTGAAAACGCAACCACTATTTTACATTGCCATAATTAAAAATCTTGACCAATTCTGAACGGGTGGCAGTTTTCGGGTAAGAACGGAGCAGCAACCCAGCAGCCACCTATTGCCAACGGTTGACCTTCATCTCATTGATTTTGCTACCAGTGAGATTACCGGCCTATAAGTGACCTCAACAACTGCGGATACGTGCGTAAGTTCAATAATTCAAATTCCAAAGCAATTTAACTACATAAAACCCGAGCAACGCCGGGCTTTACTGCTAGTTTCCGATAATATAGACAAGGTCATCTTCCCACACACTTTTGCAAACATATTCGTAGTCGGTGACTTTAATTCCCACCATACCAGGAGGCTTTAACACTCTGTCACTGACCATGATAGCATCCAACCTTTAACTTCTCAATCACTCAAGCTCTCACGCAAATGGTTGACTTCCCCACAGCAACCATGACGGGCACATTCTCTTCACTTTTTTACCTCTATCTCTCACTCTTGTTGTGCTATGCAGCTGTGCCCTCTTGGCAACTCTGATCATGCGTTAGTGTCTGTAAACATCTCATTCTGCTTCCCCACCAGCCAACTACCTTCTACCAGCAGAAAATTATTATGTTAACAACGAGCAGATTAGGACTCGTTTCGTGTTTTCCTTTGTGACGTCGCAAGGAAAGATTTTAATCACCCTTTGAAAAAGTGTGCGTCTGGGATCCCCTCCTGGACATCGATGATTTCATTCAAGCAAGGAAATACCAAGTTAAACTTTGTTCACCTCCTTGGTTCTCATCTGCATGCTCGGCCGCTATAGCCGACGGGAAGATTTTTTCCGTTTGTACCAGAGCGACATGTCTGAGTGCAACATATTCTCTTTGTCTCTACTTGTAATGATTGCAAGCGTGTGCTCAATGAAGTGAAGTTACTGTTTCTTGAGAGAATGAAACAACGTATAGCATCTGGCAAGTTCGATTCCAGAGATTATTATTGGTAGTTCTGCAAGGAGGTGCTGAACAACAGCTAGAACTGAGGCTATACTGATTGGCATGCGTATAGCCCCATCACTGGTCTAGGACATCATTTCTGAATTAGAATCTCATAAATCAAGTGGAGGTGTCGGGTTATCAGCCGTCGTCCTAAAGGAATTTGCTTCCGAGATGGTCCCATTTCTCTCTAAACTCTATAAATATTGCCTAGCTGCTTCCTGATTTCTAGCTTGTTGGTTGCCCTTTGTAATCCCTGTTTGTAAGAACTCTAGATAAACTTCTCACCCCTCTAACTATCGCTGTATTAGTCTCTTACCGATTTTCGGAAATGAATTCGTGGCATTAATGAATACTGAAGTGGTTGAGACTCATAAGTCTCAATCCCTACTCTCTAACAAACAATACGGATTCCATTGTTCCTGGTCTATCTCTGATGCGCTTACGGCCATCACTGAATTGTATATCAAGCTCTTGATAATGACAGCGAAGCTGGAGCTGTGTCTCTAGATATCTCAAATTCATTTGACAGGATTTGACATGCTGGTATTCTACATAAGCTTTATGGATATCTATACTACAGGAAGATTGTTTGATTTAAACCAATCATTCCTATCAAATCGTGAATAAATGTATTTCTGAACGTGCTCGATTCCAGATCCTTTCACACAAAGACGGGTGTCCCTCAAGTCTCAACACAGGGTCCTACGCTGTTTCTGATCTTCATTAATGACCTTTCCGATGTCATCAGTTCCCAAGTAGGTATTTATGCAGGTGACACTACCATTTACTGCTCAATAGCAAATCCGTCAGAGCGGACAAAGTTCACCTGTCGTTGCTCTTGAAATGTTGCTAACTGCGAGAGGAAATGGCTTGTAAATTTCAATGCCATCAAAACTAAACTATACTCATTTAAACACCATAGATAAACTTCCCTATCCGCCACCTGGATAGATGGTGCTCGACTCCTGAAAAGCATCTCAATGAGCTTTCTTGGCCTCACATTTTCAACTGACTTGAAGTGGGACAACTACATTGAATCAATAGCTGTATCTACTGCAAGGAAATTTGGTTCATTGTGATGTGGTAAAAAGTTTTTACTCGTCAGAGACCATCTTGCATATTTACAAATCTACCATTCGTCTTTGTATTGAATTCTACTGCCATGTCTGGTTTTGTCTCCCTGCTGTTCATTTCGAGTTTCTCGTCAAAATCCAAAGAAGGATCTGCAATGTAATCGAACCTGACTTGGCATTTCGAATTCAGTCACTTTCTAACAGGCGTGATGTGGATTCCCTGTCATTTCTACAAATAATTTCATGGCAAATGCTCTGACGAGTTTCTTCCATAGTGTCCCGACTAAAACGAATTAAAGCGTTCCACTCTATTAGCATCTAAGTCCCACACTCTTACTGTTGAAATAGTTAAATTTAACTAACAACTTCTATTCCAACAGCTTATTATTTACACTTCCGGACGGTGGAACACACTTCCGCTTACTGGCTTCCCTAATAATTACAATCTTCAAAAATTTAAATGCATCGTCAATCGCCATCTTCTGTTAACTTGATCGCCGTTCATCTTTTATCCTTTCCTCAATCCCCATATAGACAGTCTTTTCCCTCACTTTCACCTTCTGTAAGCCCCTGCGTACTAGTGACACGTCCACCTTGCTTGGGGTGAAATGATTTAAACGGTTCTGGCTATCACAATTCAGACCCGCCATTCCTCGCACATTGTAGAGAGCCATTGGTGAGATGAAAGTCCCACTCGAGAAGCTTCTTTCCACTGCAATATAGACTCGGCTCCCAAGTGGATGCTTCACCGATCATTACCATCTTATAATGTATAAGTTTAGTCGGTATCGTTACCAGATATTCGTATAAACGATGCCTCTTATTCTGTAACCGTGTACTTAGAGTGTTTGCACGGGGCTTGTCCTGGGTGAACATCATCATAAAAAAAGGCAAAAAAGTATGTCAAACCAGCCCACCTTGCGTAATATATGCAGACAGCTTCTCCTGAAGCGGTGAAACACATCTACAAGTGAGATCACTTTCCTGAGTTGATACTTTCACACTATAATCCAGAACCATGTCTACGTCTCTCTATTAATTATTTGTGATTTTTGTCCTATTCAAAATTAAATAACCCAACAAATGTTTTATATATCGTTGAATTAACCAACCAAAGAGCAGTTGAGGGCAACAACGATAAATAAGTTTTAAATATCGTCTGTTCGGGTTGATAGATTGAAGAACATGAATAAATCAATCGTCAGCATTTATCCTATATATTATTTCGCAGAGTGCTGTTTATTTCTTCGCTGTGTTTGATAATTTTTAATGAGTAGTGAAGAATTTTGTGATAATTGGATATAGAGGAAAAATGGTTTTATGATTTCTGGCATTACAGTAATTATATCTACTTTTGCAATCGAAATTATTTTCCCCGACTTTATTTGATCAAATTTCTATAATGTAACAGTTGATAATGTTTTTTTGACCTGCGTTTTTTTTGGTTGTTTTATTTCTATTTTAAAGATTTTGTATGGTCAATAAGATTTGATTGAACGTTTGATTTGCAACTATTCTTATTTTGAATTATGAAAACGTTAGATCATTTATTTCATGTGATTATGTTGCCAGAATTGCTTCTGGGCTATGTGACAACAATCCTTATAGAACGGAATGTAACTGTTCATGACGATAACAGATTTAACTTTGAACAGGACCCGTCTCCCGGGGTGAATCTCTCCTATTTTATTTTTTAATTAATAATGTTACAAGTGACAATTAGGGCCAAGGATGAGAAAATAATTTTGCTTATCATAAAGATCATAGTTTGAGATGTTAATGAAATTATCTAAAGAATATTAATGTTGAATATATTATTTATATTTTCCGCCATGACAGCCAACCAATTTTATAATATCCAACGCCATCTCACTCTAATAACAAAACAGAAATAACACACTCATTATTAGTCAAGGACAAGTAGTTAAATGATTCAGAAGATTGTGTCTCAGTTGATAAAATATATCATCATCATATATTTGTGTGAGCAAAGATATATCTAAAAATGACCTGACATCTGTCTGAGAAACGTTTCATATAAAATATATATAGAAATATATAAGAAAAATCTACGGAGCCCCTTCTAATTTCCGTTAGGCTACTGTCTATAGTACAGCCGTAATTACAAAAAACAAAAACGATTACAAGTCTCGATGTCCCATTATATCAAAGAAAATAAACGGCTGTTATTAGAAGTTGTTTCAATCTAAGTGCGCGTTTATCAGAATGCCTTTGAACAGTTAAGTCGTTTTTTTTGTTTTTTTTAACAAAACTTATTTCTCAGACCCAACACATGAAACCTCGTTTATTATAAACTTTGGACTGTCAATATGACAAACGAAATATTGACAATATATCAACTTTCTGAGATCTTTCCGGAAAAAAATGTCAGAAGTTATTCTAAATTAATCGGAACATAAGAAACCATTTCGCCAAGTCCATTTACAAGTTTGCACCTGACATCAAACAATTTCTTCAACAAAAGATTAAACGCACCAAAGGGTATGAGATATATCCGTTCTCCCTTACACACACACACACACACACACACACACACACACACACACACACACACACACACAAACATACACACACAAACACACACACATATATATATATATTATGAAGTAACTGATTTAAAATATAGTTTCTTCGCTACACAGGAATTACTATGTTTCAAAAACCGAAGCTAAAAACTTTTTCTTCGGTTTTTGAAACATGGTAATTACAGTGTAGCGAATAAACCATATTTTAAATCAGTTAATTTATAATATTTTTGCTCTGTAAATTTACATTGACCACTGTTTTTAAAAAATAAAAATATCAATAAGAACACCGGATTATATATCTTACTGTTCTTTCTTTTCATTATAATATATATATATATATATATATATATGTGTGTGTGTGTGTGTGTGTGTGTGTGTGTGTGTGTGTTTTCTGGAAATTCCGCGTTTCATATGAGAGGAAAAGCACAATCGGTCGAATTATTGTGATCTATATATAGAGACAAATATATCGGCCTAGCAAACGAAAAGAACATTCCAAACATCAAAATAGAATAATGGTATTGACCTGTTTACCTCACTACATGGCCATGGATTCTGGAGAAGCGCCTGTAATTGTCTGCCAATGACGTCCTCTTTCTAGGATATGGGATTTAACAACAGGATAACCATAATTAGAACAGAGTTCTGGCAACAAACGACTGTGGTTAGAAAAAATAACATTAGAACTATCGAGTGATCTATTATTTTGTTTATTTGATCCTAACCATTTTCAAAAGGATCCTGGTAAAACTTCAAAAAGGATTATCCAATATTTCCCGAACGATTTGGCTTCCGTGTGCCATTGTCAAAAAAGATGTGTTCTGTGATTAATGTGAATGTATAAAAGAAAATGCCTTGTTCGCTAAAAGTGACTCACATCATTTTTTTTATTTAAAAAATTTTTCGCCTATTGTTTTTGGGGTCAAACTAATTGTTAATCTTACTAATATAACGACCCCTTCCCGACCACCTAGTAAAAAAGTTTACTCACCCTAAGGTATTCTATTGATAATTATAATTTTGGATATAAATGAGATTTAGGGAAAAATTCTGTGCAAAAAAAGTGACTCACAATTTTCCTGCAACTAGTAATCAATACAAACATAACAGAACAGTTTTAAATAAAGACTAATAGAGGTATAATTTATTTATAATAGGTAATATAGTTCGGAATATTTAATAATCTATGGGCCCTCCTTGATTTTGAATAACTTTTTCAACACTTTTTGGCATTGACTTGATTACGTTCTGGCAAATCTCATCTCCAAGCAGTTAATTCCATTCGGATATGAAATTCACAATCAAATCCTCTTTGTTGCTCAACTGCTTTATCGAGAGCCTGTACTTTATAATGCTTCAAAAGTTTACTATGGGGTTGAGGTCAGGAGATTGGGTCGGCCATGTCATAACACTCACTGCTTCTCATCAAAGTATTCCTTCATCAATATTGATTTGTGACAGGGAGCATTATCCTGCATAAAAAATGAGCTTGGTGGTGTCGATTTGCACCCTTTCAGCAGAAGGGAGCAGACAAGACTCTAAAATTCTCTTGTACTGCTCGCTCCTGAGGGTCTTTTCAATAGGTTTTATGAAACCAGTTCCATGAAAAGAAAAGCATCCCCAGAACATTATACTGAACGGACGCTTGACAGTACTTACTGCTAAATTCAAAGAGCTTTCAAAGCTTCTTCTTCGGATTTTAGATCGCTTATCCTTTGGATTTAGCTCAACATTCGTTTCATCGGAGAAGAGAACATTTAGTAAAAAAATCAGGTGAGTCACTTTTATCGAACAGAACTGCATGTTTGCTTTTGTTTATGTTTATGTTGGATTGAAACTTAATGCATAATATAAAAATCAAGGACAACTGTCATCATGACTTGAATCCCAATGAATGTATCGCCATTAATAACATGTCATACGAAAAGAAACGTATAGTTGTTGATCCGAAAATAATCAGTTAAAGACAGTGAGCTTAACCAAGGAATCTTAATATCATCATATTCTTAAGAACTCAATGCTCACAATGATTTTAAAGTCTATGTAATAGATTATTGTAATTTTTTATTTTATTTCACCCCATGCAAAGCATTTTATCCACTAAGACACAAGGGGTTACTGAATGTGAAAGATTAATTAAAAAAATAAAATTCCAAACAATATTCAACAATATTATTGGTACTGACCTGGCATCTCGGCATCAGTCGCTTCCCGTGACTTTTCTATAACTAATTTCATGATAATTGTTCTGATGAAATTTCCTCTGTGATACCTAGACTTTATGAATTTGACTGCAGTACTAGATCAGCGCAAAGTTTGATCATTTTACAGTTGAACTGGCTAGATGTAATCGTAGGTTCTATGCTAAGAGTTTCTTTTCTTACACACCTCGCTTGTGGAACACTCATCCGATTCCAGGCTTTCCAGCCAACTTTGATCTTCAAAAATGTATCTGCTATGATGCCTATCGTCATCTTCTGTCTTCCTGATTACTCTTATATTGTTCTCACTCCTAAAAAATACTTATATTTTCTAATGGTCTCACACCAAGTAATTTCTTGTGTCTTAGTGGCTTTACTGCCTTGAGTTCGTTATAATGAGCATGAACTGTAGATGAGTAAGCAAGTAAACAGTGGATAACGATTAACATTGCATTTACATTTTTGAAGATCGAAGTTGACTGGGAAGAATAGAGCTGGAAGAGAGTTGCACAAACGAGAAGTGCGAGAAAAGCAATTATTATTATTATTATTATTATTATTATTTTTATTATTATTATTATTTTTGGTATGTATCAGATATTGTTCTTGTTATTGATATTAGTCAATAATTTTCATTCTGCAATCTTAGTTTAGTATTTCTGAAATGTCTGCCTCCGCCCGATGTGATCTGTGTATTCAAACTTTTGTGGAGAAGAGAAGATAACGTTCACCATAGAAAGCAGGAAATATTCCCCAACATTGGTTATACGTCTGACCCTATAGAAAAGGAATCATAATAAAAGAAGCAAGATTTCAAAGGTTAAGAATATGTTATCTATTATTATTCAAATATGTTTCTTCAGAGATTGACAGAGATAAGTATGGCATCGGGAAATCTTTCTCGGAATCGAAAAATAGTTATCTATGATTATAACAACATATATTTCTAGTATAATATCGAATGAAATCGAATGAAAAACGATGATCAGCAAAGTGAATGAACAAATCAGACGTATAAATATATATAAATATATATTTTGAACAATAAAAATTATTTAAAAAATTAAAATCTTCAGACACACTGGGTTGTAGATTAATATTCTTTCATTTTTATTATTATTATTTCATTTAGATTCCTCGACCAGTTTCAGCCAACATGGCCATCATCAGGAGAAAAATATTTCTGCTTGCTGGTAGCAGTGAACTACAGAAATGAATGTTTTGATGGAGAAAATTAACTTTTGTCTGGAGTTTTCATTTGTTTTTTTTATTTTTTATCTTTTTAACATGAATTTTTTAACATTCCTTGTGTTGGTCAAACAGTCTCTTTTAAGTTATTTAAGATAAGAGCTGGATGGATCCATGCTGCTTTGAATTCCCTTGGTCAGTTTGACAGTTTTATTGGTTCCTGGAGCGGGGATTTGTCTCTGTTAAGTGTGTGTGTGTGTGTGTGTGTGTGTGTGTGTGTGTGTGTTATTTGGTTTTTAGGGAGTGAGTGAGTGAGTGAGTATCATATGTGTAAGCGTGTATATTGCTGTGAGTGTGTGTTACCATTTGGCTCATTAGGGAGTGAGTGAGTATGATGGGTGTAAGTGTGGCTATTCGTGTGGGTGTGTGTATAACTGTGAGACCTCAACAACTCCGTAAGCATGTCTGTCTTGTGTGGGTGAGAAATCTGGTGAGTTTTAGATTTGTAGGGTTATATATTAATACTATCTATATTGTTAAATTTATAGTTTAGCCCGTCTGGATAGTGCGTTTATAAACGTTGTATCCACTTATTTTCATGGAACTCTAAAATCTTTCTAATGTTATCTGCTCTGAACTTTTCTATTCTCCCAATTATAGTGAATTTGGCATGGGTTTTGAAATCGTGTTTTTCTAGGCGGAAATGTTGTTCTACATGTAATAATCTTTCATTGGGAGTCAACTTAATTCGATTGCAATAATTATTAATTCTGTAGTGAAAGGGCCATTCAGATTTTCCTACATATTGTTTCTAGCATAGTGTGCATTCTAGGAGGTAAATTATGTTATGACTTTTACAGTTAGAATCGTAGTAGATTTTGAAAGTAGATTTAGTGACTGAGCTAGTGAATGAATTCGTGTGTCTAATGTGGTTGCAGCATAAACTTTTGTTTTTACATGGTTTGGAAAATCCTGTTGTTTTTGTTGTTAGTTTATTACGCATTAACTTGTCCCCTGAAATGTGGTTACTACCTATGATTTCTTTTAGGTTCTTAGGTCTACGATATGCTAGAAGGCCGGGTTCGTTAAACAATTTGTTAGGTCTGGTTTGAGATGTAGTATTTCCCAACGACTTTTGATTATATGGGATAGTGGAGGAAGAGTGGGGTTGAAAGTGGTTACTAGATGAATGCGGCTAGATTTATTTTTAATCTTGTACATTATATATATATATATATATATATATATATATATATATATATATATATATGTGTGTGTGTGTGTGTGTGTGTGTGTGTGTGTGTGTGTGTGTGTGTGTGAGTGTGTGTGTGTATGTGAGAGAGAGAGAGTGTGTGTGTTTGCGCGCGTGTGCATGTATCAACAGAGGGGGGCATGATATAAGTAAACGATTGTTGATCATACAGGAAGCTAGAAAATGTATAGTTGGTTTGAGTTCATATCTGCCGGAACCTGTAAAACTAAAAGCAAATTAAAGAGAAGTAGATTTCCTTGTTGATACTATGCTGTATTGCTGAAGGTCTCTGGTTTAGGGCAAATTATTTTAGAACACTGAAAGCACGCCTGGATAAATAGATACTATCTAATGAGGACAAATGAAATATTTTCATTTGTAGTTGTTCAAAATCAAAAATTAAGTAGATTAGATTTTAATTTATTATTGGTTCTCTTCATATTATAGTTTTTTTTATTTATATATTCTAGCTTTTTCGCAACATTTAGATTATCAAATTCTTGAAGCATTAAATCGGAGAATCACGCAATTGGAATTGCATCGCGTAATTTTGACGGATTGTCTTAGATTGAGGACATGTTAACATATACATTTAACATGCATCATGTCTAGCGGGCGTTATGATTCATTGCTATATTTATATTTTGATCATGAAAATCGAAGCTTACATTTATGGTCAGCCATACATTACGTCTGCAAAATTATATGTAATGTGGGAAAAAGTATTAGTTAATGATGAATTTATAACAGTAGACTGAAAGCAACAATATAAAAATATTTACATTTTCGTAAAAATTGAGAATTATATAAAAAGATACACACATAACAGAAAACATCTTTCGCATAAATATGGTGATTTTATCCCTCTTTATTCAGATACGTACATAGATTGACAGTGGAAGTTAGAAGATATAGACAGAATATATGAAAAGAAAATGATAGATAGATAGATAAATAGATAGATAGATAGATAGATAGTGGAAGAAAGAAGATATAGATACAATAAAGAGAATATGATAGATAGATAGATAGATAGATAGATAGATAGTGGACGGTAGAAGATATAGATAGCATATATGAAAAGAAAATTATTATTAGATAGATAGATAGATAGATAGATAGATAGTGGAAGAAAGAAGATATAGATACAATAAAGAGAATATGATAGACAGTTAGTTAGTTAGATAGATAGATAGATAGATAGATAGATAGATAGATAGATAGATAGATAGATAGATAGATACTGTGTATCTTTGGCTATATTCAGTTTTTAATTTACTTGTTATCGAAATTTTATCGTTTTTAAATATCAAATCTTAACGGTATAGTTTTTTTTCTTTTCAAAAGTATATCGAAATGTGAGTTCATGTTGCCTCGTGGTTTATTCTTAATTTTATTTTTATCTTTAATTCATTTATGTTTATTCTGTTTTCTCAGATATTGGATTATTTAACGGAACCCGGAAAATGACCCGAAATATCATAAAATCTAAAATCAAAAAAGGGCATTTGTTAGTCTCTAAGCAAGCATCTATACAAAAAAAATTGCTTTCCAAATAACCGAAATGTATATTTTGTATATATCCGAAAGCGATATTTAATCTTTTTTATACCAGGAATAATTTTAAGAAATCTGTAAGAACGCGGAAAATAATTTTTGTGTGAGGTGTTTATTCTTTTGAACTTCATCAGACTAAAGAGATATTCAGTTTGATGTGATTACATATGCGAGTGAAAGAGAGGGGGCGGTGAAATTTAAAATTTAAATGCGTATTTTCTTTTATGTGTTTTGGGTATAAAGTTTAGTTTATTTCATTTAGTTTATTTTTCTTTTTCTTTATGTTTTCATTCCTTTTATTTTAATTCTCTACCAAGAAAAGTAAAATGTTGTAAGAACGTCAACGTAAATTAGGTGTTGGTGATTTACGTACTAAAGATCTTTATATATATATAGTTTGTCTTGTTTGTAAATTGCTTTAACTTAAAGTAGCATTTTTTTTTATCAAAATTATTATAAAACTCTTTACTGTTGCAACTAACGCATTGAGAGTGTTGTTTTGTAAAATATCCCCTTTGTATTTATATAATTTTTACAGTTATTAAAGGTGATGAATTTTTACAATTACTACAGGTGATGAATTTTTACAATTACAGGTGATACATTTTTACAATTATTATAAGTGATACATGTTACAAATAATTTACTATACATGAACCTCCTACTAACAGAATATCAAACTGGGAGTCGTTTTGTGGTTTCCTGCCCGACGTCCCTTGGAATGTGGTTTTAATCATCTCGTACAAAAACGAGCGTCTGAGGACTCCTCCAGGGTATAAGCAGGCATTGAAGCTTTCATCCCAGCAAGAAAGTACCAAGCTAAATTGTGCTCATCTCCTTGGTTCTCAGCTGCAAGTTTGGTTCTAAAGATTATTGTGTGCTGAACTACAACAAATCCTCAATACCTTCTCTATTCAATCAGTTCGAAGTCCTAACATCCTCACCAGATAACGCTGAATGCTTTGCTCGAAAATTCACATCCAACTAAACACACGACTCATACGGAGTACGCGCACCTGAGTGTCTTTATAAAGCCGAGGCTATACTGACTGAGATGTGAATAACACCGTCGAGTGGTTGTGACGGGATACCAGCTGTAGTCCTAAAGAAATACACACACACACACACACACACACATATATATATATATATATATATATATATATATATATATATATATATATATATATATATATATATATATATATATGTGTGTATATATATATATATATAGCTTACAAAAACAACGTAAGCTATATATAGCTTACAAAACAACGGAATCTACCAAGCCACGATAAAATCACCAGATAATGAAGAAAAAGTATACATAGGAGTAACTGAAGGACCCTGGAAACAAAGAAATTATGTACACAAAACATCTTTCACAGTATTTTAGTAAATATGCGAACAGCACAATGCTTTCTAAGTATACCTGGGAAATTAAAAACAAAACGCACACCACTCCAAAAATATCTTGGAAAATAAGGAAAAGATCATCAGCCTACAACAACCATAGCTGGCTGCCACGAATAGGCAGGAAGATTCTATTGGCCAGCGTGAGTGCCAACATCTGACTGACACGAATGCATGCTAGCGTGCAAAAAAATCGATAGCTGCATTCGCCACAAATGGTAAAAATTAAAATTTGCATGGCACTTTACTCCAATTGGCTCATTCGCTAGCTTAAACTCAACGTTGATTCTGATTCCGCAGAACTGGGTTGGGTGTGAAAAAGTATTTGTTGTTAACATTCTTTTTTTATTCGGTTTTTCCAGTTACGAGTCCTTTTTTAAAGCTGATCGTTTTGTGTTCATTTTGTTTAGTTCTTTTTTCGTAAGAGATTTAATGTTTAGTGTAGAGCTTAGAAAAAATTCGCAGTGTGAGATAGGCAAGAAGTAAGGCATGTAGCAACATCAGCACGGCAAAGGGCACACCTTTAAAGGCAAGGAAGGGTAAAAATATTTTAAGTCAAGTGATAGCGATTGCTGTATGAGTCGTAGATGTAAATAATCAGCATTTGTGCATATACATGTTTTTTTTTGTGAACGCTATTACTAGACGCGGTGATATGTTTGTTTTAAGTTGTAGTATTTTTTAATACAGTTTAAGTAATTGTCGGCTATTATATGGATTAATGTCATTAAAATATTGATGTTGGTCATTTGGTATATTTTAAAAGGATGTCGATGAAGTTGCTACAATTTCTTAGTATATGAGTATTGTTGGTCAATTTTTACAATCATCTCCAGTCCTGAAGGAATTAACAATTTTCCAAACCAAGATTTTTCTTTTTATGTGCCATGTGCTTTCAGGACGTGGGCGATCATGTCTCTCCACCTCCCTCTATCCCTTGGAGGTCTCAGCAAGCACCTACCTCTGGTTCCTCCCCCAGACCACGTTCTGCCATCCGCCTGCTGAACCTCGTGAGGTATGTCACGGGCTGCTTTCTCTTGTCTCTCTTTCTCTCCATTTGACCCGTGGGTATCAGATTCTCTAGGCCTTCCTTCTTTATTATGTGTCCCAGACACTTCAGCTGTCTCTTCCTGATATTAAGCATAAGCCTGCTCGTTTGCAACCTCTCTAAGACCTCATCGTTGCTCACACGCTCGGTCCATGAAATCTTTAACATCCTTCTGTAGGACCACATCTCTGTCGCCTCGAGTCTCTTATTTGTCTTTGAGAAAATCGTCCAAAATTCGCTGCCGTAAAGATGAACAGATGTCACGTAACAGCTCAGTATTCTTTTCTTCGTTATCAAAGAAATCCTGCTGCCTCGCAATACTCTGCTCAACTTTTGACATGTGTTCTTGGCCATCCCAATACGTCTACGAATCTCAGTGTTGCACTTACCGTCTTCTGTCTAGACGCTTCCAAGATATTTAAACTTCTGCGTCTGCTTAATTGTAGTGTTCCCGACCTGCAAATCGCATTTCGGGCTCTTCCTCTTACTGATGACCATGCATTCTGTTTTTTTTTTGTAGTTTATGCTTAGTCCTTTCTTCTCACTCTCCGTCGCTAACTTCTGTAGGAGATTTTGTAATTTCTCTTCCGTGTCTGCTATCATTCTTCTTGCGGGTAACTTCATTCGCCAAACGTATTTGCAATAGAAGTAAGAGTAGGGGCCCCTATTCTATGGAACTATTCTTCAGAGGAGAGTAGTAATGATAATAAGGAAGACGATTTCGATTTACGCGTGTGTGTCATATATATTTTTTCTTTTCTTTTTATGTATTAAATATTTAAATGTATTTTTCTTTTATTTTTATGTGCCATATCCTTTCAGGATGTGGGCGATCATGTCTCTCCACCTCCCTCTATCCCTTGGAGCTCTCAGCAATCACCGTCTCTCTGCTTCCTCCCCCAGACCACGTTCTGTCATCCACCTGCTGAACCTCGGCAGGTATGTCACGCGCTGCTTTCTCCTGTCTCTCTTTCCCTCTATTTGACCCGTGGGTATCAGATTCTCTAGGCCCTCCTTCTTTATTATGTGTCCCAGACACTTCAGCTGTCTCTTTCGTGATATTGAGCATAAGCCTTATCCCTGTTTGTAACGTCTCTAAAAACGTCTCATTGCTCACATTCTCAGCCCATGATATCCTTAACATCCTTCTGCAGAACCACATCTCCGTCGCCTCGTGGTCTCTTCTTCATCTTTGGAGAATTCCTCTAACATTCGCTGTCGTAAAGATGAACAGATGTCACGTAACAGCTAAGTACTCTTTTCTTCGTTATCAAAGAAATTCCTGCTTCCTCGCAATACTCTGCTTAGCTTTTGGAATGTGTACTTGGCCATCCCAATACGTCTACGAATCTCTGTGTCGAACTTACCGTCCGCTGTCAACACGCTTCCACGATATTTAAACTTCTGAGACTGCTAGATTCTAGTGTTCCGGTCCTGCAAATCGCATTTCGGGCTCATCCTCTTACTGATGACCATGCATTCTGTCTTCTTGTTTATGCTTAGTCCTTTCTTCGCACTCTCCGTCGCTAACTTCTGCTCAGCTTTTGGAATGTGTCCTTGGTCATCTCAGTACCTCTACCGATCTCAGTGTCGCACTTACCGTCTCCTGTCAAGAAGCTTCCCAGATATTTATACTCCTGCGTCTGCTTGATTCTAGTGTTTCCGACCTGCAAATCGCATTTCGGGCTCTTCCTCTTACTGCTGGCCATGCATTCTGTCTTTATGTCTCTATAAAAATGTTCAAAATCTAAAAGGAAACAGTTAAATCCATAATCTCCTGTTATTTAAAATATAGAGTACATGAATTACTCCAAAACCTTAATAATATAAATATTAATTGCATAAAAAGGGAATATTCACGTCTGAATATTCTGTTCAGTCATGAAACAGACTGCTGCTGCTTGGTGTTTAACTCAGTCTCCGTGTTTATATATACGCTCGATCTCTGATACTGAGCACATACATTTACATATGAACTTATTCCCCCTTCGCTCATATGGACTCGATATTTGGATTTTTAAAAAAGTATATCTTGTCTTGTCTCTTAAGGAATTAAATAATCAATTAAAACTGCTGCTTTGTTGAAGAGAATCCCTGGAGAAATATTTCCGGTCCACAAAAATTTTAGCTTCGTTAAGCCTAGAGTTGACCGTTATTTTTCCCTCATATCCGCATAAACTCTATCACTTACTTTTCAGTAACCCTCTACACAGAGTTGTCCTTGTGCCTTGTATGTGGTGGACATTTGTAAAATAAAATATCTCAACAATTTCCTTTTATTTTATACACTAATTTCTTGAAGTTGTCACGACTCCGTGGGAAAGCGTGACGAGTGTTTTCCCACTGAATTTTTTACGTATTTTCAGAATAGTTCTTCTCTGGTATTCAAGTCTAGAGAGCCTAGTCTACCTTATTATTTCCCCCATAAGAGAAACAGAAGCAATAGTTTTAAAACTTCCCCCAAAAGCCAGTTATTTGAAATCTTCATCCCACAGTGAAAACAGCTAAATCAATCGATTTACGTTATCCATATTTTTTTCTGCACGTTACTTCAAAATCGAGGTGATCAGGACTTTCTACACAAACAGTTTCTTTTTTATGAATTACCATGATTTCTTTAGGAAAATAGTTTCGAGTTATCTCGTTGACTTCCATTCAGTTTTGTAATTTAAGAATTTTCCTAATGCGAAACTGGTGGAAAACCATTGCACATGAGCTCAGACTACAGTACTAATTAATCCGTAGCTGGAGGACGGCGAGAAGAATGCCTTCTCTAAGGACGTTTGTAAGAAAATGAATGCTGCAGACTAGACATAAATGCGAATTCGGCCCGTCGATTTCACTATAATAATATTTGCATTACACTCACATTTCGAAGAAATAGTTATAGAAATTGAAATTTAAGTAGGACATTTGCTCGAGGTTTTCCACTCCAGAATAATCCCTTATCGACTTGTAAAATCTAAATACCCTCATTGGAAATCAAAGTGATTTTGTTTTGGGTTGAATATCGGTGTCAGTGTTTATCGCTTATATAAAATGCCCCATTAATTATTCAAAATGCATCATGGACGTGTTAATGGTCGAGTGATTAGCTATGAAATTATTTATTATCTGAAAGTGTATGAACAATTTAGTGAATAATCTATTGACCTTGATAATACGGTCTGCTATATAACTCTTTTCTGGTTCAAAGCCACACTACTGATGACACACCTTTAGAGTAGTGGTTGATATTTTTTTTAAATGTCTTCATCTGATAATGATGGCAAGATTAGGGAATTTTCCGGGTTTATAACAGCCAAAAGATTTCGTGTTATATTTTCTCCTGGTGTGACTAATAAATCGTCTACCACAATAAACGAAGGCCACTTTATTTCGGAAAATCATTCTTGATTCAGACTGATTGAAGTTTATTAAAGTTCCAGCTTGATGTTCGTAGGCCTATGATTCAGATAGTAATTTTTTTTTGTATTTTACTTATATTTTAGTATTTATTTTATACTAAAAAAAACCCCTACTTTTCATAATTTTGTATCTTAAAAGGTAAAAGAGATAATCCCAGTAAATATTAAATATAATTAAAATTATCCTACTGTACATTGTTAGGTGTTATTTATTTTAATTTATTTTCTTTTTAATATTTTATGTTCTTTATTAAATTTTATCGAATATGCAGGCGCATAGGCGGAATAGATTTCGTTTAAAATAAACTGAGCGCCTAATCAAATAGGGGTATTCAATAAAAATAAGATTTTATGTAATAAAATTATGTCAGATTCAAAAGTAAAACCCATTAATTCTTTAGAAATTGCTTTGTTTACGTTTCAGATAAGAAAACAAGTCGGTACACATTTGGAGAAAACGTCTGAAGGAGTAAGTATTCTTTAAAAGCAAAATATTAACTAGCTTTACTGTGAACCTCCACGTCGCCGAGCGGTAAAGGCACGCCGGAGCAGAAGATAGTTCCTCCAGCAACGGGTAAATTCAAGCTCGAATTTTACCAGAGGGCAAAATTTCTTTATTAAGTTTCCCCGACTACTCCAGGTGGTAGGAGAAATAAATACTGTTTAAAATAAACCGAGTGACATCACAAATACGGTTGTCTGCTAAAAATAACCTTTGATGTAATAAAAATCTGTCGTTGAATTAAACAAATAAAATCCATTAATTGTGTTTATTAATTTCTTTTAATTTTTCATTATATATATATATATATATATATATATATATATATATATATATATATATATATATATAAAAGCTAAATAAAATCACCTTGTCTGTCGTATTCAATGAAATGTGCATATATATATATATATATATATATATATATATATGCATGCACATTTCATTGAATACGACAGACAAGGTGATTGTATTCAATGAAATGTGCATATATATATATATATATATATATATATATATATATATATATATATATTATATATATATATATATATATATATATATATATATATATATATATATATATATATATATATATATATATATATATATGCATGCACATTTCATTGAATACAACAGACAGGGTGATTTTATTTAGCTTTTTTATACAATGTTTCATGCGATCTAATGTAGTGCTAAAGTGCTAAAATGTATCTTATCTATACACAGCAATATAATTAATAATCAATCATGGGGAAATGTCTATTACGGCAGACGACCAATATTTTCATCAAATTTTTCATCCCCTGTTGGGAAAAGAGAGACGAACACTTTCGTAGTCTGCCGAAATAGCCTATTGCCCATATCAGGTAAAAGAATTTGTTCGATTAAGAATTATATATATATATATATATATATATATATATATATATATATATATATATATGTGTGTGTGTGTGTGTGTATGTATGTATGTATAATCGAAAAAATCGTCAAAGATTGTGTGCTTAAAAACAATAGTTTGGACATTGCCAACCAGACGCTTCTTTGTAGCTAAATGTCATAGCACGTCAGATCTAATGATGTTTTCCTTATAGAAATACAAGGTCGATTCCTGTCCGATACCGCAGGTTTTCTACGAATTTTCTCGAAAATTTAGGCCGGTAAATGTAATTAATACTGTTTAATGAATAAACAGCGCATTTACTTAAATACATTGTATCTATAAAAATAACTTATAAACAGAATATATATATATATATATATATATATATATATATATATATATATATATATATATATATATATATATATTTATATTAATTATTCTCTACTTTTTGATTAACGCTAATCATAAAATTCAAATTTATTTTATTCGAAGCACGTGACTCTGCATTCAATAAAAAAAAAACGGATATCATCAATCTGTAATTAACATTGTAATTTCGACGTTATCAAAATTGTATTTTTTTTTTAAATGCGGAAATGAAAACTATAATTGTAATCAACAATCGTATATTCCTTTTGTTTTAAATCTTTCTTTTCTTTCTTATTAATGTTGGATACATTTGTTCGGAGTCAATTACATAAAATGGAATGAACAAAAATTAAATAAGTCTGTAATTATTAATGCTGAAAATTATGTTGCTGAAATTGAGAGTTTGTTTTCTACTGTAACATCCGTACTAAATCTATATAACGGAGAGACAGTGCATATGAATAAATGTATTAATATGGAAATGAAAGTAATAAAATAAAGAAGAATGAAAAGAAACAAAAGTGGAAAATTATTGTTTCATTATAACGAAATTTCAATTTTTAATATGCATCGATCATCTGTGATCAGCGTCATTAACATTAGCATAACAGGTCTGTTAATAATGCACTAGTTTTCTTGACCTCAATGAGCTGCATCTTCGGGAAAAATATTAGAAATTATCCTTGATAATTATTAAACCATTATGTTTCATTGATGCTTATTTTTGATCTAGCTATCTACTGAGCACAATCATGGCAAAAATTCTGATTGTGCAAATATAATGACCAGTTACTTTCTTTTATCCAAGCACATCTCTCTGTTAGGGCGGATAGCCGATCCCTGGCTCAGACTTGAGCTAAGGCCCTGCAGTTTATAGTACAACTATACTGAACGTACGTTAGTTACAGTTTCTCAGAAAGTGCAGGTAACCTGTCAGGATCAACGATTTGAACACCACCAGTACACTCAGTCACGATGACAAGTGCCTTCGTGCTAGCACAGCCATCGACGGTTTGCGAACAGCTCTGTCGACCTAGTTTCATTCAAATTGGGTCAACCGGTAGGGTGGTTTTCAGGTACTACCCTATGATGTCGCACGTTCGGATCAGCTCTCCAGGTCGTTAATACAAAGCGAATAATGTAGACACTTTACATACACACATACATACACTCCACACACACACACACACACACATACATACATATATATATATATATATATATATATATATATATATATATATATATATATATATATATATATATATCTCTTGGAATATCTTGGAAAATAAGGAAAACATCATCAGCCTCCAACAACCTATCAAAAACTTGCAAACTTTGCTTGGAGGAAAAAAAAAAAAAAAATATATATATATATATATATATATATATATATATATATATATATATATATATATATATATATTTGTGTATTTTGGCAGCAATCATTCTTTCATGCACATTTAATTGAATACTACAGACAAGGTGCTATGATTTAGTTCTTTTATACAATTTCTCATGTGATCTATTTTTCTTTCATTTCAGATGATAAGTTATATACAAACTGTCCGAATGTTCATTTTATCCGTGCGCTTTTTTGAAAATGAAAACATTATATAAATACATACATGCAAGAAACTATATACTATTATATATATATATATATATATATATATATATATATATATATATATATATATATATATATATATGTTTGTGTGTGTGTGTGTGAAGATAGTGAGAGAGAGAAATAAAGATTCTAGTACCGTGGTAACTATGCAAGTATTCATACTTCATGTGCCTAATATATTATTGTAGCGTACATATTTACGTACATGCATGTGTAGGTTTACAGACTTTTCACACACATACACATACAAGCATGTATCTGCAACCTACATAGATATGTTGAATATTTGAAGCATTCTTTCAGAAGCAGTCTCTGATTTTTGGTTTTTCTAAGCATTGAAGGAATAAAAACTCATTAAAAAGGCTCGGATTAAATTCAACGGCGAAAGATCCTCCTCCATTTTCGATTCTGTCGTAGAATGTTTGAGCTTAAATATTTCTGTTTTGCGTTTATAGCATTAACCTGTCTTCCTCACAGCTTGTAAAGACGAATTATCGGCTGTTTTTGAATAATGCGAGATCCTATCGTTTTCTCTACTAAAAAATAGATTAATAAAAATCACGAATTTTAAATTCTTGACAAGATTCTCCAAGACTCAATAGGCAAGATTGAATGAACAAAAAGAGCGAATTAAAAAGGCGATCACGAAAGAACGAACAATCCCATTGGTTTGTGGATGGAAAACCAATACGTTAGTTTTATAATATTATATGAATCGAACATTTAAGATCTAATCATTTGGTAAATGTTTAGGGTCGACATATAAATGGATAGTAACTTTCTTGCTTCGGAGTCAACGGCAGATAGGAAGGGCTTGTTGCTGCTAGATGTTTAGGAAATATGTTTTTGCCATAATACCGGGTGCTGTAGCAATACCTCCCACATCTTCTATTCAGAAATATCTCCCATTTAATTGTAAGCTACCAGGGTACGGCAGAAATATCTCTGACATAATGTAAAGACATTAGCTGGATGAACACACCATTGCCACTTGTCGGGGAACTTCGATGTGGTGTAATTGTTAACAATCTTGTTAGGACAATTACGACTGAATAGTGAGTTCGGTCCTCACTTCTGTCTGGGGCCACATTTAATTTACTCTTAGAAAATATTTCTCAAACCTTCGGCGTGGTGTAATGCTTAGCAAGCTTGTATCGCTAGATCAATAGTAGTGAGTTTCATATTTACAGAATGCTCCATGCTTTCTCCCTTGTGCCACATATAAACTATACTTACTAAAATCAATACTGCCATTAGCCTAAATTCACTAGCACCGCACAGGTGACTGTTTAAAATGCGGAAGGTATTTCTGCCAGACCCTGTATATACCATCGAATTTAATTGGTGAAAAAAGAAATGACTATTTTTCTTAACAAATGTCTTTTCTTTTCTTTTTCAGTGTGATGTCTTCCAGAATAGATATTTCCTTGCGTTCGCAGTGTTTCAGTTTTACTGAGCATAATTTAATTGGAGAAAGCCGTGTCCTTTATGGACGTAAGCGATCATGGCACTCCACAACTTCCTGTCTTTTTGGGGTCGCTGATTGTTTTCATTTTATCGGTATATATCAACGTCTATCGGTTGTTTAATGCCGAAATCTAAATATATTTTATGCAAATTTACATCATTCTTTTTAGACAATATTGGTTTTTAACGCATAGCTGAATGGGGAGATGTGGATTCATGCATTTCCTAAGGATATTTGCTCGTAAATAAATATAAGGAACCCAACTGGAATCTGAAATAAGCTCTCCGGCTAAAGGTTCCTTACACCAGCCGCACATACAAGCTTACCTCAGCTGGCAGTCGCAAGCGGTCACGCATCTATGGATTGACTAGTCTCACCGCTGACTAATTTCGCCGATCCTACAGGAACCGATGTTTTAACGTGATATGGACGTAAGCCTTCTTCCCCGGCCAAACTACTGTAATTTGTATCGCTTAATATTTTTTGTCATTCTGCTATCACTCCTAATACCTGTTCTGCTAAACATTTACACAAGCACATTAGGTAGGTTGTGCTTTCCTCTGCCCCTCTTGTTGTCAATATGTGTGCAAAGTACTCCAAACCGCCTTTCTTCATGATGTGCTTAAGAAATTGCAACTGTCTATTTCTGATTTGAAATATAAGTGTACTTTTCGTTTCCAGTTTCCTTAATAGCTGCTTACATGCTAAGCCAACGATATTCTCATTATCCTTCTGTAGAATCAACTTTCTGTTGCGACAGGTCCCTTTTTCATATGTGAGGAGATTATCCAGCGTTTACTTGTGTATAGGAGGAACGGTATAATTCCTTACGATATATTTGTTTCGAACTAAATGTTCCTGTTTCTTAAGACTTTGTTTTGTTTTTGCAAGGCATCTTTTGCTAATTCATTGTACCTTCCGATTACGCTGGCATATTATCCGTCCTATGTTAAAACGCTTAGTCGATATTTTTTATTTGTAAAATAGCTAACAGCTACCTGAAAAACAGAGATCAATCATCAACCGATAGACATCGACACATTCAAAAGTATGTAAAGTAAAGGATTGGATAATCTATACAAAAACATACAGTACAGTTCATAAGTTTGAAGCCACCCCGTAATTAACATGGGATGAACTAGACAGAAGAGTGAAAGAAACGTGAAAAAAGATCTCTTAGAGTCATTGAAAAAAAGAATAGAATCAATTATCAAACATATACTTTGAGAAACCTTTGTAATGAATGCCAAAAACTTGTGCTGCAGTAATCACGGCTAAAGGAGTATATTTTGACGAGAGCAAAATTTAATCATAAAATGCTTCTTGTGTGTGATAGTAACGTTTCTAATAAGAATCATGTATCACTTTTTTAACCATGTATAATAACTTTCTCTGATTTAAATACAAACACATACTTTTGGGGCCATTTTTTAAAAGAATTACCAGAGGTGGTTTCAAATTTTGAACAGTAGCGTATATTTCGGGCATCATTCTGAAAAAAAAAAAAGCATTCCTTGTTCCAGTTTGTTTTTTTAAATAAAGCCGCAGAGTTTCTGTTTTATCTCCTGTCTAATCATTCAGTTCTGTCTAGACAATTTCACTCATAATGCTTGGTTCAAACGATGGCATAGTTTTCAGGCACATTGCAAAAGTGCTGAACACCGGGATCACTTCCCCAGACCGATGACATCAAGAATTCACCGTCCTGACTAAATGACCATGGTGAGATTCGAACCTGCGTTTCATTAGTAAACGTCAAACGTTCCAACTGCTTGATCACGCGATGTACACACACACACACACACACACACACACACACACACACACACACACACACACACAGACACAAACACACAAAAGAGGAAAAAGACGATATCGTTCGTCGTTTTCTGTTGTATACTTAAAAAGGTTACAGACAAATGTGGTACTCGAGTGGAAAGAACAGCAACACGGGCGTAGATAGAAGAAAGAGAGGTTTATTGTAAAAGAGAATACGCTACTGAAGACAGGGAGCCGACTAACACTTCCCAAAGCCAGTAAGACTGATAGACAGACAGGCAGATGGGCCCTGGTATGTCCGTCCGCAATAGGTAATAGGGAGATTTGAACAACAGTTTCTAATCCGAGCGAGGACTGAAGGACAAAAAATATAGACATGGGATTTGTTATTTACGTATTATCAACCGGTTGTGTATCATTTAAAATCGAAACATATTTTAGATTGTAGCGGGTGGTTTACAGTACCCATCTCCATCAAAATACTGAACGTTGAGTTGGACGATCCAATGAAAAGTGGTATTTTCCTAGTTTAGACATAGAAGTAAAAGCTTTGTCAGGAAAGCAGGAACGCAAACGTTCGCTGAAAATGAATTGTCACTATAAATATTTAACGAGCACCTAATTCATTCTGTATATTTTTTTTTATTGTCAACGGATTGCAGATAGATTATTTATTAAACCTGGATATGTCATGTATCAAACGACCGCATGAGAACAAAAAATGGATCCGATCTCATTAGTCAAGTGAGTTCATCTGCAAAGAGATCGCTAAACTCATCGAGACGGTCGGCTCATTAAAACATTGCAGTAAACCAAATCACGGCAGATGGGAATTAGGTAAATTACATCGTACATTCCAAATGTGAGTCTGAACACGGCTTTCTTTCATTGGTCGGATATAGGTGGATCTGAAATGAGTTATTTGGAATCGTAGAATCGAAGGGAGACGTGAGCAAGGCAGAATACCTGAATATTGTCTTTTACCTACTTCTTTAAATCGAGAAATGTTTGATATTCATTTCGTGACCACATATTTTCAGGCATTTAAAAAAAATCATTTCACCAGAATGCCACTAGTCCTCAGTGTGTTACAGGGAGTGAAAATGAAAGACAAAGTCTGAGTATAAGGTGGATTGAAGAAAGAACGAAAGATGAAGGAGATTCAAGAATATAAAAGGTGGCGATTGACGTTACACTTTTTTTTCTTCCTTTTTTTAATCATATCACCCCAAGCAAGGGTGGAGGCCACTATCACGCAAGGGTTTAAAGAAAGGTTGGAGGAAGAGCAGATAGGAGTGGCAAGGGAGGGGATGTGGAGAAAGAGAAAGACAGTGGGTCGATCAAGGCAAGGGGGCCACAAAAGATCCGGAGCGAGAGCAGATAGGAATGAAAAATGAAAGGATGTGGAGAAGGGAAGTGGATAGATCAAGGCAACTGGAGATGTCGATTGACGCTACACTTAAACCGTTGGAGATTGTACTTGTCAGGGAAACAGTAATAGGGAAGGGAGTTCCATAGGCAAGATGTGCGGGAAATTGTTTAAGTTATTTTAGTTATCACGGAAGCAATTAAACGGAAGTGATTTCTACAAACGGGAACTGCGAGAAGAGAAACTGTAAAGACAGAAGAGCATTTGCATTTAACTATTTCAACAGTAAATGGGTGGGGGTCTAGATGCCAATTTAGTAGCACGCTTAATTTAATGCCGTCTGGGCACCAGAGAAAAATCCTTGTGAGACAAGTTGCCATGAAAATATTTGTAGAAAAGACACAGGGAAGCCACACCATGTCGATGAAAAAGTGAAAAAGTTTCACATTTCGTTTTATTCAACAAATAATAAAATAGAGATGAAAAGCTCTTTAAAATGTTTTTCTCAAAAATTATAGAAAAAATGAATGTCTTCATAATTATTTATTGAAGAGAAATTATTCCTTAAAAATATCAATAAAATTTGACTTTCACGTAAAAATGTTCTTTTTCACATGTTTTCATTTTAAGTGTTTTTACATTGCCTTCCCAAATGTTCTTGGCATAAAACATCAAAAACTTTAGTAAATAATTAGTGAAATTTACGATTTAAAATCCGTGTTGTAAAGATTTTAAAGTTATATAAAAACACAGAAGAAAAAGAATATACACATTTTAATGTAATTAAAATAATTCTATTTTTAGAACAAAATTATTGACAGTGCGAGAATTTCCGAAAATTCCATGATAACTTGCCATAAGTCATTTCATTATAAACCTATAAGGTTATTTAAAACAAGTATCGATTTGAATAACGACAAAAGGGATAGAAAGTTTAATAAAGTGGGTTTGGTTATGCAACGAACGATGAGAATTTAAGCGATTAAATTCAAAGCCAACTATGTGAATAACCTCAGCTTTTCTCGATGTAAAACTATAACCTGTCGTTGTATTATTTGTTTTAGCATATACTTATGGTCATCCGCAGACAGACTGTTTCGCTTTATCACAGCTCCTCAACCTGGACGTCCGATTGCTTCAAGCCGTGATCGAACCCCGATACAGCGGAAAGGAAGGGAATTTTAACATTTTTCTCTATACAAAAAAATACGCCAGCGGCTTGAAGAGTAATGATATATATATATATATATATATATATATATATATATATATATATATATATATATATATATATATATATATATATGGCTCCATTAAACAACATATTAAGTCACATACTGTTTCCCTTACGCAATCTGATATACGTAAAATACTTGTAGAAAATACTAAAATTATACATAAACATACATACATTAGACGCCTTAAAATCTTAGAGGCATTACATATTAAAAGAAAAAGACCTCTTATTAATCGTATAGATTATAATATATCTGGTAATATATTGCAATGTTTATAATATATTTAAATTTTGTAGCGTATTCTTCGATCTTTTGGCTTGTGTATTGGAAATCTTTTTCACGCTGTCACATGATAAAAATCTACGCCATCGAGAAAATGTGGTATTTTGGTGATTGTGTTGTGAAAGTAAATGTGTTGTTATGGTGAAAGGAAAATTGTAAGTACGAATGGGTCAACGAATGAGACTAGATAGTTTTCAGGTAGGACTAGAGAAGACCAGTCTTTTCCCCCCTCCCCATTTTAGCCCTTGCGGCACATTTTGTATTTTAAAATGCAAATAAATAATAACATGATTACGCTACAAGATAATTGGCAAATGTTTGTTTAAAAAAAAAAAAATTTTGACTAAAAAATATTGACCCTGAATATGAACAATGATGTTCGAAAGCGCTAGGTCATCGTATGGACAATACATATTTCGAAACTATTTTCAAATAAAAATCTCATTAGAGAATATGAGAAAATTCAAAAGAAAATATGTAAGACTATGTTGTCTTTAACATTCAACACTACATGTTTGAAAGAAAAGTTGCTGCCAAATTACACATATGTATATATATATATATATATGCAGCCTCGTGGTATGCCACCAGAAGAGTAAAATCTAAAATAAAAAAAATAAGTTTCATTAGAAAGCGGCCACGAATTATCCAAAGACCATTTTATGAGCAGGATTTAGCTAAATAATTATTCAAAGAATTGAAGTTTATTAGAGAATATTCAGAAATATTCAAATTGATATCTCCTGTATTTATACAAGTCTCCCACTACATGGAGGGATGTATCACAAGGCCGGCTTTTAAGGTGGGGATTTCAAGAGATCGAGTGGCTGTCTACCTTCTAAGACGTGACTTTGTACGCATAGCCTCGTATGAGTTCCGCTCCCACCGAAAGCTGAGAGATCCACGAGCAAAATATTGGTAAACTCATAGGTTTGGCGAAATATTCACTGATACTGAAGGCGCGTGACGCTTTTAATGTATTTTATCTAATATACTATCGAGCAATGATATTGCAATATATATGAATTTTTTTCTGTACCAAAACTTGTTTTATCATTTGACAAAAAGGTAAAAAGTTAATAGTATTCAAGGACTTATTGAGAGGGGAATAAACAGAGAGGAAAATAAATGAACAGGATTTGGGGGAGACAGAAGACGATGCATTCAAACTATCTATCGATGATCGAACTTGACAGAAAAAGAAACCGGAAGTGAGTTAGACAATCGAGATGTGTATGAGAAGAAACTACCAGTGTAGAACATATGGTTGCACGTAGCAATTTCAACATTGAAATTACGAGATTTAGTTGCCAGTCTATTACTGCACTTAAATTCATAAAGACGAGATACCAAAAAGGTAATCCCATCAGAACAATTAACATGAAAATATTTATAGAAAAGGTAAGAAGCTATGGCGGTGGGTAAGTGACTGAAGTCAAGATGGCATTTTTCAAGACTGATATTTTAGGTTCCACTTTTCATTTTGTCAAGAATTACTAGATACAGTGTAACACAGATATAAGAGACCCTTATATAAGAGAACCCCGGATATAAGAGAGAGTTTCACTGGTCCCAAATTAGAGCCTGTATTACCTAAACAAAATAGACCAAGATATATATAAGAGAAACTCGGATATAAGAGACTTCTTCTCCGGTCCCGACAACTCTCTTATATCCGGGTTACACTGTATATAGAACAAGCATAAAATCAGATGTGGCAACATTATTCGATGAACAAACTAATGGCAGACTCATAATTATGCAAGATAAAGAAAATGATACCGCGAAACATATTTTCCTAACAGAAGATTTAGCAAATGATTCAGTATAATCATTTAGCTTCATGTCTCTGGAAAACGTAAGAGTAAGGAAGTGTAGTCAGTTACTCTCCTGAAAGTTAGCATCAGGCAAGCTGAGGCAATTCGAATTTTTTTGTTTACGATGAGTAATAGCGAGCAGTTTATGATGAACCTTTTCGAACATTTCACATAACAAGACTATTTTCTATGAAAATATACACTCACAAAACATCAACTTACAACCTGCTTCAGAGACAAAAATTTTGTTAAAAAATATAAATAAATTCATCTTTTTCTATGTCTGTATTTCTTCAGGACACTGACTATCACGGCTCACCACATTTTCCTGTCCTTTGTAGCTCTTAATAAATGTTGGCTTTTTGCTATCTCTCCTAAACCCTGTTCCGCCTCCACTTACTGAAGCTCGTTAAGTAGGCTATGCGTTGTTTTCCTCTGTTCCTGTTGCCATAAATCTGTCCTGTGAGTATCAAATTTCTCAAGCCCTCTGTCCTCATTTGTCTATATTTCTTAAATGAGGTATTCTAATTGTTTACACTATTTGTATTGCTAGAACTGCTGTCCTCATCTTTGTTGCTATATTCACGACATTTCGGCCGTTGTACGCTCCAGCCTTCTTCAGTGATGGGATTCTCGAACTGAACCTTTTTTACGTCTACTGGCGTATATTGTTCTAGTTCCAAGTGCCATACCTCTTCCGGATGTCTCGGTTTTCTCCCTTTAACTCAACTCTCCAAGTTTTTGTTCACCCCTGCAGTAACCAGGTATTAAACACACAACTCTTTGGAGCAAGTAACTAAATCCAACCAACGCTTTTATCCACTGGACCATGTGTCCTCTTTCCTAATTATACGCATTAGAAAGTTCCACCGTCTTTTCTGATGTTACATATATCTGTCTTTTCTATTTCCATTTTCTCTAAAACATCTTCAGTGATCATGTGTTTGGTTCATGGTATACTCAGTATCATTGTGTTTATCCAAATTTTTGTTGCTTTAAGTCTCTTCTTCATCTGTAAGGTGATTGTCCAGCATACACTGTCATATAGGGGCACTGTTACTAAGTAAGAGTACAGTACTCTTTTCTTTGGATTTAACGGAAGTTTTCTGTTTCTTAAAACTTTTTTTATTGGTTCGTTTTCTACGGTTATTTAACGCCAGTAAAAAACAAGAAAAAAATGTACATTTTCAGATGTTTTGGTTTGGCGATGACAATTATTTAGTGATACAAGTCTTATTAATTAATGAATCTATAGCTGGGGGTAAAATAGGTGGATTCTTACCATTACCAATGTTATTTGAGTGTAAGTGATTATAGCGAATACAACTGAAATTGGAACTCAGGACTCTGATTAATAATTCCGAGACATTATCCATTATATCAGCTGCACACCCAAGCTTACCTCACCTACTATTTCCAACCGGGCACCCATCTAGATACTAACCAGGCTCGACGTTGCTTAACCCCTGTGATCGTACGGAAAGAAATGTTTCAACGTGATGTGGCCGTAAGAAAAATTAGCTTAGGAAAGGCAACTTTTGATATTCCAACGCGCTTTCGGATTTTAGATTTGCACTTTGTGTTCTCTATAAAAAAAACTTCTTTAAATTATTGTACTTGTTTTATTTTGCTAACTCCAGTTTATACTTTGCACGAGAAGTTTTAAATTTTGCTGCATTTATTGGAAATTTATTTACGACATTAATTGTAACTATGAGTAATTCTAACACAGCATAAATTATTAACGGAAAGAAAGGCACAACATCGGGAAAATGTTCAAAGACTACATTTTACTGTTCAATATTACGAAGTCACATATTATCAAGGGAGATTATTCCCTATGTTATATTGACTAATGCGATCGACTCCATGGTGTGAACAAAATTAGACCCTGTTTCCCTCCTCTCACTTTTCTTGACTCCCCATCCAATCAACACCTTGTGTCCTTATTTCACCACCCGTAAATTTACTCTTATTGTTACCCGCATGACTCAACACTGACCCTACCCGGATACCATTTTTAGCAAGTGTTAATTTCTGTCATGAATCCTTGTTTTAAAAGCTCCCTTGAGTTGCGCAGCTGCGAAAAAGTGACCGGCTAAAACTTGTCGAGACACACACCGGGGAATATCTATGTATCCTGCGGCTAATTTAACATTTACTTAAAGTGCTTTTAACATAAAATCCGCGAGCAAGAGGTTTGGAATTAAAAACTTGTAATATTTTCTACTTACTATTGTCGCAGAGGAAGTATGCAGTTAGTTAATAAATGCGGAAAAAAGCCTACCTAGGGTAATGACACCGTAGACATCTTCAAAATACTCGGACGTCGCAAAGCTAACACTATGTCTACTCCATTGATGAATGTAGTTTCTAAATTTCGATTTCAGGATCATCATCAGTTGATTGATATTCTGTAAGATCTTTACGGCATTTTAAAGGGAATAAAAGCTTTTTTGTAGAAGATAGAACTCGTAGTGATGCAAATGTGAAATGTAGATGCCTGCATCACCGCATTATACTAAGTGTTGACAAACAACCCGGATAAAAAATAAATACACGCGGTCTTACTGCATGCAACAGTAATTGTAATGGTAATATTAGCTCTTTCATTATAAGGAAATATACGGCATTCATTGGCCGAGCAAATAGTAATACTGTCAGGTGAAATTTGTAAAATCTTTTTCTTACAACAATTTTTCAGAAATAGTTTGCTAAAGTGCAGTAGCTGTTATTGTTCTTTCACGTCTTGATGGAGGTTTCCTTCCTAACCTTATATATGAAGTAGTGTGGAAAATCAGTATCTGGTATGATATCATTATTTTCTCCTCGAGTTACATGTGATAGTCATTTTAGCTGTTGCCGCTGTTGAAAGTCCTCCAGAGATGGGGGTTTCTGCTATTTGTCACAGCTTTTTGCGTTTGTGATTCTGTATCACCAATCCACAGTGCTCGAAGCCGGAAGGCTTTTGATCACATCCACAGGTTTTACTCACTGAAAGCCATTTTTTAATCATTGTTCTTAGAAAGCTGCTGTATAAAGCTAATGACCGAATATTTCTGTATCGTTTTATTGCCATGCATAAAATTCATATAAATGTCACGAATTTGCGAGGCTGTTTAAAAACATGCCTCGAGTTTGCTGGTTAATATTTTGGCTTTGTAGTATTTTGCGGTGTTGGGCGAAACTTCGTCTGGCATAGCCTACTCTATATTAAATGTCCTTATCTTCTGTACTAAATTTATTATAACTGATCCATACACCGAGTTATGTGAAGGTTTTGTACAGGAATCCCTCAATTAATGCGTATTCGATTAAGGCGCTCTAATTTTTTTTATACAAAAATTCAATTAGTGCATCAATAAAACTCGGTTAGTTTCGTACAAAATTCTTCAGTTTAACCATTGTAATTGTAAATTGATTTCTTTTTTTGATTAATTAAAAAAATTCTAAAATTTAAAATTGGAAAATGGGTAACTATTTTGTTTGTCAAATATTACGTAATAGATAATTAGGTAATTACACTAGTTTAAAAAAATTAACAGTTATAAAAAGATAAACGTTATAATATAAATCGATAATTAAAACACATATTTGAATATATGTCTATTAAAATATTTAGAATATTTGATATTTTTTCATGTTTATTTTGAAGGTCTTTGATATTTCTGATTTTTTGTTAAAAAAAATGTTCGATTTAATTAGATACTGAAAAAAACAGTTATTAAAAATATATCTAAATTTAAAAGAGGTGTTCATTTATTATGGAAAGATTAGAAATAAAATTTCCAGGTTTAAATAATAATGATTCTGATGTGTTTGGAAAATTTCGAAAAAATACTAAATATATATAATGTGATTTTTAAAAAATTAAATTGATTTTTTTTTTTCGTTTTAGATTTTAATATTTAAATAACCGCTGACATTAGAAGATGAAAAAGAAGGAAATAAAAGACTTTTTCAGGGTAACTGAAGAATTTAAAGAATGTAATAAATTATAACCATGGGATATTAGTGCTTGAGCCTTTTATATTACTTTGTCCTCTTGGGAATTTATGTACGTACACACACACACACACACACACACACACACACACACACACACACATATATATATATATATATATGTACCATATTGACCACTACTATTATATATTTATATATATATATATATATATATATATATATATATATATATATATATATATATATATATACACACATATATATATATATATATATATATATATATATATATATATATATATATATATATATATATATATATATATATATATTTCTTCACTGCCTGAAGAAACCTTTATTGGTGGAAATGGGGTAGCAGGAAAAGTTGATATTTCTAATATAAATTACTATAATATATAATAAATGTAATACAGACACACACACACACACACACACATACACACACACACACACACACACACACATATATATATATATATATGTGTGTGTGTATATTTCTTCACTGCCTTAAGAAAACTTTGTTGGGGAAAGGGGGGTGGCAGAAAAAGTTGATATTTCTAACATATATGTATATACATACAAACATATATATATATATATATATATATATATATATGTGTGTGTGTGTGTGTGTGTGTGTGTGTGTGTGTAAGTAATTGTTCAATTACGTGGTTTAGTTTTTTTTCCTTTCCAGATATTCTATGATTTTCGCCACTGCCGTTGACCCGAGAGGATCCTCCACACACCAGGTTTCTGACTCAGCAGCTACAATAGATATTCAACTCATGTCTCGCATCTCTTTGGTCGTAAATACTTGACGCTTAATAGATTCTCAGCTCCATATTGATATGATGTCGAGCCGAAAACTTGGCCGATCTGCGAGCGAGGGAGGGGCTTTAATTGCGATAGGTTTTGCCACCTTGGCCGGGCTGTCTGCGTTGCATGTTAAAATAAGCCCACTGTGAGCCAACACCCTGATCGATACAGTGGATAATATGTTGGTTACTGATTAAGCAGGGGCGTGGTTACCACACTGAGTAGGGCAGAGAAAATATATATGCTTAGATACTCATAGAAATGCTTATGTAGCTACATGTACATAGAAAAAATGTCATTCTTAAAAATACATGTAAAACCCGTAAAACATACAAAGTCTATGATAGAAACAGCTTTGGTAAAGATGTTTGCATGCAGTCCTTGAATATGAGTATTTCGAATCGAACATTTGCAAGAATGACACGTTATTCTTAGGGCAATAAAATAAAACATCAATAGAATTTGGATATTAAATGGCCATAAGATGATAATTATGGCCAAAGATTCCCGTCGAAGATATTAACCATTATATCAAAAACATCACACACAGTAAACAGAAACTAAAGGAAATAACACACACACACACACACACACACACACACACATATATATATATATATATATATATATATATATATATATATATATATATATGTATATATATAAAAGTGAACATTGAAGTCAACATTCAGAGGCGACAGACTGTTCCATGCTAGACGCAATCGTCAGGACTGACGATTGCGACTAGCAGGAAACAGCCTGTTGGCTCTGAGTATTGACTTCAATGTTCACTTTTATATTTATATTTACATACGATCTATCTCTGATACTGACCACTTTATTTTATAAATATAGCAAACCTCAAAACTATATATATATATATATATATATATATGAAGAAATTAAAGCGTGATATATTTATGCGATAAAGAGCTCAATATCAGATATAGAGCGTGTGTAAATATAAAACTGAACATAGAAGTCAACACTTAGAGGCGACAGTCTGTTTCATGCTAGATGCAATCGTCAGGCAACTCTGATTGCATCTAGCATGAAACAGAATGTCGCCTCTACGTGTTGACTTCTATATTCACTTTTATATTCATATATATATATATATATATATATATATATATATATATATATATATATATATATATATATATATATATATTGAAGACGATGAGACATAGTGGGAAACTTATTAACGACGTGTTTTGCCGAGACCTTCAGTTCTCTTTGGCTTTCTCAATAAGAATAAAAGTAAAGATGCTCTATAATATGTGTGTATGCATGTTTGTGTTTGCGTGTGTGAAGGCATAATTATATGAGAGGGTACGTTTATGTCGACATGTATTTTAAGCGTTAAAAATGCTCTTAGGAACATGTGCCTTTGTATGTATGTACACGTATATACAAGTATATACATAAATACACAAACAATCATATAAATATATATGTAATTCGAAATACCCTCTAGTTTCATTGGACTGATTTAAAATCCAACACCCACAAGCGGCGCTAATATATAGAGAAATCAAAGAGGCAGACGGACAGATCCTTGAGGTTGATTATTTTGGCCGATAAGTCAAAGCAATTTAATTTGTGTTATCGTCACAATTTATCCTCAGAAACCCAATGGCATTTTTCATCACGTACTGCTTTCTTTTTCTTTCATTCTTACCCGAGGAAGCCAAAGAGAGCAGACGCTCTAGGCGAAACGCGTAGTTAATAAATATTCCACTTTGTGTCAGTATTTTCAGTTTTGTTTCAGATATTATTATACATCCCCCACAATCATACACACACACGCACACACACACACACATATATATATATATATATATATATATATATAGAGAGAGAGAGAGAGAGAGATCTATATATATACATATATATATAAAATGAATATCATCAAATAAATATGAATAAATGTACATGCAAGTGTCCACATATATATATATATATATATATATATATATATATATACACACACACACACACACACACACACACACACACACACACACATATATATATATATATATATATATATATATATATATATATGTCCTCTGGTTTAAGTAAAACAGTGATCAATGCAAAATAACAGAGCTATTAGGTATATATTAATAAATATATATAATACCCTACGCCGACAGTACGACTCGGAGTGTCATAAACCACGCTATTTTCAGGTAATGAGAGCTGTTATTCCTATTGTTAAATATTTATTAGTACTATAATCTAAATTTGAATTAAATTTAGGTTCAAACTTAAATTGAAAATTGCATTTTTTTTTAAAAATGACGTCCACGTACGTTGTTGGTAAACATTCGGTAAAAGTCAAGGGGTTAACTGTTTTCTGCTTAAAAAAGTTAATGTAAAATTATAATGGAAAAAATCGGCGTGCAATGGTAAAGTAATATAATAAAATATTGATAATAATAGTAAAATAAAAATTAATAACAATAGGTAATAATAATGTTAATGATGCTAATAATAATAATAATAATCTTAGATCATAGTAGTAGTAATATTAATAATATGATAACATTAATAAAAATATTGATAATATAGTGATATCAGCAACATTAAAACTCGTAACTATATTATGTATGTCAATGTAATTACGTAGTAATTTGGTTCTAGGAAGGGATGAGGTCATTAATCCATTTCTTTTTTTAACGTATTAGGGTTATTTATATTTTTAGGATCCTTGACATAAGCAACATTTATCGCCTTTTCTTCTGAAGGGTTCGGATTTTGTTACATAATCTCAGGTGATAGTCATATGCAAAGATATGTATATATATATATATATATATATATATATATATATATATATATATATATATATATATATATATATATATATATATATATATATACATAGATTAAATAAAGTATGCAGAAGAAGCATTTAAAGCTTATATTATTTATTTTTATTTACTATATCTGCTTCACGTTTAAGTTTTTATACATATCTATTATCAACAAACTCTCTAAAGTTTAGGTTTCTACTGTTTTGTTTGAGCATATTCGAAACAAGTGTATCGTGCGTGACGTGTAAAATGATTTCACAGAGATTGGTCTACCAGAAAATGAATGCAGGATATATTTTACACGCATTATTATTTTATAAGCACATCACAAAATAAATATACACACTTCAAAATGACGTCTCGTGATGTGAAATATAATTTTATATGTGTATAATTTAAATTAATATATAGATGTATGTGTGTGTGGATGGGTGTAGAGAGAGAGAGAGAGAGAGAGAGATGGACATAGAGAGAAATAACATTTTTCTAAGTAAAATAAGCACATTTATTTGTTAATATATTAAGTACTTATTAAAAATAATATCTGTCAGGTTCCATTGTCAGTTTTGCGCCTTTATACAGTGTGCAATTGATAAATTGTCGTCTAAACTATGGAAAAATGAAAGTGACATCTTATTTTAATAGATATGTTTATCTAAAATTACACAAAAATATTTTGAAATAATACATATGAAATTTATTCAATAAAATCGCCATTGGATTCAACCAGGGCCTCCAGTCAACTTCGCAATCTACTGCAACTCCTCTGGACCGTCTCCTTGTTTAATGTGGTGAATGCTGACATAATAACTGCCATCAGTTCATCTTTGATATTACAAGGAGTTGTGTTGGTGTCTCATTCCCTATACATAACAATGAAGGGTGAGGCAGTATGAGGAATTAGTTGGCCAGATGTAAGGGTTGGTTTCGTCTGACAGCCATGACTGGTTTTTTTTGCTTGTGTGACATGGTGCAGATTCCGGTTTTCCGGCACAGATTCTTCGGCCTGGAGGCCTGGATCAGAGTGTGGTATCATGGCTACGACTAGCTTGGGCCGGCTCCAGCCTGGACCAGCTATGACAAGCCAAGATTAGCTCTGACCAGCTTGGACAAGCTATGACCAGCCAAGACCAGCGGCCCGGATGAAGACACTCGGGTCCCCACGTTATAAACCGACCTTGTGTCACAACCTGACTCAGTTGGGGGGGGGGGGGTCAAGTAAATACCTAGATTCTTCCAGCAGCAACCATTTGACCCAGGGCATCACTACCTCCTCAATGCACCTGACGTAGGACTTCATTTTTGTATATGGGTCTCTAACCAGCAAATTCAAGCGTTTTTTTTAAATTTCCTCATCGAAACGATCAGAGTGACTTTTCCGAGCTACCGTACCTTCGTAAACACTATTAGACAAGCAGCTCTTTCCAAACCCTCTGTACTGTCTTCAGAGTGACAACCAGACACTTTGAAATGTTCACATTGGAGTTCCCGGCGCGAATGACAAGCAGTACAACATACCGTTTCCAAATTGTTTGTGCTCTTTTTCTCACAGACAGTGCCTATTTTAAACAGCCCTCTTTTTTATATATATATTATTCTTTGTTTTCTCAAAAATATGAAGTATTCTGATTTCGAAATTAATTCAGTCTTTAACTCACCAGTAATTTAATTTCACCCGCGTAGGCACATTTGTAGTGTTGAATCATGATTGTAATTGTGTAGCGATTTTAACATGGTTTTGATTTAATATCCTAAAATAAATAATATTTAGGTCTACTCTGCATTGAGCCCTCATTTAACTTAAAGGTTACGTACCACGGAATTATACTCCAGTTGTTATAATTTTACCTAT
>OZ038480.1:42691463-42703963 GCA_964036315.1 Acanthosepion esculentum
TTTTACGTAAGGATGCTGGGAATACTCTGAACTGACATATGAGCAATGACGAAGTTTTAGAGAAAATTGGAAATAAAAAGACACTTATACGTAACCACAAAAGGATAGTTGGAATTTATCTGGCAGAGGAGGAAAAAGGGCAAGGGATATCTAACACTCACAAAGCATATTGAAGGCAAGAGGGACAGAGGAAAACAATAAATAACCTACGTACCGGGCTCGTGTGAATACATGGTATAATACGGGGTAGGAGAGATAAATAAAATACAAAATTTAATACACACTTCTGTTACTCGGCTTGAAGGCAAGATTGCCGAATAATCGAATTTTTGGAAATCGATGGTCCTTCAAGTCTCGGCATAAATCCTGCCAAGCGCAGCCGTCATTTTCTTTTTGTTTACTGATTTTTAATTTACACATTCGCATGCGTACGCCTGTACATAGATACAGAGATATATTTTGTCAAAGTTGACATTAACAGTTACACCGTTTTGAACTTTTTGTCTGGCCGGGAAGTAAATTTTGACGTTGGTTTTGCCAAGTAATCTTCCAACTTCCCCCTCTCACTCTCGCTCTCTCTCTCTCTCTCTCTTTCTCTTTCTCAACTCGATACATAATCATCATTCCCATGATCATATATGGTGCTAGGTTTACTGTGCAGGTGAGCGCCTGATAAATTCCCTTCATATATCTCGGTTGAAAATCTAAGAGGTATTCACCTAGGCCTAGCTTGGATTGAACAGTCTCCTTCCAGATCAACCCACAACCTATGACTTCGAACTTGAAGACTAACCATGAGCTTAGTAATTCCTCCCACCAACAATGACATATCGTCATCGTACTGCCTGCATACAAAACTATGTTGCACACTATTGTGCCAAATGCCACTTGACACTACAAGAAGTTGCAATCGACTTTGACAGGTCTTGTTCTTTATCCTGCTGAGTGTTCGGCCAATCTCCTCACCAGAACAACTGGTAGAGGAAACTTCTTAGAGACCAATTTTCCGACTATGTGGCAGGTAGTACTGACTTACATGGAACTCGTTGTGTAATCTGACTTTGTATAATAGTGTCCTACTAAAATGTAATGTACATCTAATTAAGACGTGATATAAAATGTCTAAAAATTAAACCCGCTAGAAAACCTGGCTTTAAAATATTTACAATTCTTTCTTTAAAATATGAAATCCTTTCTAAAATGTTATCTTATTTACCTCATTTTACCCAAAACAATGTTAATCCAACAGTTATTTTTACTTTTCCATTTTACAATTTTAGACGCCAACTGAATTAGGCCCAGTAATTAATATTGCGGCCGAAATTGGACCTCCAGTTCTAGCAAGCAATATAATGAAAAACACCTTTTGATAATTAGAGTCGACACCCGAATATAGAAGAATGAGTCACCATGGAGAATAAAAGAAATGGATTATCTCGTCTTGCATTATATATAAAAAAAAGGTTATGCAATGTAGAATAAGTGGCAATTTTCGAAGAGATGGAAACCCTTTTAAAAAGAATGCAAAATGGTATTTCATTCTAACCCACCTTCCGCAACCACTTTAACTTCAACTACCACATTCTACTATACTGCGTTCCTCCTTTGGTCAATCCCCGCCTCTTCAAATGCCGTTAACTCTTTAACTAGCCCAGACAGCAGTGACATATAAAACCAATAAAAGTCAGAAAATTATGCTCTTATAGCAACAGTTTTTTATACTAAATAAAAAAAATGCAAAATCTGAAAAAATATTAAAATATACTCGCCTTTTCTTAGGTGTGAGAGCATTTTATATTACGTACATTTCGTCATCAACAGCTATCTGAGTAACTGGGCTCCATTCAACCATGTAGTTGCTCGTGAATAAGTTGCAAAAATTATAGCAGAATTGAAGGAAAATTTCTGTTAGCTGGAACCATTTTCACCTTCTGCAAGAATTAACAGTTTATAATCTATGTTGTATTTTTTTTATTAGCAGCCTTCCAAACATAGTATTGATTAAGACCTTCAACTTCAAATAATATATCTCGACACAGATCTGTCTATATTTCTGAGATGAGTTATTATGCACACTATTTACATGATTCGGATTATTGTCCTCATCTTTGTCGCCATATTTATCACAACGTTTCGGTCGTTGTACGCTCTTGCCTTCTTCAGGTGGTTGGAATGTCGAACTGAACCCTTTATTTCGCTCACTGGGGTAGACTGTTCTAGTTTCACGTGCCATGTTTAATGGATGTCAGTTATCAGAAGGGAATTAACAGGAGATAACTGATAACTGACATCCATTAACCATGGCACGTGGAACTATAACAGTATACCCCAGTGAGCGAAATGATGGGTTCATTTCGACATTCCAACAACCTGAAGAAGGCCGGAGCGTAAAACGGCCGAAACGTTGTGATAAATATGCCGACAAATACGGGAGCAATAGTCTGAATAATGTAAATTGTGTACTCGACAAATATACCATTACAAACCAGGCATATGTTTACTCGATGACCAGGCAGCATATGATTCAATTGTTAAAGCAGAAACCTGACTGAAGTTTAAGCAAGATGACATTTATTACATTGTATTAATCTTATAACAAGTGAAATATTTCAGCATGTTTTTCAAAGATATCTATATAACTTCCATATAAATAAATATCACATCATAACACGCCTACGAACATATATTTATCAGCTAAAGTCATAAGTTTTGTTGACCATCCATTATCAGCACTTTTTTGTCAACCATGCAAAAATAATTACAGATTTTACAAAGTAGCAAAAATAGCTGGCGAAACGTTCTTACATTCTGCATTATTTGGAGACGGTTCCAACTTCTCCAAGGAAATTCCTTGCAGTTCTTACATTTTTTCCGGTCTCAGTAGTAAATCCGTCATTGCTGACAAAGTTAACCTGGCCGTTGGTCTCGAAAAGGGCCTACAATCTGTGGATGACTGGGGAAGGAAATGGCTAGTAAAATTTAATGGCTCCAAAAAGAAACTGCTCGCATTTAACCACCATAAAAAGTAACTGTCTCCTATCAGCATGGCTGATGATCAACGTCACGAGAGAGTCTCTCTGTATTTTCTTGATCTCACGTTTTCCACTGGCCTGATATGGAACAACAACATTGGATCAATGGCTGCATCTATCGCAAGTCAATGTAGTTCTCTGTGTCGCGTCAGAAGGTTTTTTCTAGACTTAGTCCATCCTTCCCATCTATAAATCTACCATTCGTCCATGATTAAAAATACTGTTACCATATCTGGTCTGGTGCCCCAGCTGTTCACTTCGAGGTTCTCTACAAAATCTAAAGACGGATAGGCAATGTCTTCGATCCTGACTTGGGGTCTCGACTTCAGTCACTTTCTCACCAACGTCATGTGACTGCCCACAGTCTTTTCTATAAATATTTTCATGGCATCTGCTCTGACGAGCTATTTCCACTGGTGCTCCGACTGCATGAATTTAAGCCTGCTACTAGGTTGGCATATCGTTCACGCCCTTTTACTGTCGAAACAGGTAAAGGTAATCGCCACGTCTGCTCCAACAGCTTCTCTCCCACTTCCTCAGACGCCCCTATTTACTCTTACTTTCACTCTCTAGTGGCACACCCGCCTCACTTGGGTTGAAATGCTTAAAAACTGAAATAGAATAGAAATGTCCTTCGTGCCTAGCATGGCCAAGTAATGGCAGGGAATATGACATTGGAATGTTGTTGGGAAGTAGAATGTAAATTACTGGTATTTTGTCGATAATTGGTGAATCGACTACGTATTATTTACCGCCGAGATATCCTTATGTTACTAACATCAAAGAAAAGAGAAAGGCACACCAAAATGTTCCGCAAGGAATCACTTATATTAGTGAGCTTATTTTGAATCGGCAATGAGATTTCCTGGAGCAAACATCAAATGGGAAATTTTCTGGTATTTGAATAAAAAAACTACAGGGCTTAGCCCCACACAAGGGCCAAAAATTGGTGATTGCAAAGTTGGAAATACAATATTTATTTTACTAGTTTTTCGCCCCAGACAAGATCTAAAAACTACTCGAGGTAAAGAGTTACCAAAGGTGTTTGTTCGATGAACTGTAAGCATAGGAGGTTAATGGTACAGTTTAGGAGGCTTGGTGTGAAAGATAACGGTTAACCATTCATGAACACGTTAAGAATTTAGTTGTCCGGAAAGCATTCTCCTGGGAGTCAGTTCCACAAAGAAGCGATTAGTTGGATGTAACTCTTCAAGTAGATCTTACTTCTCAGTAATAGAATACGAACGAAAGTAGGATGTTTCACTTCAATGTACACGTCGAAGCGGGTCTTGGCTGCAAGGATTACAATTGGTGGAACTAAGGAATTTAGATTCTCTGAAGATTTTCCATTGGCATAATAGCGAGAGGCTTGTAATGTTTCGTAACTATGAAAGAGGTTTCAGGATGGAAAATAATTAATCCCCTACAAGGCAGCGTAAAGAGATTTGGACGAGAAAATGAAAAGCAGACAGCTCCAGCTCCAGATACAGAAGCAGTACTCCATTTTGGGGTTGATGTGGTTTTTGTAAAAGTACAGTACAGCAGGCGAAGTCAATTACATATTGGAGCAGTACAGTGAACCGACCATTTTGCCAGCATCTTTATCGATGTATAATATATGATTTCCACTTGATGTCAGGGATGACTTTAAGCCACCTCAGGACTTCATGGCTAGGGATCACCTTGAAGGAACAGTCGTTCTTTGTGACACCTGAACATACAGGATCTGTTTCGTTATTGAAGTATTGAATTTGACCAGCTAGTTTTCCCTCCATTGAGTTGTTAGAGATAGTTCATATGAAGATTAACTGCCTGGCTCTGGTCAGCTAGAACTTTGGAGGGGCTCCCATACAGCGTTGTATTATCTGTATAGATATTCACAAAGATCGAAGAATATTCTTAGGCAGGCCATTAATGTAAGGAATAAAGAGATATGGACCGAGAACCGAGTCGATGTAAATTCATACTATTTGTAGCTAAATAGGTTGCGTCTATTGAACCTTCTTAATTATAATCCCAAAGAATTTGCTGATGAAAGGTAGGAGAGTGATAGACCGATATTGAGGCGTTGATGAGCGCACCACCATTCTTGAAAACAAACATACATTTGACACCTTCAACGGACTTGGAAAGGATTTCTTCTTCTAACAGCGTAGAAGCAATTTTGCTAAAATCGGGGGTTAATTCAAGGTTAATATTCTTAAGAACAACCACTGGAATTTTATCAGGACCGGTAAACATCTTAGGATCAAAGCTTGAGAAATATGACTTTGTTGTGCTCCATAAAATGAGGGAAGTCAGGGAAGGGTCTGCGCTTGTCATCGAATGTGTAGTTCAAAGGAAAGAGCTTTGAATTCTATGACGATGATGATATAACATTCGGGTCATTGATGTTAGTAGTCACACTTTGCATCTTCTGAGAATTTGGTTGGAAATTTTCCAGAACTTCTGGATACAAATCGTTTACTTTCGACATTGATTTGGAATCCTTGTGCATGACTGTACTTTCTAATATTCTATGTAACAAAGGTATATTTTCGAAATTCAATAACTGTAAGTGATGGAACAATGGAAATAAGGAAGCTCCTATCTAATCAAGCATATTTCACTACAATATGACCTGTAATCATTATCTTACTGAAGCGCCAATATTAACTATATATATATATATATATATATATATATATATATATATAGATAGATAGATAGAGAGAGAGAGAGAGAGAGAGAGAGAGAGAGAGAGATACGAATATGGTTGGTTGGATATTTCTTTAGCGGCATATCAGTTATTTGTATCTATTCAACACCCACGAGGTCAGGTAGTGACACAATTCGGTTTAATGTCTGGAGGCCGAGCGCGTACACCCGGTCTAGGAACAAAAATTCCCCGAGATCCCGAAACCGTCGGTTGCGCTGTCTTCGGTGCGAACACCGATCCCTCCCTTTAGTACAATAAGAGGGCGCGGCCTCGGGCAACTGTTGGCCAGGGGCGGCACCTCACAGTATAATGTTCCTCAGTTGTTATTGTGTTCTTCGACGGAGTCGCACCTGAGCGCACACTGACCAAGACAGAGGCGCAACTGTGAGATGATATATAAACGTGTTTCACACGACTTTAAAGTAATTTACGCACTGTGAGTTATTTAATTCCGATATCTAAATATTTTGAAGACACTTTTATGGCTTCAACTACAGAATTAATATATTGTTGGTCATTTTGCTATAAAGATTTATCGTTAGTAACCTTACTATAAATAGGTATTTTTTATATATAATAATATATTCTGGTATTTGTTACTATAATGTATTTTTCATTCTTGTTTTTTTAATTGTATTTTGTTTGTGGGTTCCACACATGCTCATAGCTGGAGCCCTAACAGGTAGTGCCACCCCGGGTCAGGAGGGACGTGGGAACAACAGCAATTAAGATGTGGTTCCACGTTTCTCAAAACCTCTAATCTCCGGATGTAGTTTATTGCTATATTCAGGACTATACGATTATGTCATAGGCCACCAACGTATGATATTTATTGAAAATGACATTGGGCATTCTTTTGAACGAAAACAATAATTATAACATGGATAATATTAATTATTTGGATAGAAAGCATCTGTTATATCGGCATATAATAATAGCTTTCTGTTTGGAGAAAATTCAGTCCTCTTGTCAGCAGTACTTGGAGTTGCTTAGCAGACCGATATTTGTAAGGCAGTCTCTTGTGCAGGTGTGCCAGACTAAACTGGAAAGTGAAATCAAAATCTGAGATTGTCTTTTCTGTGTTGGCTTCTAATTTACAACTGTTATTTAAGTTTATGTTGCGTTTCATGACTTCTCTTTGAACAACATGGCGCCAGCCGCTGTGATCGTCTGCTAGATGTACCCAGCAACGAGTTCGATACCTCTGAGTTTTCACATCTGTCTTGCAGATGTTCTTGAACATATTTAATTAACCGGGCTTAATTTAAGGGAAAACAAGACACGATAATAGTCTTCGTCAAGAATAAGAATAAGATTATTACATTACTTATTTTTTAGAAAATTATTCGTAATATAGGTTGTTTTACTAATTTATTTTCATAATAACATATTTTTAAAGTTACACGGGTAGAGTAATGTCGTAAATAACTAAATGCATTGAACAGACAATTTATGAATATATTCAATTTTAATCCCCGATGATTACAATTTTCGAATCACCTCTCATATTTTTCTTTTTCTTTCTCTTGTTTTCTTCCCCTTTCCATTCTCCTTCCTTTCTTCTCTTTCTTTAGTCTCTTTCCTTTGTTCTTTTTTGAAGATATTCTCTCTAACTTACTTCTCACATCCAGTGAAAAGCGCTCAACCTGTCTGTTCTTATGCACAACTGTTCTCTCCCCATATTACCACCTCCCCTATTTATCTAGACATACACATCTCTTTTTCCTTCTCCCCTTTCTCTTTCTCTCCCCCACCCCGATATTAAAACTTTATTTTAAAGCAAATCTTATGTTTAAATATATCGCTTGTTGCGTAAATGAATTCTAAATCCATTTATTGTTATTACCGTTTGGCCTGATGATACGAGACCGACGAATCTGTCTTGCTAAGTAAATATTACTATGAGTTTCTAAAGTCTCCGTTTTCATCATCATTATTACTTGCTTTGTTTTTATTTTGAGCTTTCTTTGGGTGTATATCTTCTTTGGATTTATCCATACAAATTACCAAATAACATGATATATATATATATATATATATATATATATATATATATATATATATATATATATATATATATATAGATATATATATAGATAGATATAGATATATTTACTATATCTACGAAGACTTCACTTTCCACAAAGTTGGGAAGACTTCCTGAATTTGTAATTTTACTTGTTTAGCCCACTCAAATCATTTAATGACCCATGAAATCTTAAATAAAAACAGGCTTTTGATTGCTCAAATAACTACCTTTGTTTTATAGAATTTAATGAACATAAGTATTTGAACTAACTCTGTTTTATTAATTTTCATTGACACTTTGTTTAACAAAATATTCTAGAAAAATAAATCACGATTTCATAAAATAATGACGGCACCGGTTTTCTCTATGTTAACGATGACTTAAATCTTTGTATTGCTTCATCTATCGTTTGCACCGATCACAAGTTATGTCATGAATGATCATGGCGGCGAGAAATTTTCCACCCATTCTTGGCGCAAAATAATTATACCGCGTAGAGAATTATTTATTCTGAACATCTCTTTCACTTTTTAATCACAAAAAAAATATTTGGCTAATCCTAAATGTACATTGTAATTTGAGGCTGCGACTAAAAAAATATCTTATGAAGAATTAAAAAAAAAACATTACTGTTAGTTCTCACAATAATCTAACCTAACGGCATTTATTGTTCATCCTGTACAATTTCCAAGAGCCAATCAAAGCACAGGCCTACTGAATGAAATTGTTGTTAAGAGTCTAGTGATCAAAGAAGCACCATTTCTGGGATCACGTCGGCAAAGTAGCCGTTGCGCTGTCTCCCAGAGGAGTGTATATATTTAGCAGTGTCATTAAGTTTTTCAACTATTATGGTTCCTATCTTGAAATGTTTCATAATTCTGGAATTCAATGAGATTATCCTATAAACAGATATCTATATCAGCAACATGGAAGTGTCACCCAACGTTGTATGTTTAGCTTGGCTAGGCCATTCAACCTACCTTGCATATCGTCGTGTAAGATTTTTAAATGTTCTGCTTATAGTACGAGGTCATTATCTTGGGTTAAAAAATGCAAGTAAAATTAGAGTAGGTTATCTCCCTTGAATGTAACTTTTTTATCAAATTAGTGCTGCTAGGATGAGCTTAGCTATTTCTTTCAATAAAAACAATTAAATCAAACTTTATTCATTCTCCACTAAAAAATACTATCATGAACAGCCCCCCCCCCCCATTTTACTATTTTGTTTGGGTGGACCTCAAAAGATATTATAATGGATCCCCAAGGGTCAATATGGACACCACTTGAGGACGACTTGTCGAGACGATTGGCACTGAGTCAAAATCCATGTTAGATTTGATCAATGCCTTCTCCAGTAATGTTAGACTGAAATGCTGTTCAAACGTTTATCGTAGATTTTTTGTTTTCGTTTTGCGAATCTTTAAGTTATGCCCCATGACAATATAATTTCTACTCAATTCGTGGACAGTGACACACAAATATTGAACCAATATTTCCATAATTATTCTATGATACACAAATGGTGTGTTTAAAAAATATGTTTTATCAATGTACACCTCTCGACCATTTGGTACACAGATGATTTCGATAGATATAACTCAATTATATTTGTGTTTGTCTTTCATAAACATTAACCCTTGCCCATAAATATTCAGTATTCTTCCTGTTTGTTATCAGTTTATTGGTGATTTATATTCATTTGTACGCATTTGTTTTGCATATTTTGATGGTTCCATTATCAAAATCTTTGGTTTAATAGCCTCGCGGGCCGCCTTAACAATATGACTATCAATCACTCTACGGCAATTTTTTTTCTAAGACCAAAACAGTTATGCATATTCATTCATATTTAGTCGAACATTTACGTGAAAAAGCTTCGTAACAATACCCACTGGACAAAGAGCTTGAGAAAACTGTCTACTCGGCTTATTTGCGCTCGACGAGAATTTAAAATCAATTGCTGCTTTACTTTTACAGGCACTGAAAAAGGGAAAAAAAATTAAAACAGTTCTAATATTATAAGACTTCTTGTTTTTATTCTTCAGCTACGGATAAATACTTTTGATGCTTTGTCTGTGAACTGACTGTAAGATCCTTTAAATAATTTTTCAAAAGTCAAACCTATTTTTTTTAAGATGTAATTCTGTTCTGGATGTAAGTTTATATGATTTGCCATTACGTATTTTTCTTTAATATTTAATATTTATGAATTGTCATTAACTCTTTTAAAAGACATTGGAATATTTCCCCCTGCCTTATTAACCGTTTGAAATTCAGTATAATCATTCTCTTAGAATGGCTGCCAACCATGGCCACAGAGCTCAGTCTTCACGTTAATGTTAAATATTAACTAAAATTTTTTGTATGACTAATTTCATTTTGGATTGCTTAAGCAAAAATTCAATAAATTTACTTTTAAAATAAATGCGTTATATTTTTTTTATTAAATTCCATATTCCTGATAGCAACATAGATGCTGGCAAGTGTGAAATGAAAGATATGTGTCTCAATAGGGAAATAAAGCCACTAAGACGCCAGAGATTACTGAATGCGAAAGCATATGAAAAAGGAAACGTATTATTACAGAGAGAGGTGAATAAAAAACACGAATTAAGAAGGCAGAAAATAACGACTGATATCGCGCTTCAGTTATTGAAGATTAAAGTTGAATGGAACGCAAGAGGTTGATAAAGAAGTCCCACGGGCGAGAAGTGCGCGAGAAGAAACTCTTAGCGTAGAACTTACAATTACATCTCGTCATTTCACCTGTCAAATGATGAGACCTAACTGCCAGGGGCAAATGCATAAAGTCGCGTAATCAAAGAGGAACGATCTTTAGAAGAATTTACCATGAAAATATTTATAGAACATGGACAGGCAGTCTACATTACGGCAGCAATAACGAGATATGCCGTTCAAATACTGATGAAAGAATTATGAAACAGGAACATTTCTATCAAGTTCACGCAATCAAAACATTAAAGCCGTAATGTCACAAGGGATTACTAAGGGTGGAAGAATTTGAAAACAGAAACACCATTAAGGAACAAGTACAGAAGAATAGTAATCAATTGATAGCTATTGACGTTGTATTCAAATATTTACAGATTAACATTAACTGGAAAGCACGGTGCCGGAAGGGAGCTCTTCAAGAAGTGTGAGAAAAAACTCACGATTACATCTAGCCAAATCAACTGTATATTGATGAGACCTCGTTGCCAATCTAGTATTCGGCTTATATTCATAAAGTCTAGACACCAGAGCAAAGAGCTCACCCGAAATATTAACAGGAAAATATCGACAGAAAAAGGCAGGGGGGGGGGCTACTTTACCGCGATGAGAAAGTGACTGAAGCCGAGACGCCATATCAGGACGAATGATATAGCTGATTCTTTTTCTGGATTTTATCGAGGATCTCCAGATATATAGCAGGATTACCGAAATCTATGTGGAAAAGTGTAAGAAAAATGTCTGTAACGACGAAATGGAAGCAACTTCCATAACAGTTGACGTAGCAATGCATTCAATATATCTCTTTCCACTTCATGTCAGCCAGGAATGTTGTTAGCCCGATGAAGGCGCAACGAGTCACTCTCCCAGAGTTTAGCATCAGCCATGCAGACGGAATGCAAGAAAGGCTCTCTCTCAGATTATTAATTGTTATATAGGGTGTCGCTGCTGACATTTGAGTTTCAACATAGATCGCTAGTGAGCCAACAAAGGCGATCTCATTATTGAATTAAGTAGACCATGTGACCATAGAGGAAACGCATATATGGAAGGTAGCGTGTGTCTAATTGATCTCTGTTTCTAGTCTGTCCTCTTTAATATTCGTATCTGCATTTCTATTCTATCCTCTATTACTATACGGACTTTTATACTCTACTATACTCACTAGACTATTTCTCTATTCGGATCAATACGGTGATTACTATTCGAGCGATTGTTACCGAGCGAATTATATTCGAAGGCCTCTGTCACCAGTATTTTTCAACGGCGTACTATAGATCTATCTGCGATTACAAGGTCTCTACTACAACGAGCATTACGAAAGTGACTACGAGTATTCGTTGACATCACAAAATTAATAAAGCGCAGCTTAATTTTGGAGGCTTTAAAATTAAGAAGGCATCATTTTGCCCCGGTTAGCAATAGACTGAAGGTCGTTTTTTATAGCCGCCAATTTGACCGTATCAAGCTGATCGGGCTTATTATCTAGACGGGAGCTGCCAAATCGCGTGCTGATGTCATCGGGAAGATCATTAATACAAATTAAAAACAAAGTAGGGCCAAGGATAGAGCCTTGGGGAACACCTGCATTAGTACAAAAGGATCTGGAAGCGTGGCCATTCTGGATAAATTATATTCCACGATTTGATCAGAAAGATTGAACAAGTTCCAAAATGTGTTCGAAGTCAACGTAACTTTCAGTTTGTGAAGAACACCAGAGTATATGTCAAATCCCCTTCGAAAGCTTTCGAGATAACCAAAGCTACGACGCGTGTTTCACTATTCTCATCTACAGATTTATATCCTTTTACCACAATAATCAGCAGTACATCAGCAGTTGACCTGGAGAAACGAAAGCCATGTTGCTTGTCTGAAAAACGCCATGCAATGTGATATTCTTAACCAATTCTGTATCAGAAACAAAAGGGTGACCGTCGATGTCATATCATTCCTTCTAGCACTGAGTATTGAACAATTTCTTCAAAGATGAAGATGAGACCGGTTTTTCAGG
>OZ038480.1:42708963-42796463 GCA_964036315.1 Acanthosepion esculentum
CGAGAGACGAGCCCCCTAATATAATTTTTGAAATTAAGTTGAATTAAGGTGTCTGGTCACGCTTCCTCGTCAAGCGAGAATTTGGGAATAAGCTATCTTGTTGTTAGCGCGTGTTTATAAGATGGTCTCTTGCAACATTAGTTACTATGGAAACGGCTAGTGTCGGCTACATTGGTTAGGTGGTTTAAGAGTTTATGTAGCGAAGGAATCATATTTTTTTAAAATATTATAATATAAGCTCTACTTCTGTATGGAGCACTGTCTTTTTAAAAATAAAAGCAAAAATACTAAGGAACTCCGGATTATTTACCTAACGTGTTCTTTCCTATTTTTCTGCATACCTGCACACACACACACACACACACACACACACACACATACACACACACACACACACATATATATATATATATATATATATATATATATATATATATATATATATATATATATATATATACGCATGTGTGAGTGTGTGTTTGTGCGCGAGCGCGTGCGACTTTGGTATTTTATCAGACGCAGATAGACGACCCATGCCTTGTGAGTGAAATTCAGAAACGTGAATTGGGTAGACAGAACTCACTGGAAGCTTTCGCTGGTTGTGTTAACAAGTAGTCACAAGTCATCGTGACCGAGCGTTTGAGCGTGCTGGCCTTGTTCAGACTTTTGGTCACGCTAGATAGCGCGCTCTCTCCCAGAAACTGTAACCACGGCACGTTCAGCTTAGTTGCACTAGAAAACACAGGTGGGCTCTGTGTGCGTTGAACACACACAGATGTGCCTGAGCAGGCGCCTACAACAGGGATTGGATAGCCGCCATAGTACACGCCCATACTCGGATAGGAATGACCATCCATTATGTTTGTATATTTGAATACTGTCGTGGTAATCTGTCTATAACGCGACTCTGTCCTTCCCCCCTACATTCTCTCTGTTCATCGAAATCATTTTTCCCTTATTCAAAAGTCTACCTGTCATTTATCCATCTTCTTATATGTCGCTGACACGAAAAAGCAATCGAAAACTAATGTCGGTCGTGCGTGTTTCCAGTGTCACAACAAAATTTCCATCGATCAATTAAATAACAATGAGTTAAGTAGACAGATTTACAAACATCTTCGACATCACCTCCATTTGCATAAACCGACTCTTTGTTGGTAAGATGATCTCTTGTGTGTGTGTGTGTGTGTGTGTGTGTGTGTGTGTGTGTGTGTGTGTGTGTGTGTGTGTGTGTGTGTGTGTGTGTGTGTTTTATTCCATAAGGCAAATCACCGGTATTGAATCTATTTAATGGTAGGACCTTGCTGAGTTTGACAAACTGAATATCACTATTAGGCTATTAAAAGAGAAAGAGACATATCACTGATAATTTTTTTCTCACGAAATTAAATATATATATTTATTCATTTTATTACTCTCTACGAAATACTTTTATTGATACAGACTAAGCTTAAAGTAATATGACGCAATAGTATAAGAGCGTAAAAACTAGTTTAAGAAATGACAAAAGAACACATCTACATGTAACTCAAAGAAATAGATAATATTTCAACTCGAACTTACACAGTTTATATAAGCAAGCAATTACCCCAATTGTATTGTACCTATTCAATTTGTCCCAGCTATTGCTTCGCTGGTTACTAATAATCTTCACTGCCCGATCCAAAGATTAGTATGTTGCTAAATTCGCAAATTCACATTAATCATCTTTGCTATTGTCATATAAGAGGAAGCAGCAGTGGAGGGTTCTATCCTAATCTACTGCATGCTGAAAATGTTTTCAGCCTAATGAAAACATTTTGAAAAATATTTTTCCAATTTCTCATTACATTAAGTGCTTCTTTTATGTGTTGTGTCCCTTCAGGAGGTAGGCGCTCATGGCTCTCCACTTCATCCTATCTCTTGTAGTTCTCAATAAGTTTTGTCTTTTTGATACTTCTCCCAGAACCTGTTCTGTCATCCACTTGAATAAACTTGCGAGGTATGTCACGCGTTGCTTTTCCTTTGTCTCTCTTTCCCTCTATTCACCTTGTGAGTATCATGTTTTCCAAGCCTTACTTTCCCATTACGTTTCCCCGAAATTTCAGCTGCCTCTTCTTGTTAAATCCCTGATAAGACGTTTTATTAAACGTCGAAAAAAAATGTACAATTTTGTAGTGGTTACTTAAATGTTCTAATGTAACAGTGTATAACAAATATATATATATGTGTGTGTGTGTGTATGTGTGCGTACACATGTATATACGCATGTGTATGTATGTATATATACATGCATGCATCTACGTATATTTTGATGTATGTTTATGGACGCGTGTATACATGGAGTAATATCTAGAAATTTTTTTTAATGTAATTCGGAATTAATTTCGATGTTCAATATATCACATTATTATGTGATATGTCAGTCTTATGTCAGATTATGCTAAACTTGCTAAATACCTCAATCAACGCCGGTGGCCGAAATATATTGTTTGAATCAGTCATGAAAGTTCAATATAAGAAGGCCTCTTTCGTAATATCGTATTTTCTTAAGTATAAAATATTGGAGCAACATTATCTTCCTACCTATTGCCACCATTTTTTTATTTTAGATCTGCATTAGAATTAAACAATGCTTTAGATATGTCATTATTCCCATGGAAATATGGAGCAAAAACGAGGTCGATGTGCGTTTGTGTGTATTTTGTTTGTTTTGTTTTTAAGGGGGGTCTTTTTTTTCTGAAGCAAGAAACACATGGGATTTGCAAGGAATTCACTTTGATTCTGTTTGCTTTTGTTTTTCCTTTGCATTCGCCATCAGATCAAAGTTTCTCTGGCGGTATAATGCTCTGTAAACAGTCGGTTTCGTTTATATAATCTCTTCTACATTATCTTTAATGCCTAAGATATTTTAACCTGCTAATATAATGAAGTTAATAAAATATCTACAGATGCACATTGTCGTTAACAATTTAAAAAAAATAATTTCAAAAATCGTTTCTCTATTTATTTCTCTCTCTCTCTCTCTCTCTTACTCTTTCTCTCTCTCTTTGATAAATTATCACCAGTTTTCAACACCTTCCATGAATACGGTGACTGTGATATTCAATGCAAATTCTTATATCTCCTTCCCCCTCTACGCCGAGAGGGTACTTCAACGTGGTGCAATGGTTAGCATGGTTGTCTCGCTAAAACAATTACGACTGAGTAGTGAGTTCGATCCTGACTGGATGTTTCAGCTTTGTGCCACACCTAAGCTTCACTCAAAAAATCAGATTTCACTACGTTATTTCTCTAAATAAATGCTTATCTTCTCAATATTTAAGTACTTAAGTAAAGTAAAATATATACGACCATTATTTACCTATCTCCATAACCCGGTAATTGATTAATTACTCTGTTTTAAATAGGTATGTCCAATTTTGACCTTTTTAGCGTTTTTTTTTAGTTGTTTTTTTGTCAGTTGAAAGACACATTAATTTCGAAATTCTTGTAAAAATTAACTACTTGTTGGATTTTAATGAAAACTTCAGAACTTATTCAGAAATGAATGAACTTATTTTAGAAATGTTTGTCTCTTTGAAAGTCATGGTATAAATATTTTTTTTTATATCTGTTACCTCCCTCGAACTTAATTTTATGAAAACAGAAAGAAAGATTTATTTGCAACCTGAATTTTTTTTTTTAATTAAATGCACAAAACTCTGAAAAATCTAAATCATCGAGTTTTTTGTTAAAAAAATGTCCGAAATTGTCCAAACTTTTACCTCAATTGTAAAAATACAAAACCCAATAAAACTAAGACAATATTTAATTAAGAAAGTTTTTAATGGCTTTTCTGAATAATATATACGAAGGTAATTATTATCTGAAAGAAAAAAATTTTTTTGATGAAAAATGAATTTTTACATTAATTTTCTTTTTTTTTTCAATTTTAAATACACAATATGACAAAAGGTTGTTATATATTTATACATTAAATTCTTTCTGCAACCTTATGGAAATGATATATTATGTTCTCTACTTTTTAAAGATCATAAATTTGAAAGTTTATTAAAATTTGACAACCATAATTATTTTAAAAATAATTTTTAATATTCCAAAATTGTATTTAAAATCGTCTACAACGAAAGTACGGATGCACATTCTTGAAATAATGTCACATGAGTAGTTTCCTTTGATAGAAGCAAGTTTTTTTTTACTTCAGAAATGTCAAGTTTTCTGAATATCGTCGTATTATTTTCAATTTTTTTCTTTTTCTATTCAAATATAATCGAATAGTGGGATAAAAGAAAATATCGACTATTTACAATTACAAAAAAAAAAAAAAAAAACGCCCTTGGAAGTCCACCCAAATTTTCAAGTTTGAAATCGAATGCATAAATTCATTGTACATTACTTTGGAATTATTATCCACACGACAAATTATCAATTAAAACGATTTTTGGAGTTTAAATTTTCTGGAGTTAGCTCGCTACTACTCAAACTAAAAAATACTTATTGAGTCAAAACAAAACCAATATAGCATGTTAATTTTATTAATAAATAAAATAAAACTCATATTACTGCCATATAATTATTAATAAATAGAAAAAAATCTGCCTTAATAAAAAAAGAAATAAAATCTCATTTCATTAAGTTAACCCGTTTCAATTAATGGTGTTTCATGTAATTTTTATATTCTCAGAAAAATATTTCATGACTGAAATAATAAACCTCAATTTAAAAAAAATGTATTTTTTTTACTGTTTTATTTTTACTTGTAAAATTTGATTTTCTTTCATAATTTAAATGTTATTTTCAGTGCAGAATTCTTCCTCAAACGTAAGGTAAAAAAAAAAAAAAAATTTGAAAGTGAATTTTTAAAAAAAAAATCTACTAACCAGATTCACTTAAAATTAGAACGAATTATATCACTTTGGCGCTACCATCCAATAAATTTCCGTGCAGTAAGTTGTCAATATATTGACGTACATCAATTAACGCCTGTCAATTCCTTAAAAAAGGAACGACTACGGTTGGAAATATCTCTCTTAAAAAAATTTCTGCTAAAAATGTAAGTAATGTTTCTTTCAAATTACACAAGTATACTTTAATCATTCTAAATTTCCTAAGATAACAAAAGAAAAAGGTGTAATTGATTTTTCATGATTTTTTAACTAACAAACTATGATCTTTCCGACAGAAATGTCGATAAGTTCCATTTTACGAAATTTTTTGACTCGAAAAAAAAACAAGATATTTAATAAAATTTTTAACATTTATAGGAAGGATTAAAAAATCTGAAAAAATATTCAGAAAATACTTTGGTCTTTCCTCTTTAATAACAACATAAATATTTAAACGTTAAAAATTGTTTTATCAATTTGGGGACCTTTTGTCGTCAAGGTATACCACTTTTTAGCGAAATATTGGACATACCTAGTTTTAAACGACCAATATTTACCTATCTCCATAACCCGGTAAATGGTTAATTGCTCTGTTATAAATGACCATTATTTACCTATCCCCATAACCCGGTAAATGGTTAATTGCTCTGTTACAAACGACCAATATTTACCTAACCTAGAAACTCAATACAAATAGCCAATATTTGCCAATAAGAAAAAAGTAATAACTATGTGAGTTACGAATTGGAGATATCTGCATCGAGCAGGGGAGGGGAAAATGCAACACCGAGATCCGAACACGCATTGAACTAGGGGAGTGTGTATTCCAAAAAGCTAAGGAAGGTCCAATGAAAAGAAAAGTGGCGTTAGAAGACAAAAAAATAAAATAAAGCTGTATTTCTATGTGGTATCCATTCTCTTATATAACAGTGAATGGTGGACAATTTACCTAAGGACGAGGAAAAATTTTGAACCTGCAGAAATGTGATTCTACAGAAGGATACAGAACGGAGCGTGTCAGCAACAGGAGATTCTTAAAGAAAATGGCAAGAGAATGAGCACTTATAATCAGAATCAAGGAAAGACAGCTGAAATTCATTGGATACATAACGAAGTAGGTATTTACCCACTGCCCCACGCAGCAAGATGTGGCACTAAGCCGAGTTTCATCGTGGGGTAGGTTCGTGGGGTAGGCTCGGGCAAAAATACCCTGTAGACCTGTTGTGGTAGGATCCACCTAATTTGCATAGTGGAGTACCGACGATATAAATATGGTTGGTACCGGGAAGACAGGAGAAGCGAATCAAGAGATTCAACTAGAGACTCTGCCCGACTGTGACTTAGTCAACACATTCTTCAGGAACGGTCTTCCCAGGAATATACAAAAGACTATATGTAAATATTGTGTACACTTTCTTGTTTCAATACATTTTGTTCTAAGTACATTTTGTGTTGCATTATTATTCCATGCATTAGTCAAGTTTCAACAAGACCTCGTAAAAACGGAGTCAGTTTCCCGACACGAGACTCTGCCCTTCGACATAGCCACGTAACGAAGTAAAAGGAATTGAGAACTATACCCTCAACTGGCATGCTGAGAGTTAGAGCGTTATGAGAAACCAGTTTCTAAAGGAAACAGTTTTTCTGACGTGCTTATGTGAATTGGTGGCGAGACGGGGAGTAGCGAAGGGAGGGGAACAGCTTAGTGCAGCATGAGATAGTCAGCATTCGAGAGCCATGATCGCCTATGTCCTGAAGAGATGCGACACATAAAAGAAGGTGAAAAGAAATATTTAATATTTACATTTAGAGTCAAGTATATTCGACAAATACGTACGTACAGTCCCAGGCATTAAAGGAGTACACTTTACATTTACACTCAATTATAAATCTCTAATATTTACACTATTTACATTGTTCGGACCGTTGCCTTCATCTTCGTTGCCGTATTCACGACGTTTCAGCCGTTGTACAATCCGGTCTACTTCAGGTGATTGAAACTTTGAACTGAACCCTTTATTTCGTCCACCTGTGTAGACTGTTCTAGTTTTACGTGTCATGCCTCTTCCCGATTTCTCAGTATCAATGATCTCCCTTTAACTCAACTGGACAAGTTTTTATCCACCTCTGCTCTAGTCAAGTATTGAACTCACATCTCTTTGTCAAGTCACTGGATTACTTTAACCAAACCTTTTATCCACTCTAACCCGGTGGACAAAATACAGGTTCGGTTCGAAATTACAATCACCTGAAAAGCCTGAAGCAAACAACGGCCAAAACCTTTTTGAATACGACAACAAAGATAACGACAACAGTCTGAACAATGTAAATAGTGCAAATAGAACTGGCACATGGTCCAGTGGATAAATTCGTTGATTGAATCCAGAGACTTGACCCGAAGAGCTGTGAGTTCAATACCTGACTACAGCGGAGGTGGAAGAAGAGTTGAGTTAAAGGGAGATACCTGATACTCAGACATCCGCAAGCGGCACGACACGTGGAACTGGAACAATCTACAACAGAGTACGAAATAAAGGGTTCAGTTTCAAATTCCAATCCACTGAAGAAAACCGGAGCGTAAAACGAGCGAAATGTCGTGAATATGGCGAAGAAAATGAGGACAACAGCCCGAACAATGTTAATAGTGTAAATAATTACGATATCTTATCTCTTAAATACAGACACTAATAGTTACTTATAGACTCTAGCATAACTGACTCATATTTACCTATATGCTCAAGTACCGAAACAACTTTTACCTATAAATTCATGTACAAAAAAACAACCTTTACCCATAGACACATATATAAACAAGCTTTTATTAAATACAGATCCATCTATATACAGCAAGTATTTAATTAGACCTTCAAGAGTGCAACATACCTGATTTCGCCATTTTATAACTCGGTAAGTGTTGATACCGTAAAATTCACCAACTAAACAATAGACATCTTCATCTCTCCATGCTATGATTCAGCTTCTGTGTGTTTCTCACATCTTTTTTTTCTTTATTGTTAGTATCATTCGATCAATTTATTATCCTTCCTTTGTACTCTGTATTCAGCCCACTTCCATTTTTGTTGATAATGATTTCTATACCTCTGACTTTTCTTTGTTCTCGGATTCATGTTACACGCTTCCAATACCTTATACTGTCATCTTACACAAGGAATATTTCTTTTTTTAGCACAATCTCCTTCCACAGCGAATTACTTAATCAAACGTTTCATAATAATATAGAGAGATCGAACATTATTATACTGTGAAAACTTCAGGTAAAAGTTCACGGAATAATTCGTTCACACTGTGGAGAAAACTGATCCGTTTTCAATTTTCAGTCATCCACAACAACTACACTAATGCACAAAGTCATAAAACCGCATATTTTTATTTTCCAAGTTGACGGTATGAGAAAACTATATATATATATATATATATATATATATATATATATATATATATATTTGTAAGTATGTGAACATTTCAAGTAAGTCCCTTTTTGTTTCGAGTTTACTTAAATCTTCGTCGTTGCTCACATTTCCATTCATGGGATTCTCAGTATCCTTCGGTAGAGACACATTTCTGTTGCCTCAAGTCTTTTCTTAATATCTAAGAAGATTGTCCAGATTTCACTGCCATACAGGAGAACAGATATTACTTAACTATCAAGTACTCTTTTCTTTGTTTCTTATTAAATTGTCCTGTTTCTTTATACTTTGCTTAGCTTTTTCAAAGCATATTTTGCTACCCCAAAGCGTCTTTAAATTTCGCTGCTGCATTTTCCATTCTCTGTTAAAAAAATAAATAAATATATTTTTTTTAAATCATCATGCCATGAGAAAGATCGTGGAGTAGATTCTGACTTAGAGTATTCGCTGTTCTAGATTGGCAGCAAACTCAAGGCTAGTAACTACAGTCTTTTTTTTTTTGTTGTGTTTACAGTTTGTATCTCGCATCTTCGGTTGTTCCTTTGGTAGAAAATCCTACATTCTCTCTTCTTACTTTTGATGTTTTGTCTTTTCTTCTCACTTTCTTTTGCTACCTCCTGTCGGAGCTCCTCTCGTTTCATTTCTGTCTTTAATTTTTTTTAAAAATGTGTCATTTACATAATTCATTTTGTTAAGATATTGGTCCGCAAAAATGAATACTGCTTGGATTTATAATTCTCTCAGAATCACGTTCGCTTCACTTTTAGGTTGAATAAGTCCAGTGTGAAGACACGTGACTGTCTAAGACTCATTTCTATTTTAAGGTATTTACTGAATTCAATTATCTATCCGCATGCAGGCGGTGGATATGCAGGATCAGATAACTGTATTTCAATGACATGAAACAGTAACAAAAAAAAAACTAAAATAGAAACTACCCGAGAAACATTCTAGTAACATGAAACTGCTCGATATCTTTAATGTCCGACTCATATCTAAATAATATGGCTGCCTTCCAAGCGGAACAACCAGTTAAGTAATAATCGGCTTCGACGCTGGTTAAAGGTGGTGACAGAATGGAAACCGTTTCCTTCATTACGATATTATAAATATTCTTTTTGATAATAATTAATTATCTAACATAATTTAGAAAAGAAATGAAGATAATATATCTTGATTGATATTATCGGCTTTTATTCCTCTTGGCTCATAATCCTAGTTGTAAGAATAACGTTTTCTTTTAATTTATCACATGTTTTCATGTTAGGGCAGACACGTGTTACTAATGTATATTCAACCAATGATATAGTGCACATTCTTTGGATTACGCATAAGTATATTTTAAAGGATAATTAATAGATATATATTAAAATTCCTACAAAATGATTGATTTATAACCCAAACTAAAATAACTTTCCTTTTCTCGCTGTCTACCTCTCTTTCTTTGTGCCTTTCTGTTTTTATCTCTGTACGTATTTATCATGTTTTAAATATCACTGGCTATTTTGTCGTGTTCATTAAGGCAAAATATTAGCTCAAGGATATTGCACTCAAATCAAATGATATCCGGACAATTTTATTTCTTTCCTCCCATTTTTTTCTTCTCAGCCATTTTACTCTCTCTAAATGCCATGGGAATTGTCCACAATAGAGAAATAAAATATATATATTGCATTTGCCTTTTATTCATGCAATTATGTACATACATCTAGATTTGGTTGAATTTTCAAGACATAATTTTGCTGGATTGTTAGAAAAGTTCATTATTTCCAATATTATTTTAGGTGGCTAATAGACAACAGGAATAACAGTGCTGGCCGCCTAAAAATAACAGCGACCATTATAATATGGCGACGATGCTACATTTTAGAAAATCGATTATATAAAACAAATAAAAATATTTCATGAATTTAATAAACTTCATTTATTTCAGTGCCCTCCATTTTTAACACATTGTTTTGTTTTGTTTCTTTTTTTTAATCTCGTTGTCAATGAATATAAACTATTTGTCGAATTGGAGATTACAGAAATTTCCGAAGATATCATTTCAGCGTTGTCTACAAAAGCTATTTACATACAATCTAAATTTAGCATTTAAAATGTTGTCTTGTTTACATAAACATATGCAATTCCCCGACGATTAGATTCTTAAATTGAATATGAAGGCTTTATAAAGAAGTAATGTATTTTTAAGTTTATTAACTCGATATATTTTATTACTTAAAAGCTATATTTACTGGATACCTATATTTGAGTAGACACTCCGTTTATTTATTAAGCAGTATATTTATTTATTTTCATCTATCGGTCTGAATATTGGAGAAATTTTATCTAAACAATTATACGCTTTCTGACTGGCATCGAACCTCTCTTGGCTAGAGAAACCATCGTTAACTCCGACGTATTTTATACCGTCTCTGATACGGTGTGCGTCGCCAATCAAGCAAACTTAAATAGTGACTTAGAAATACAAATCTTTCCACGATTCATAAAACATTCATATGTGCTCAATTTCATATCCTAACATAAATAGACATTTCTAATTAACTAATTAATATTAACTAATTTTTATTTATTAATCCGAGACATTTTATTACTTAAACGTTATTTTTAATGGACACCCACATTTGAGTAGACGCTCTGTTTATTTATTAAAGACTATTTATTTTCATCTGCTGACTTAAATAATCAATGAATCTTGGCTCTCTATCAGGACTCGAAACTGCGCCCCGCTTGACAGTAGAAACCTTCATGGGATAATATAAATTACATAAATTATATCTTCTTATTTATTTCACATACTTGAGACAATTAAACTTTCACTAATGCCAAAACTGGAAAAAATATTCGTATTTTTGGAAATACTATTTTGATGCCATCATTTTCATTTTAATATTATTATTCTTCCATAGGCCGTGCCCCGTTAGGTCGTTGGCGATCATGGCTGTTCACAATTTCCTATTCTTTGTAGCTCTTAGTTCATATAATCCAGTAGTATTCCATTCAAGAACTAATAGTTGATTTGTAGATTTGAAGTATGTACTCAGGCGAGAAATGCCTTCTGGCGCGACACAGAGAACCAACTTTCCTCGCGGTAGATGAAGCTATAGATTCAATTTTGTTGTTCCACTTCAGGTCAGTGGACAGCGTGAAATGAAGCAGGCACAGAGAGGCGCTCTAATGGAGTTGGGCATCAGCCATCTCGATGGAAGGCAAAGAGGGTTCTCTATAGCAGAGAGGAGTGAGGTCACTACTCTTGAGTTGCCGCCTGTCTAGAACAAGGAATACTCTAAGTCAGAATCTACCGAGCGTAACAGCAAAGTTACGCAAATCGTGTAACAGCATAAGTGTCCATTGCACAAAATGTTTAATATCTAAAAAAACACTTAACTAATGGAGATTATTTTCCCAGGTTTTCAGATAAGACTGTTAGCCATCTTGATACCATTTGCAGTAAGGATCACAGAAAAACACTTTGAGTTTTCAGCTAAAAAATAAAGGTTAAAATCGTTTTGTGTCAACCCTAGTGTTTTTCCAAATGGCAACAGGAAAAAATACTTTAGTAATGGTATCAACATTCATACTCTGGCTTCCATTTTAAAAGTCCATTCAAGAACCAGCAAGTGAACGGTCAATAAGTTTACAAAAGAGGGAACAGTAGAGACGAAAACTGGATCAGGAGGTCACCACAGAAAGAAGTATCGTCATTTCAACTTAGAGCTAAAGAGATTAATTAGAAAAGATCCAACTCAATCCAAAAGAAGTTTGGAACGTGAGAGAGACATTTCAGCAATGACAATCCAAATAGTAATGAAAAAACTCTTGAAACCGTACGTCAAACGTGTGAGGCAACTTGTTGCTCGAGGACTGAAAGTTAGAATGTTAGATAGGACAAAGATCATCTTGAATAAGTTGGAAAGTGATCCTGGAATAATATATATGTATTTGACCTTAATTTCAATCCTTCATGAGTTTACGATCCCTACCTCTGATTAATTAATAATGAACATGTCATTTTCATTTATAATCGAAGTTTGGAGAGTAATTATACTTTCTTATTGATCAAAGTAGATCCCAATTTTGTTATAAAAAAAAAAAACTCGGAAAATTCCAATAACATTTCTTAAACCATTTCTAAGATATAACGGTTCAAAGATAAATCTAACAAATGGACAATTTTGCTGTTACACGATTTGGACAATTTTGATGTTACACACGGTACTTCAAAATTTTTCTCAATGCGTGATGACATCAGTTTGATAAAAAAAAGGAATCGTAGCCCACTGCATCCTGTATGGCCATGATATTTGAAACTGAAATAAATGACAAATAAAATTACTAATGACAAAATACAGATTAACATATATACCTCTCTCGGCCAGTTGTCTTCTGCTCTATCCATTTTATTGTTTTACATTTATTAATAAAGTCATTTAAATTAGCCTATATCATTACGAAACAATTCCACATTTTTTAGGCCTTCGTTGATTACAGGCTTTTGTTTAAAAAGCTTTTTCCTCTTTATTATAAAGACGAGAGGACTCTTGTCAACCTCTGCCAAAACCGAAGACGCCATTATCTCAGCACAAATGGAAAACGTTATTCACTCAATGAAGGTCCCAAGAAACCAGCGTTACCTTTTATTATTTCGATGATCCTTCTTATATCTCCACCGTTTCATACCTCGACAGCTTACCTAATCCCTTTTCTATTTTGGCTTTAATATTCAATTTTGCTGCCACTTCAGTAATAAATAATCGGTGTTTTCATCTCGATATGTTTTAGTAGAGTTTCTGGCCCCGGTCGATTCGCGATGACCAAGTGACTCTCAGTTCACGTATTACTATGGGACTCTGGGTTGCTTGAAGCAATTTTCGGGCTCCACAAAGGAACATTAGTTGCAACTATTTAGTGAACTACGCGATACACTTTTGTCCAGCAAGTGATGTAACCCTAGGAGGCGATCAAATAGACCCATTATAAAGTTGATCTCTCCACCCCAGATAAGACAAACGGACAATTTAAACTATACACACACACACACACACACACACACACACACACACACACACACACACACACACATATATATATATATATATATATATATATATATATATATATATATATATATATATATATATATATATATATCAGTTTGTATAACAAAGTCATAAATTATACTGGGTTTTAGTCTAGAGAGATTTTTACCGTAGATAAATCTCAAAGAAATGATAGGCTATGCTCACTGTATCTAAATCGATACTGTGGTTGTGATTGAGGCATAAATGCAAATATAAACATGACTCGCGAAATCGACCTTTGGCGACCGAGGGAATTTTATTTCCAGTAATACGATTTTTAGTGGATTAGTGCCTCCTCTGTTGAAGATTCGAAAACCTTTTTATAAATCAATTGCGATAAGCCTCAATTTGTCTATCAGATTATATCACATTTATACGCAAAATACTTTAATCGATTGACTGATAAAATCCTCGGAAAATAAACTACTACTACAAGTAATACAACTACTAAGAAGAAGAAATACTAAATTAGTAAAAGAGTGATGGATTGCTAAGTTATTTGCAAAATATTGGCCTTACCAAAGTGCAATTATTATCTATTTAAAATTAACTGTTTTAATATTCTGAGGTTCTTATTTTCAAAGTGGTGTTGATTTTTCTTAAATTTATTTACATGCTTTAGACTATTCTGGTAAAAGGTCACAATAATATAGTATCAATGTCAAGGATGCTGCGAACAAGAAGAAGAAGAAAAATAAAAAATAAAAAGAAGTAGAAGAAGAAAAAGAAGGGGAGGAGGGGGAGGATAAGAACCGTGGATCCTTAGAAAGGTTGCAGTACCTCATGATAAAGAGATCGTGAAGGGGGGACAGGCAAAAATTCTGAAAGTATACCAAGCAGCAATACAAGTCCTTATAGTGATTGGCTCAATATATTTCTGTTACGCAATACGCATTGGGGACGCCTGGCATCATTGGGTGAGCGCAGGTAGCAGCTTTGCTTGAAACAGCTCATGGGCTGTGAAAATTGCAGTGGCTTGAAGCTGCAGTTAAGAGTTATGATAGGATCATTATCACCCGGTCGAAACATCTATGAATCGGAGAAGATATCAAATCAACTAATAATAATAATAATAATAATAATAATAATAATAATGAACTGCTATGAAATATTAGTCTTCCTGTATACCACTGAATGGTTGACAGTTTCCTCACAGAAGATGCTGTAATATATTAGGATATTGTGCAAATAATGTACTTAGTATGTAAGTAACGCCGTCCTGGTCATGACCATAAAACTACATCTGGCATTAAGGCTTCTGATCGTGAGGTTTTGAGGAGCGTAACCCTCCCTTTTAATTGCTTTTGTTCCCAAGTCAACCCTGACCCGGGGTGGTAGCACCTGTTATGGTCCCAAACTGGCGTCAAAAAACTATGAAAGTATAAAAAAATACAGTTTTATTAGGTAAAAAATACCAAAAATACATTTTTATAGTAAAAGAATTAACAGCAATATATTTAAAAATAGAAAGGAAAAATATCACCAGCAATGCACAAAAAATAATAACAGCAATACATTTTTGAAAGCAAAAGAAAATATTTCCAGCAATATATTCTTGATAACAAATAAAAATTACTAGCAATACAATATTGTAAATAAAAAAAATTAACAAGAATAAAATTTTGTTAAAAAACTATTTACTAGCAATACAATTTTATAAAAAAAATATTACCATTAAAAAAAGAAATTACCAGCAATACAATTTTGTAAAGAAAAATTACCAGCAATACAATTTTGTGAAAAAAAATTTACCAGCAATACAATTTTGTAAAATAAAATATTACCAGCAATACAATTTTGTGAATAAAAATTTACCAGCAATACAATTTTGTGAAAAAAATTTACCAGCAATACAATTTTATGAAAAAAAATTTACCAGCAATACAATTTTGTAAAAAAAAAATTTACCAGCAATACAATTTTGTGAAAACAAATTTACCAGCAATACAATTTTGTAAAAAAAATATACCAGCAATACAATTTTGTGAAAAAAGGTTTACCAGCAATACAATTTTGTAAAAAAAAAATTTTACCAGCAATACAATTTTGTGAAAAAAGATTTACCAGCAATACAATTTTGTAAAAAAAAAAAATATACCAGCAATACAATTTTGTAAAAAAAAAAAATTACCAGCAATACAATTTTGTAAAAAAAATAATTACCAGCAGAACAATTTTTGAAATTAAAATTACAGAGCAATTTAAAAAAAGAAATTAGTAATATTCCTAAGAGAATTTAATTTTGACATTAAATGGCCCATAAGGAATTGATATGGAGCTAAACAAAAAGATAATCTGATGTAAGTAACGAGAAAGTTTAAAGAAGACGGGAACAAATAGATTATTTATACGTAGAATCAGAAATAAAGAGATAATAAAAATACTATCAGGCAAGTGTGTTTTTTAAAAAAATTATCAGCAATATAATTTTATAAAAAAATATATTACCAGTGAAAAAAATATTACCAGCAATAGAAATTCTTTAAAAAACTTACCTGCAATACAATTTTGTAAAAAAAAAAATCAGGAAATGCAAATTTTCTAAAAAAAATAAAAAATAAAATATACGAGAAATACAATATTTGAAAATAAAATTACAGAACAATTTTTAAAAAAAGAAATTAGTAATACTCTTAAGAGAATTAAATGTTGGCATTAAATGAGCCATGAGTAGCTAATAAGTAGCTAAACAAAAATACACTCTGTTGTAAGTAACGAGGAAGTTTAAAGACGCGAGCAAATAGATAATTTATTCGTAGGATCAGGAAAAAAAATAACAATACTATCAGGCAAGTGTGTTTGTAAAATTCGCCACCCAAAAGGCATATTAAAGAAAGGGGGACAGAGACAAATAGTGAGTAACCTGCATAACGAGTTTTTCAAAATTAATAGCAAGAACAGAGAGAGAGAGAGAGAGAGAGAGAGAGAGAGAGAGAGAGAGAGAGAGAGAGAGAGAGAGAGAGAAATACAAAACTTTCAAGAGTTACAGTGGATAGGAAATTGTGGGATGCCAATATCGCACATGCTATCAAGAACACAGCATATAGAAGGTGTTCTATACGCACCTCGACGTGATGTAATGGTTAGAAAGCTTGTCTTGCTAGATCATTTACGAGTGAGTTCGATCCTCACTGGGTGCCCCATACTTTCGGCCTTGTGCCACATCTAAGCCGGGCTTAGAAAATCACTATAAAGTGTGTTCTAATAACTTGTACCGATTTTGAATGTGAAGTAAGTTTTAGCCTTTAATGATTTTTTTTTCTTTTTCTTTCAGATTTGGCGGATATTTCGTCGAAATTATTTTTCAGCCATAATTGCCATGACTTAAATAACATAATCCAATAGAGAAATAAATAAATTTTCACCAATAACACTGATTTATTTACTGCTGACTTTGATCCGTCTTAATGAAACACTCTTGATATATAATCCGTCCTAATGAAACACCCTTCATATATAATCCGTCTTAATGAAACACCCTTGATATATAATCCGTCTTAATGAAACACCCTTTATATATAATCCGTTGTAATGAAACACCCTTTAAAACAAAACGAACAATAGTGAAATATGGCAGTTTTTGTCAGATTTCTTTATCACGCAGCAACAGTCATGGGATATACATTTAAAATTAACGTACTGCTTGATTGTCTGTATGAAACTATAACTCATTCCACTAAAAGATGTCATTGAAAAGAAAGAAGAAAAAACAAAAGAACAATTGCAAATACACATTTTTCTTCATGGACGTATTTTATTGTACCAAAATACATCTTAGACGCATCAGATAGGATGGATACTGGTTGAGTTATTTTGTTTTTCCCAATATGTTTGTAATGACAGGTGTAGGCTTTAAGAAAGCTTTATTTAACTGAGAATACAAGGTTCAGGTAGAGTGTCCTTTTTTAACCCCACTAAACAGAAATAGCTCTATCAAAGAGGAGAGTAACAAAACCAAGAGTGACCACTATTGATTATTCATAACAATGTTCTTTGGCTTCCCTTATTCTCCGAAATATACAAAAGTTTCAGACGTTAAAGCATTTAGCATAATTCATGTAGGCTCGATACAAATCAATATCCCAAAGGAAAAAACAAAACAAGATAAATTATCAGAAATATTCCAACAGGTTAAAGAAAACAAAGACATTCTTTGAGAATCTAAAAGCAATATTTACTAGTAGAGCCCGTGACAATTTCACGGATTGCTTATTTGATTTTTCTGATATATCATAATATAAATTGTGAGTTCAACAACTACAAAATGCTCATAGAAATTCTCCTGCCACGTCATTAAGTATTTGAGCTTATCACCTTAAACACACTATTGCAATGACAGTCATAAGTATGAATCCTGGTCGTTATTTAAAGCAGTAAGGTGGTACAAATGAAAATCTTTCAAATTGACACGTTTTCTCTTGTCAGTGAAACTTTTAACACATAATAACATTAAAACACTTCAATATTTTCATTATTTCTTTCTCTTTTTATTTCTTTCACTGAAACCATACAACGTCTCTAATATGTGTTTCCCTCGTTCCTCGGGATCAAAAAGGAGTAGTCTATTATTTACGAGGTATTGTTAGGCTGCGTCTATTATTTACGAGGTTTTGTTAGGCCGCTTCTATTATTTACGAGGTATTGTTAGGCCGCTTCTACTATTTACGAGGTATTGTTAGGCCGCTTCTATTATTTATGAGGTATTGTTAGGCCGTTTCTATTATTTACAAGGCTTTGTTAGGCCGCTTTTATTATTTACGAAGTATTGTTAGGGCGCTTCTGTTATTTCCAAGGTATTATTAGGCCGCTTCTATTATTTACGATGTATTGTTATGCCGCTTCTATTATTTACGAGGTTTTGTTAGGCCGCTTCTATTATTTATGAGGTATTGTTACGTCGCTTCTATTATTTACGAAGTATTGTTAGGCCGCTTCTATTATTTACGAGGTATTGTTAGGTCGCTTCTATTATTTATGAGGTATTGTTACGTCGCTTCTATTATTTACGAAGTATTGTTAGGCCGCTTCTATTATTTACGAGGTATTGTTAGGTCGCTTCTATTATTTACGATGTATTGTTATGCCGCTTCTATTATTTACGAGATATTGTTAGGCCGCTTGTATTATTTACGAGGTATTGTTAGGCCGCTTCTATTATTTACGAGGTATTGTTAGGCCGCTTGTATTATTTACGAGATATTGTTAGGCCGCTTCTATTATTTACGAGATATTGTTAGGCCGCTTCTATTATTTACGAGATATTGTTAGGCCGCTTCTATTATTTACGAGGTATTGTTAGGCCGCTTCTATTATTTACGAGATATTGTTAGGTCGCTTCTGTTATTTACGAGGTATTGTTATGCCGCTTCTATTATTTACGAGATATTGTTAGGCCGCTTGTATTATTTACGAGGTATTGTTAGGCCGCTTCTATTATTTACGAGGTATTGTTAGGCCGCTTGTATTATTTACGAGATATTGTTAGGCCACTTCAAGTATTTACGAGATATTGTTAGGCCGCTTCTATTATTTACGAGGTATTGTTAGGCAGCTTCTATTTTTCTTTATTTCTTTCGTTTTAGATTTATTTATTTCACTGAAATCAATTGTCGGCTTTGATATGTTTTTTTACCTTTGTCTTTTTGTTATCAAACATTGTATCCCGTTTTCCTCATTTCTCGCGATCAAAACGGAATCGTCCATTATTTATTAGGTATGTACGCTAAAACTAATAAATTAAGGACCTAAATTAAAAGCGGACTTATAATTTGATATTTTTCTCGTAAATGCGTATTCACAAAGAGGTCGATAGTTCAATATTTTGGAATAGAATGAATAAGAAAAGATTCGTTTTCGGATCAGGCACACAATCCAAACTCAGACGACAGTTCTTTTTGTTCGTTTACTTTCACATGCAACATAGTCTGCTAATAAAGAGATCAGTACCAACTTTCTTGTTGAGTCATTACCCCTATTTCGAATTTGTTTTACATAGCTGAGGTACTAACGCCTCATCCTAACATTTTGCTTTTGGAAATTGGCATTTTTTTTTCGACATTCCGATACCGTACAAATATGCTAGCGAATACCGGCCAGTTTACTCACAGATTAAGAGAGGACCTGAGACAAAAGAGGGGCCCTACTAGAGTAGGATGCAATCAGCAGGTTTGTTTTTGTTCTTTTCTTCAACATCTGTCTATATTTCTGAGATGAGGTATTGCTACTATTTACACTATTTACACTGTTCAGACTTTTATCCTCATATTTATTGTCATATTCACGACGTTTCGGCAGTTTTACACTCTGGCCTTCTTCAGATGACATGTGTTGGAATTTCGAAGTGAACCCTGTATTTAGTACATGTGTGTACAACGTAGCGTTCAACAGTCCGAACAATGAAAATAGTGCAAATAATTACAGTACCTCATCTCAGAAATATAAACAGCCGTTGAAGGAAAGTTTTATTTAGTATTAGAACAAGACGATTGAAATTTCTGGGTCACCTGATTAGAAAAGCGAACTTGGATAATTTGACATTCACAATTCCTAGAAAATGTAAACATGGATGTAAACATCAAGTAACCTACCTAACGATCTTTTGTAAATTGATGTCATAACAGGAATTGGGAGTATCAGTAAGTATATTGCCTAGAGATATAAGGAAGAGGATTCTGTAGAAATCGCCCACATCAAGAAAGGGTAATCGACGTAAGAAACATCCTATGGTTTGGCGAGAATTTATCATTATTGAATATATTCTAAAGATAGCAAAAACAACTAAGAAACTTTTAAACAATCATGTGCTCTCCACTTAGTGTATTGGCGCCGCCCAACCTGAAAGTACCTACATTTGTTCAAAAGAGTTTGGCCTAGATTTTTGTAGGTTGAATAAATATCAATATTAACAACTTTAACATTTTACCCCCTGCTAAAAGACTTTAGCCTTTGAAAAAAATTCTATAATGAAAATAACTGATTGAAAAATACAGTATTGGGCTAGGCTTTTTCAGATAATTGCATATCAGTAATTAAGTTCCCCAAATAATAATAACTTTTAATTTCTATCAAATGTCGACCGAATCTTTTGGATCTAGTTTGGTATGCAAATATTAACTAAATGTGGAAAGGGCTTCTATAAAAACAATTTTTTGTAAAAGTAAATAGATATATTCCCCGTTTCAGAAACATTAACATTAAAAGAGAAAAAGAGGTCAGTTAAATATTCTAGTCTTTAAATTCAAGGAATAACTTCTTCTTTTTTTTTTAAAAGGCAAATAGTATTTGCTTTTAAACAATCGATTTGTTAACTGATGGAAGCTATTTTAAAACAGTAACAACTAAAAATCTTCCCACCAGAACCACGGTTATAATAGTATAATGTGATCTATTGCGGTTTGTTGTCCAAATCTAGGCTGTGTACACCAACGGAGAAGATTGGAATTAATCGTTGCCGCTTGAGGCGCGCCGACTGGGTCAGTGAAGCGCGAGCAATTTTTGTCCCTAGTTTCGCATGTCGTCGCTGGATTCTAGTGGTTTATCGGCAGTCCGTCAGAAACTCAACGCTGCATCACAGAATAAATGAACGGCAGACAATTTTTCTAGTTTCTTTTTAATCATTTTTCTTAGGGTTTGTGGACATAGTAGTAAACATAGTTTATTGGAGAAGGCCAGATGGATAGAGAGAGATAATAAAAACGGATATCAACAGTTCGGCAATCTACCGATTATCTCCGGAGTTATCTTCCTATATTCCGCTGAAACTACGTAACGCCAATGAATCTGGGACAAGAAATATTTTTTTAAATTTTTTACTGCTACAGCAGTACTCAACATTTTGCATGTTTTTCGGTTGTATATGAAAAAATTAGACAGTCTATTACTGTTAGGATTCCACGCCCACGGATTTCAAACCACCCAGCTCAGTACGGATCTTCAAAGGGTTTGCTATTTTGTGCTGGCCTTTGCTCTCTTTGTCTCATGTAAACCGAGATCTCCCGCTTTAAAGGTGACTGTTTGCCATGTTCCATTCTAAAGAGCTTAAGGATACATAATGTACTCACCCAGCAAGAAACAAATCGGGGTGAAGAAATTAAACATGCTCTGTTTCAGTGAGCGTTCACCGATGCAATACGGGAAATGGCTAATCCCTAACGCTTGCTCAAAGGGAAAATCCTAAAAAGATTGAGCGATTTTTATCCCTAGCCAAATGTGTACAAGCGACACTCAGTTTAAACTAGGCCTTATGCCATATACCGTACGAGTGAGCTTGTATATTATTTCCTTACGTCGTCCGGTAAGAATGTAAGTCAGAATTAAAGTATATATCCTTAAATCGAACTAGCTTTCCATCCCAGTCTGTACCTATTCTTTTTTTTATTAAAAAGAAGGCTAGCGTTAATCCTTTTCCTCTGATGCATTGAAAGAGGGAAATGATGTGCAGTGCCCACACGCGTACAAATGGCAGAAGGACAAACGCTGTTATGAACAGGGCAGCAGACATTGAAACGTCCTTGTATGGTATCCCGCCAGCGTGGGGAGGCAAGTAAATACCACAAAGTGCCGTGTCTATGCTTATCCTTTGTTGAGCTGCCATGCTGCAGAACGGGATATCAGCGCTGATTTTTTTTTTTTGTTTTTTTGTTTTTTTTAAGCGTATCACCCAAGCAAGGCTGGAGGCCACTATGACGCAAGGGGTTATAGAAGGCTTGGAGGAAGAGCAGATAGGAGTGGTAAACGAGAGGATGTGGAGAAAGAGAAAGACAGTGGATCGATCAAGGCAAGGGGGTTACAGAAGATTTGTAGCGAGAGCAGATAGGAATTAAAGGTGAAAGGATGTGGAGAAGGGAAGTTGATAGATCAAGGCAACCGGAGATGTCGATTGACGTTACACTTAAATAGTTGCAGATTGTATTTGTCAGGGAAACAGTAATAGGGAAGGGAGTTCCACAGGCGACATGTGCGAGACATGAAGCTATTGGAGTAGAAGAGACGTCTACATCTAACAGTTTCAACGGTGAAGGGGTGGGAACGGGATGCCAGCCTGGTAGGACGTTTAAATTCATGAGGCCTAGGGACAAGCGAAAGCAGCTCCTCTGAGCAATTACCGTGAAAGTATTTGTAAAAAAGACAGAGCGAGGCAACATCGCGTCTGTGAGAGACCGACTGCAGACGAGATGACAGATCAGGGCCAATCACATTGCATATCCGTCTCTGGATCTTATCAAGAACCCTGAGGCAAACAGCAGGGGCTCCAGACCATATATGGCAGCAATACTCCATGCAAGGGCGAATCGTCGATTTATAGACTTGGAGGATCGATTCCGGGGAAAAAAAACAGGGAATCAACTTTTCTTGCGGTGGATGATGCAACTGACTCGATGTATTTGTTCCATCTCAGATCAGCGGACAGCGTGAGACCGAGCAGCCGCAGAGAGGAGCTCTCAAGAAGTTGGTCTTCAGACATTCTAACCACCACAAGGATCGATCCCTGCATCCTTGTGGTGGTTAATAGAGAGCAGTTGTGTTTTAGAGGCGTTAAAGTTAACCATCCATTTCTCGCCCCAGTTCACAACCGATTGGAGGTCCTTTTCAATTTGAACTGCCAGGTTAACTTTGTCAGCATCACTAGATTTGTGTTTGAGGCAGGAGTAAATTGTGGTGTCGTCAGCATAGATGCCGACTTGGGAGTCCATGGCGTCAGGAAGATCGTTTATAAATATGAGGAACAGAGTAGGGCCTGAGATGGAGCCTTGAGGAACACCTGCTTTAAATGACTTGGTATCCCTAGACATTTGTGTCCCTAGACAAATGTGTCCCTGGATAATTGCGTACCCCTGATAATTCTTTGAAGTTTTTAGAGATAGTATTTAAAAAAAAAAAGAATAAGATAAAAAAATTAAAAGTTTAATTTTGTTTAAAATTAAATGACAGATTAACAGTGTTGTAACATCGCTCTACACATCACCGATAGTCGTTGATGTAATTTTACGCGTCCTAAAATAATTTCCACGAGTGTCTGATTTTTCGCAACTTAGTCATAGGTTCCAAATAAAATTATAAAATCTATAAAAGACAGTGTGTGTGTGTGTGTGTGTGTGTGTGTGTGTGTGTGTGTGTGCGTGCGTGCGTGCGTGCGTGCGTGCGTGCGTGTGTGTGTGTGTGTGTAACGAATGCACGGCGCAATTTTCGACGGATATCCACCAAAATTTACATGCACATGCTCCAAGTCAGCGGAAAGGCTAATACCGACTTTGCATTTCCCAACTCCCATCGATAGTAGAAATAATCGATTTTTTCATGCTTCTACTGCAGTTTTCATGTAGTTTGCGGCCATTTTCTACTGGCCTGAATGAGAACCTATAGCTGACTGCCACAAATAGGCAGGAAGATTCTACTGGCTAGCGTGAGTGCTGACTGACAGGAATGTTAACTCGCATGCTAGCATGCAAAAAAAAATCGATAGCTGCATTCGTCACAAGTGGGAAAAATTTTAATCTGCATGGCACTTTACTCCAATTGGCTCATTCGCTTGCTTAAACTCAACGTTGATTCTGATTCCGCAGAACTGGGTTGGGTGTGAAAAAGTATTTGTTGTTAACATTCTTTTTTCATTCGGTTTTTCCAGTTACGCGACCTTTTTTAAAGCTCATCGTTTTCTGTTCATTTTGTTTAGTTCTGAGATACGTTTTTATCCTGAGATGCACTTGTCTTGGGACGCTAATATCCAGGGACGCATTTGCCTGGTACGCAAATATCCAATACGCAACCGTCCGTCAAACAAATGAGAGTGCTGGAAGCCTTTGACGCATGTGTAGCTGTGCATACGGGCAATTATCCCTTTGACTAATACGTATATGAGCATACAATCATACCATGTTTACATATTTAAAATGAAATCATTTGCCGGCATTAAAAAAGTGACATAATTTGAAACTTTTTCTTTCTTCTGCCATTCTGCTTTCTCTGTTATTCTAATGTCTTTCAACATACAGGGTGACCTATTCCATTAACCGGATGGAAATATGTTGAGTTTTTAGAATACAACCACACAGACAGCAGATGGGTTCTTGAAAATGACTGAGAAGGTCGAAAGACTTGAACGGAAAACGACCCTTCATGATCTTCGGGCTGTTCATGTACAATTATGATCACAAAACATAGCATCTTATTTGACAACGAGAAAAAAATACCAGACCATGCCGCTTCTTTTTAATCAATCTTGTTTGGATTAATATATGCTGACTAAATATATATAATAAACACACACACAAACATACATACACACAGGCACACACACACACACACACGGATATATATACCGTGTGAATCAGCACAATTCTCCAAATTCTGTGACACCAAAATTGTTCAATTGTGAGATTAAGCTTTGAACTGTTGTATTATAGAAATGATTAATGTTATTTTACTGGAATTCTGTGGAGGTTTTATAATACCTTTGTACTCTACGTTGAGCAATAATAATGTATAATTCCTCTCCAAGCTTAACAGAATTATTATGATTGAATCGATCATAAAGGAAAATGATATGTTCATCGTTAATTAATCATAGCTAAGGATCGGAAGCAAATGAAGGATTGAAATTAAGTTCAAATATACATATATTATTCCAGGTTCATTTTCCAACTTATCAAAGAATATCTCTTCCATGTCTGCCTGTCTAGCTTTTTGTAGTAACATGATGCCTCACACGTTTCACGTATGATTTAATTTTCAAGTCTTCTTCACTTCTCGTTAAACTGTCATAGGTGAAAGTTCTCTCTCACGTAACAAAAGTCTAATGGATTGAGTTGTATCTTTTCTAATTGATCTCTTTGGCTCTAAAGTGAAATGATGATCTCTATTCCTGTTGTGACCTGCTGATCCAGTTTTCCTCTCTACTGTTCCCTCTTTTTTAAACTTATTCACCGTTCTCTCGGTGGTTCTTGAACGGTCTTTGAAGATTGGAGCCAGTGTATGAATGTTGGAAACATTACTGAAGGCCTCAATGCTTTTTTATCCTCTCGTCATTGCTCAGTTGAGAAAACAGCGGATTGACATAAAATGATTTTAACCTGTTCTCTTTCTTTCAGTGATTCTTACGACAAATCGTGTCAACATGGATAACCTACTTATCTGAAAACCTAGAAAAAAGAAACTCAATTAGTGTTGAGTCTTGACTCAATGTTGAATCTCGCCTATTGCATGGAATAATAATGCAACACAAAATGTACTTAGAACAAGAATGTATTATAACAAGAAAGTGTACACAATAAGTACATATAGTATTTCTGTATATTTCTGGGAAGACGTTCCTGGAGAATGTGTTGACTAGTCGCAGTCGATCAGAGTCTCTAGTTGGATCTCGTGATTCCTTTCTCCCTCGTCTTCCGGTACCAACCATTATTTATATAGTTGGTAGTCACCTATGCAGATTAGGTAGATCCTACACAACAATTAGTTTAGTAGTTTTTAGATATTATACATTTTGTGGGATGGACAATTATACTGTAATAATATTTGGACAATTTTGCTGTTACACCAAGTATATATAATTATGTTTTTTTTTTGGCAGCAATCCCTCTTTCATACAAGTTTCATTAAAAACGACTGACAAAGTACTGTGTTTAAGTTTTTTTATTTAATTTTTATTATTTTTTTTTTACTATGTTCTTATTTTCTAGAGATAAATTATATATAAATTGTCGGAATATTCTGTATGTCCGTGCGCTTTCGGCGATACGTTTAGCCATTATCACAAATGATTTTATTTTTATTTTTAACTGAATATATATATATATATATATATATATATATATATATATATATATATATATATATATATATATATATATACAGAGAGAGAGGGAGAGAGAGAGAGAGATAGAGAGGTATAGGAATGTTTCATTTTCCAAAGACGGACAGCACGCTGTGGCCGTGGTCATACTTGATTCTGTTGTGTGTTTGCTTTTGCTTTTTTATTAAAGGCGTAAACATAATGGAAGCATTATTAATTAAACCAAAAACAACACTCAATAACATCAACTATGAACACGGCCACAATGTGCTGACCGTGTCTTGAAAATAAAATATTACTATAACTCTAGATACATACATAAAATATCCGTACATTCTGTTACAAGTAAAAACAATATAATCCTAGATAAAGGCTAAAAGTATACAAAGCACTAAATCGAACAGTATTAATATTCATGGATTACCAGATATCTCCCAGTTCAAAAGTCTTTATACATTTCTTTGAGATCTCTGACCTTTTTTTGTATTTGCTAGAATAGCCTACCTAAATACAGTTCCCTTATCTATAAGTCATGCTTAATTTGAACCCCCAATGCCCGAGGGCAACAACAAGAAGTGCGCCTCCAGCATTTATATTCAAATCGATTACTTATCTTTCAAGACAATACTTTTATTTGCTCATCTGTATTTCGTTGAACAAAATAGAGCTGAGAATTGTGAACACCCCACATCTTCGAACCTTGTAGACTGGCGCTACAGAATCCCAAAGAACTATACCAAATAACAGAAACCAAATCACTTTGTGACTTCGAAAAGCAGCAACAGCTAAAATTGATATCATATGTAACTCGAAGAGGAAATAATGTTATAATCAAGATGTTGATATTCTACACTGCTTCAAATAAAAGGTTAGGAAGGAAACTCCGATCAGTAACGGAAAGAGCGATAACAGCTACTGGACTTAAGAAGTTAAAACGGCAATAGTACAGGCTCCTCGGTCAATGAATGACCAATGTTTCCTTATAAGAAAACGGATAATATTACAATTACCATTCCCTACAGGTTATTGAATAAACAGATTGTTGTGGAAGCTTAGAAACTATCGAGCCAGAATTGTAATGAAGATGAATTTAGAAAAGTATTGCGTAGAGAATTACTGAAGTATAAGACTCTTAACATAATATTATTTAACAAATAATATCCAGAAAGCACACAAACGCCTCCATCAAAAGGGCTTATGGCCATATCCCGTTGAAATAACGGTTCTCCTCCGATCACCGAAGTTAAGCAAGGTCGAGCCTGGTGATAGGTGACCGACTTTGAATTCCAGGTGTTGTAAGCATCGATGTGCCGTGTAAAGGATAACGCCACAGAGAGAGAGGAATCGAATAACATCGTCCGATTACCAGTCGGATTCGTTGCATTCACTTGCTCATACAGCCTAGGGAAAGTATGAAGCTACTTCTCCCACAAGATACAGGTTAAATATTAAGAATTGTATCTGAAAATCACTATCTCAAAAAACGTGTTGACGCATTATTAAAAAAAATATTCTTAAAATCCAAAAGTAACCTTCGGTTTTAACTAACCTACAAAAGGTTGATAAAGCGTAAAATGCAATCAATATAAAAACAAGTTGTATCTGTTCGACACGCCGTGATTGTTTAGACTAAAAGCTTATAAAAGCAAGCAGGGTGGGTATTCTTATTGGAATGACACAACACGCACTAATGCACATATATTATCCCGACATATCTTAAGGAAACTAAAAAAAAAAATAACAATGAATCGTAAATATTATTTCGAACAAAAGATCAACTTAACTTCAGAATTCTGCAACATTTAAATATCAAGAAATACATGGTTATAAGCAGAGAAGAGATTCGTGTCTTCTGCTGATCTATTTGCGGACATTTTGACAAGAATCGAAGACTACAGAATCTTATTATGCACTAACCTCGCTGGCAAACTGCCGTGGCTACAATGACGACCAGCAAGGTTAGAATTTAGTGGGTGCTTCAGTAACTGCGAATGGGCCCGTGCCAAGGCATTTTATGATGGTGAATTATAGAGCTATTATATATCTGAGCCACAACACAACGGTGAGAATCGAATCGAGTTATATGGCGCCTGGAACCCGAATCTTTTCTGCTGGAACTTCCTGAAACAACATCGAAGATAATTCGACTGCCAATGGCTCTGATGCCGATTTCACCGTGAACATTTATCAGATATTCTCTGCCTAGAATGTAAACAAAACACTTTTTTAGGTAAGATTTATACCATAAATATCTTTATAAAATCCAAAGTAAAGTTCATCAGGCATGGTTTAGATTCGTTAACTTGAAATTTATACACTGATTTACTCAGACTAATTGCCTCCTGTTGGATGTTAAATTAATGTTTCAACCGTTATACCTACGCCTCGTTGACTTCAGGTGTCTATCATTAAAATTCGGTAAATTTCAAAGCGAAATCATCGGCATTTTCTTCATTTCTCTTATCATGGCAAATAAGACAATATTGGTATAGAGTACACCGGTTATTTATATTTTGACAAACTCAGGCTCACTAAAGTACACTCATCCTGTTTAAGAAACTAACGTATCCCCGTTTAGCACCTACATTTTTGAGACAGGCATTTGATTACTGTTTTTGAAGGTATACAGACATTCAGCAATATTTCCGTTTAAATTTCACCTAGAGAGGCTCTCAAGGCAGAATTTTCCAAGCCTCCTGAATACATGAAGATAGCTATCATCTCGTTGTAGATTATGACCATCGCAAATTATTGCGAAATTCAGCAAGTTTAACACCGATGTGTTCCTTTTCTTGGTTGATCATGGGTATAACGATAAACTACAAGACAACTGATCGGGTGTTTTGTTTTGAGGAGCGTGGAACTACGTCTTATTTGATCTCGTTCCTAGATCGACCCGCCCCCAGAGAGGTAGCATCTGTAATGATCTCAGATATGGGCAAATAGTGAATTCCAAAAAGCAGACAAACAAAAATATAAAAATACATTACAAAGAATTACTAGCAATGCGTTACTGGAAAATAAATTATAAGCAACACATTTTTGGAAACAACGCTCAAAGAAAGTGAAACGTCGTCATTAAATGACACATAAGGAATTGATAGACTGTTGAAATAAAACCAAACGGTAAATATAACAACAATACATGCATTATGGACAAGGGTTGCACGAAAATGCATGAATTGGAGACATGTGTCCTATTTAATTTAATCTTTTTGACTTTAAACATTATCTTTTAGTGAATAACCATGTTTGGTAGAGCCCTGTTTTTTTGTGTGTTTTTTTTTTCTGGGAGAATTATATCTACCGGGCTATGCATACAGTAGACAATAAAGATGTACCTTCCCGTAGGGATTGAACATGCGTCCGCTTTTCTAAGGGAAAGCATCTTCTGAGGTGTGCTTCAGTCTATTCAAAGACGTTGACAGGCCAGGTTTAATTAGTCTTTTAACGAAAAAATATATTCTCGAAAGTCCATAACCGTTTGATTGATTACATCCGCTAACTTTATTTTTGTATCCAAAACGTAAAAGTAAAAACTCTAAAGTAAAATTTAAGTTTAAAAATGCATCATATATATATATATGAACTCCCACGTTGTATTCGACGTATGAGGGTCAAGCAGATAAGTTACAAACACCAGCACATATTATACGATTATAATAATGAAGGCGTTACTTTTTTGAATGGTCTAATGAGAAGAACTGCTGCCACGAGGTCCCCAGACGACTATCCACAGGTATTGCATTCAGAGGTGTCCTTCTCCTAGACCGGTTGTAAAGGATTCGACTGGAATTCGAACTCGGCTCTCCACTACTACACCGAGCCACCCTTACATACGTATGTATGTATATACATATTTCTAATATATATATATATATATATATATATATATATATATATATATATATATATATATATATATATATATATATATATATATATATATATATATTAGAAATATCTATATACATACATACATACATACATACATACATACGTATGTAAGGATGGTTCGAGGGAGAAGTGGATAGCGACTCGGAATTAGGATTTATACATATATATATATATATATATATATATATATATATATATATATATATAGGAAGAATTATTATGTATATATATATATATGTGTGTGGTGGGTGCGTGTGCATGTGTTTGGTTGAATATCTAGATGTTTTATGTCTATTCATTTTTAGATTAATCTTCTTAAGTTTTTGCATCAAATTCTTAGTGCTTTTACAAAACTGTGTAAGAAAACGACGTAGTTTTCCTTATTTTCTTTTATTTTCCCAAGTACTTTCAACCTCATCCAAGATCATCTTCCGAAGTGAATTGCTAAGACAAAATTTACTGTAATTTATTGTTGTGGAATTTTATTTGTAAATGCGTATGCGCACACTCCGTTGTAGTGAATTTATGTTAAGGATATGCAAGGGAAGTAACTCAGTTTATTTTGTTATTAATTATGTTCAAATATACTCAACCTGCATTTTTTCTTTTACAATTTGATCGCTCCCCAAAATTTGCTTTTATAGACATTGTAAAATCTCTAAGAATTGATCTGTGAATTTGAGAGGATTAAAATAAAAATAACTAGATATAATATGTCTAGATTATTCGACCAAAAATGCTACAATGAAAATATGCTGCCTATATATATGGTTTACTCTCTCGCCGTAGACAACAAATGACGATTCAGTAAAAGAAAGTGATGTTTATTTTATTTTTGTCTCCCAAGGCCTGCCTGCATGTATTTTGCAAACTTTTAGACATTTTTAACATGTTGCTGACCAATTTTGCTCGAGTAGTTGACGACCAATTACCACATGTTTCCGCGCGTGTATAGCAAGCTTGCTTTATTGCGTGCGACATAGCCACAATGGCCGGTAAGACTATCACAGTGAGGAGCAGCATGCTTCCATCTTGCATTAATATACTCATGCAGTTGATTCCGATATTCCAATCGGGCTCGCACAAGACTTTGTATAGATGTGAAGCAGGACTGGCGCCAACTCCTTTGATCCGACACTGGTGTTTTCTCAGGAAGAAATGATGATGCCGGAATCGCTTTAGTTTGCCTTTGAGTTTGTATTTGAAATGCAAAAATGGCCTTCCAACAGACCTGGTTGTTAGAAGCTGGCTGAAAACGAAGGAAATGTTTAGAATGTGATCACATATGAGAAATGTGTCCTGTTTTTTTTTTTTCATTTGGATGGCTTCAATATCTCTAATGTTGCATTTAGTCTGAACTTCACGTTTTCCAATGCGATCAGTCAGTTTTCCGTTGCAGGTGGTACGTACACAATGCCTGTGGAATGCATCAAGTTGATTGATGTGTCGTCGATACACAATTCAACCTTCAGAGCCCGTTTACTGTTGAAATAGCTAAATGCAACCGCCACTTCTACTCCAAGAGTTTCTCTTCTCTAACTTCCCAACTATGGAACTTCCTTCCGTTTACTTACTTCCGTGATAACTACAATCTTCAAAAATTTAAATGCGATCGCCATCTTCTATATTGTTGAGATTCTTCATCATTTGTCCTTTCCTCAACACTCCCAACCTTCAGTCTTTTCTCTCACTTTCACTCTCTGTAACCCCTGTGTACTTGTGGCATTCTCGCATCTGATATATATATATATGCAGAAAAGATACCCAACTGTAAATATCAATTTTTGATATTCTTTTCCCGACTTCGAAGGTTCTTGGAATTATTCATTCTTAAAGGGGTCCGTTTAAATAAGTTTATTTACAATTTTTTCCATTTTTCGTGTCTTTTTAACACAGCTTTCATAATATATATATATATATATATATATATATATATATATATATATATATATATATATATATATATGAAAAAATATAGTTTTAAGGTATGCTATATTTATGGGATAAAGTGCTCAATATCAGAGATAGAGCATATATAAATATAACTATAATAGTGAAAATTGAAGTCAACCCACAGAGGCGACAGGCTGTTTCATGCTAGACGCAATCGTCAGGCCGCCTGATTATATATATATATATATATATATATATATATATATATATATATATATATATATATATATGCTCTCAAATCTGCTGTCGAATTCGACGTATGAGGGTCAAGTAGATGAGTTCCTAGGAAACTGACATCCCATCACTAGCACGTGAGATTTGCTTTTAGTGGTGAAGGTTTTGTGCAGAACTATACACACTTTTGGAAGGGCAAATACAGACATGGTGCTCTACGTGCCACAAGGTCCCCAAACCTTGAATTTAGAGTTGACTATAGAACCCAGTCTGTCCTGCTATTTACCCATAGCTGGATGGAGAAGAATAGGATTCACACATTTCCCTAGGGTATTAGCACGCGAATGAATGTAATGGATTCGACTGGATGTATGTATGTGTGTATATATATATATATATATATATATATATATATATATATATATATATATATATATATTTGCGGCCATTTTTTACTGGTGAGTGAGTGCCTATAGTTGGCTGCCACGAATAGGCAGGATGATTCTATTGGCCAGCGTGAGAGCCAACAGCTGACTGACACGAATGTTAACTAGCACGGCAAAAAATCGATAGCTGCATTCGTGCGAAAAATTTAAATCTGCCTGGCACTTTACTCCAATTGGCTCATTCGCTTCCTTAAAGTCAATGTTGATTCTGATTCCGCTGAACTGGTTTGGGTGTGAAAAAGTATTTGTTGTTAACATTCTTTTTTCATTCGGTTTTTCCAGTTTCGAGTCCTTTTTTAAAGCTGATTGTTTTGTGTTCATTTTGTTTAGTTCTTTTTTGGTAACAGATTTAATGTTTAGTATAGAGCTTAGAAAAACTTCACAGTGTGAGATACGCAAGAAGTAAGGCATGTAGCATCATCAGCACGGCAACGGGCACTCCTTTAAAGGTAAGGACGGGCAAAAATATTTTAAGTCAAGTGATAGCGATTGCTGTATGAGTCGTACGATTTTTGAATCAAGCACGGGCAACGTCGGGCCATGCTGCTTGTTTTATATATAATTATGTATAGAAGAACATAGCTCAGAAAAGAATGAACAAATACGGATGCTGATGTACACAACTCAAATGTGAGGAAACAACATTTATGGGATTTAGTTGAATGTGTGTGCGTAGACTAACATACATAATTGCTGGCCACTCGTACCCGAGGATGTCCGTCCGCTAAACGGCAAGCCAATCCCTATTGCAGACGCATGTGATTTATCAACTATGCTACGCGGACCTTAATTACTTGGAGACAGAACGTTGTCTAACGTTATTGGACAAGGCCTCAATCACGATGACTTGCGATTCATGCTACCTAATTCCACTTTCCAAAGGTGCCGATCGACCTGCAGACAAATCAATTCCGGTGAGATTCGAACCCGGGCCTAATGGTAAGAAAGTGAACGTTCTAATTACCCGGCCATGTCCTCATAACATACATACATACATAGCTGCCCAGTCATATTCGAGGATACCCATCTATTAGGGCGTCTAGCCAATCCATATTGCTGACGCGCGCTCATGCACATTTGTGTTTGTTCAACACGCACAGAGCCAACCATTATACTGCAGATATACTGAGCAGACGTTAGTTACAGTTTCTGGAAGAGAGCGTGTTATCTAGCGGGATCAACAATTTGAACAAGGCCAGCACACTCAAATTCTCGGTCACGATGACTTGTGAATTTGTGCTAGCACAGCTATCGACGGCCCCCGAGGGTTCCGTCTACCTAATTTCACTTATAAGGCTTGGGTCAACACGTGGTATGGTTTTCAGGCACATTAAAGATAGATAGATAGATAGATAGATAGATAGATAGATAGATAGATAGTAAGTAATGTTGGATAAGAATTACTGGAATTTTAAATATGTAAGACAATTTAGAAATATTTTACTTTAACATGCTTCACCGATGAACCGGCGTAATCAGAAAAGAATTTCATTTTAAAGAAACAAATCCGGCATTAACGAAACAAAGCGTTATTCACGTTAAATATCTGAACTTTCCCGTTAAATATCTAATGAGTTTTATGTTTATTTAAAGGATGTATACCTACATGTAATAGGCTGTGCAATTGTGAACTCCTAGGAAAACTTGATTTATTTGGGAAATGTATTTGAATATTTCATTAGGACGGCCTGCACACGGATAAAAAATGAATTAAGCCAGTACAAAAAATAGAAGGAGTCGAAAAACATCGACGATTCTTCTCATGTGATATATTTCACATTGAGAGCAATACGAAAAATAAAAGTCTTAGCGGATATATTATTGGATTCGTCAAAGATACGAAAATGACAATGTTAATGGTAGAGACGTGAAAGATAAATTTCAGCAATTTTTTTATTGATTTATTCATTATTTTACGACTTACCAACCCTTGTAGGTTATTTAAAGCCATAAATTATGAATTTAAATTATAAGAATTTTTTTTTGAGATAACAGAATTAGTGATAATAGATTTAGAGGCAGGTTGGAGTAATCGGAGAGCCGAGTTCGAATTCCAGTCGAATCCATTACATTCACTTACGTGCATTGGGAAAGGTACGAATCCTCTTCTTCTTCTCCTCCACCAGCTATGGTTAAATAGCAGGCCTTGGATGGCAACTGGTCTACCGTAAAAAGAAATTGCAACCTACTGCGGGAAAAATCTGCCTCGTCAGTCGTGTATCGAAAGATACATGATCGCCTAAGCATGTATCACGTATAGCACATAACTGACTGTTAATAGTTTTACTAATTAACCCATAATTAGTGAGAGAAAAGGTAGATCCATAACTTTCACAGGAATATTTGCGCATAAAGAACACAACTGGAATTGAAACTCAGCTCGCCGATTAACAATTCCGAACCGTTATCCATTTCAGAACCTGTTCATCTGGTATTCCCAAGCGGTCACACATCTAGGTACTGACCAGTCTTGATATTGCTTAACTTCGGTAAGCGTACAGGAACAGATGTTTCAACCTGATGCGGCCATAACGCGCCATATCCATTTTCATACATTTCACAAGGGTATTTCCGCGTAAGGTCATATAATGAACCCAACTGGAATTGGAACTTTTCCCGCTTATTAACAATTCCAAGCCGTTACCTATTTCATCACTAGATCACCCAAGTTTACCGCACCCGGTAATCAAGAAATCAGCCATCTAGATACTGACCGGGTTTAACTTCGCTGATCGTATGGGAGCCAATGTTTTATCGAAATATGGCCGTAGATTTATATGAAGAGTAATGTTTTTGCATCTCGTTATCAATCAGCCATTTCAAATTTTATTTTTTTAATTATTTTCCTGGGAGAGCGTGCCTTTAAAAAGGAACACGTTGTGTGTCACCGGAAATCTCAACACGTTTCGTTTCCATTACAAAAAATGTCCTAAAATAAACGCTATCGTTTTTATTTCGTATATTTATTTATTTATTTTTATTATTATTATTTTTTGTTTTTTTTATAAATTAATTATAAAAGCCAAAACGAGAAATTACGTGTTGCCACTGAACGGAAACACGCGGTAAATTCCAAATATTTGATTTCTTTGAAACTGCACTGATGAGCAAAGATCGAAATCGACGCATTGGAGAGATCAGCACATTTGCACGTGATTGAATAGTTTTAATTGAATCATTGATTTGCGGTTACAATTTTAGATGTCAACAACGATATACTCAGAGGAAAACATAGCGAGTGCCACCAGGTATTTTTTTCACCTTTAGCATCGAATAAAAGTGTTGAACATAATTACGTCTGTGAGGTCCCCGAGGCCGGAAAATAATGTGATTTAATTACGACGGAGTTGATTGTTAAAAATGAGTAGTGCGATTAATTTTTAAAAAATACTCAAATCAAATAAAAATCAACAGAATTTATGTATCAAACACAAAGCTATTCAATTGGTGAATTCAATTGCATTAATTTACGAATATGATTGGTATTAATTTGAAAATTACTCGATAAATAATTATTGATATCGTTGAATATAAAATCAGATAGCATAGAATGGATTATATATATATATATATATATATATATATATATATATATATATATATATATATATATATATATATATATATATATATATACACACACACATATATATATATATATGTGTGTGTGTGTGTGTGTGTGAAAATACAAAGTGTGTAAGAGAAGACATTCATTTAAAGATATTCTATTAATCAACAACAAAAACAGGATTGTTTCTCTGTGACTTTTGGTGTGGTTGTCTACTTTTTGTGCTGTGTCTTGGCCCCTTAGGTCCTGTTCGATCAAGGCTCTCCACAATTTCCTGTGCTTTACAGAAAATTACTCGATAAGTAATTATTGATATCGTTGAATATAAAAACAGATAACATAGATATACATAATGGACATTATATATATATATATATATATATATATATATATATATATATATATATATATTATAAAATTTAAAGAAAAACAGACCACTTTAAGATTCCATGTAATAATTTATTTCACCATAGCCCTTTTAAAGGACGTTGGATCATCAGACTACACCTCCAAATGGTGAAACGAAAAATGAAAAATGAAATGAACATTTACACTTTTGATGGGTAGTATTAAGTTTATGTAATTTATCAGACAGGGTAATGACTGGTTGTGTGAGAGACATGAGCGAGTTTAGAGAGGGTTTATTTTAATATTTCTATCTATCATATTTAGTATTAGGGGAGCAGGGACCAGACATTGACCTATTTAATAGGTTAACTTAATGGAAGTGATATATTGAAAGCGAGTGGGGAGAAAGAGAGAAAAAATAAAAATAAAGAAGGGGGAAGTAAAGAGAAAGATGTCATTAGGCTTTACTAAGAGACAGGAGGAGTGGTAATTTTTAGCAATTTATGTAAAGAAAGATTTTAATGTTTGATAGTAATTTAATTTTTAAATTATTAGCTCTGAATTTACATTGACCTCTCAGGATTACATCCTCCTGGGGACTACCTATACGGATTACCCAATTTTTCTTAACTTAACTATATATATATATATATATATATATATATATATATATATATATATATATATATATATATATATATACACTTATGAATAAAAGTGAGTAAGAGAAGCCTTTCATTTAAACATATTCTATTAAACAACACAAAAACAGGATGGTTTCTCAAACTTTTGGTGTGGTTGTCTACTTCTTTGTGCTGTGTCTTGGCCCTTTAGGACCTGTTCGATCATAGCTCTCCACAATTTCCCTGTCCTTTTGTTGTGGTAGGATCCACCTAATCTGCATAGCGGGGTACCGACTATATAAATAGTGGTTGGTACCGGAAGACGGGAGGAGGGAATCACGAGATCCAACTAGAGACTTGGACCGACTGCGACTTAGTCAACACATTCTCCAGGAACGGTCTTCCCAGAAATATACAGAAATACTATATGTAAATATTGTGTACACTTTCTTGTTATAATACATTCTTGTTCTAAGTACATTTTGTGTTGCATTATTATTCCATGCATTAGTCAAGATTCAACAATGAGTCAAGACTCAACACCTTTATAGATCTTAATACCTTTTGCCTTTTTGTTATTTCTCCTAAACATTATTCCGACATCTATTTAGTGAAGCTCACTAATAGGTTGTTTTCCTCTGTCGCTCTTGCCTTCAATATGTCCTGTTAGTATCAGAGTTTCCAAACCCTCTTTCCTCATTATGCACCGCAGAAATGTCAACTATCTCTTCCTGATATTAAGTTTCCATTTTTGTGTCCATTTTCGTCGTTGCTCACATGTTCGAACAACGAAAAGCCCATAAAACCTCAGAATCTCGTAAAGTTAGAGAATAAATCTCATTCATAAGATCTTATCTTTTAAACCTGGGTGAAACATATATGTACATTTTAAGTAAAAAAAAAATATATAAAAATCGTTCAGCGACTAAACTGAAATATCAAATGCTTTTTAAGTAAACTGTAACTGAATTGTTCCCCAGTTTCTTCACCGATTTCCAAAAAAAAATCATAAAAGTTATACTTCATGTGCCATGTTCTCTCAAGAGGTAGGAGATCATGGATCTCCACAGTTTTCTGTCCTTCATAGCTGTTAATACGTTTTACGTTGTTGTCATTTCCCTTAAACCTTGTTCCGCCATCTTTTTGCTGAAGCTCAATAAGTAGGTTATGTATTGTTTTCTTTTGTTACACTTGCCTTTAATCTGCCTTGTGAGTGTCAAAATTTCCAAAATTTATCCCCATTTATCACAGCTAGAAAATTCGAAAGAAATAATACTTCCGATCATTGATTTTAAAGAAGACGATCGATGTTTATTCAATATCCACTTTAGCTTTTGTATTTTATAAGTTTTAAATTTGAAATGAACGTGGGTTGGAACGTCATGATAATGAAACAGAATTAAGCATCACTTGGCGAATATTACATCAGAGTTGTAAAGGACTTTCTCATTTGAGAGATTAGATTAAATATTGTATTAAATCTAACTGTCCTTCTTTTAATTTAAATGGTTTCCATGCACTATCATATCTTATGTAGATTTATTTGTTCTTTTCCTCCATTTTTCTCAATTTGGCCCGTTCCTTATATGTTCATTTTACGTTTTCTTTGAGCATTCTTCTATAGAACGATAGATCCTAATCCTCGCGTTTCTTCTTTGTTTGTGAGGAAATTGTCCTGCATTCACAGCCTTATAGATGCGTATATAATATAGACGTTCAGCAATCTTATCTTTTTTTTCTGAACTATGTTTCCTATTTCTTCATCAATTTGTTCAGCTTAACGCCAGTTTTTCTAATTAGAATAGCGTGCACTGAGAAAACACGGGGACAATGCTGGAACCGTTTATAGATGACATTAGTAAAAGACACAAGATTCGGCATCATAAAAAAAATTAATCCATACAAAGAGACGTGGCATTTGACCAAATAGTAAGATCTCTTGTGTATGTGTTCTCCGGATCCATTTTCATGTTTTTTATTAATACTTTTATTTAAATTTTTGTATTTTATTATTTAATCTTTTCGTCATATACATATACGTGAGTCCATTATATCTACTAAGTGGTGAAGAGGAGAGAAGTTTTGTATTATTTCTTTAAATCATTTAATTTGTAGGAATGTTTTGAACTTTGAGTTGTGAAGTCATTCGTGTTACTAATCACTGCTCATGCGTAGTTGTTCCTCCTTCTGTTATATAGCCGAGGTATTCTGGATATATTAATTAGTTAATCTACATATCACTGCACTTAGTATTTTGTTCAACTTGTAACTGTATGATATTTTTTCTGTGAATAATTTTGAATTCTGTAAACACTAAGAAGAACAGGAAACTAAATTTTTCATGCACAAAACTCCGGATTTCGTCAGTTAATATCGGCCTTTGGCTGTATGGATTTTTGGTGGGATGACTTTTCTCCCAACATGACACATTTCGTTGGTTGTTGATGGGTTGATTTTTTTAACGGCACATCAACTATTACGGGCCATTTAATGCCGAGATTTAATTTTCTTGTAAGCTTTGAAGTGATAATAATATGTTATTCTGCTTTCACAATTGAATATGTTTGATGATACTTAGATTTTGCGCATTTATAAGTTTGTGTGGATTTATCGAGTCAATTGCATCATCCAGCGTAAGGAAAGCTAGCTCCCTGTGCCGAGCCAGGAAATTTTTCTCCCTGGAATCGATCGTCCAAAACTATAAATCGACCATTCGCCCTTGCATGGAGTATTGCTGCCATATATGGTCTGGAGCCCCTTCTGTTTGCCTCGGGGTTCTTGGTAAGATCCAAAGACGGATATGCAATGTAATTGGCCCTGATCTGTCATCTCGTCTGCAGTCGCTCTCTCACAGACGCGACGTTGCCTCGCTCTGTCTTTTTTACAAATACTATCCCGGTAATTGCTCCGATGAACTGCTTTCGCTGGATCCTAGGCCTCATGAATTTAAACGTCCTACCAGGCTGGCATCCCGTTCCCACCCCTTCACCGTTGAAACTGTTAGATGTAGACGTCTCTTCTACTCCAATAGTTTCATGTCTCGCACATCCCGCCTGTGGAACTCCCTTCCTTATTCCTGTTTCCCTGACAAATACAATCTCCAACTATTTAAGTGTAACGTCAATCGACATCTCCAGTTGCCTTGATCTATCCACTTCCCTTCTCCACATCCTTTCACCTTTCATTCCTATCTGTTCTCGCTCCAAATCTTCTGTAACCCCCTTGCCTTGATCGATCCACTACCTTTCTCCACATCCTCTCCTTTACCACTCCTATCTGCACTTACTCCAAACCTTCTGTAACCCCTTGCGTGCTAGTGGCTTCCAGCCTAGCTTGGGGTGATAAGCTTAAAAAAACTATATATATATGAGTACTAGAAACGGCGGTGTGTGTGTTTTATGTTGTATTTTAATTTTTAAGTTATATTTTGGGATACAGTTTAATTTAAGGAATTGTAGATTATTATATGAATTAATGGCATGAGAGAGATCTTTCATGTTTGTTGTATGGTTTTTTGATTTTGTCTATCGGCGTATCAACATCTATGGGTTATTTAATGACGAAATCTAAATAATTTGGGCACAATTTCATGGGTTCAACTAAATATGTTTTTAAACGCAATTGAACGCCTTCAACTACAGATAAAATGTACTATAGTCATTTTACTATATGTATTGTTGTTCTTTTTATACAAAAATGTATTCCTGGTATTTTTACAAGTAAAATATTTTTTATGCATTTATCGTGTTTTTGTTTGGCGGTTCAATATTTGCCCATAGATGGGACGCCTACAGGTGCTACCACCCCGGGTCAAGGTGAACCTGGGAAAAGCAGCAATTAAGATATCGTTCTACGCTCGTCAAAACATCCAATCTACTGATCAGATGCTTTGCTGGCGGGTGTAGTTTATAGTCATAGCCAGGATTGAATCTTCTCTTATAATGATACCCAGGAATGAATCTTCTCTTCAGGTGGGGAGCTTATATATCTCATTATCATCCTGTTTTATACGTGTGCACGTCCTAAGTACAGCTGGGTTGACCACTTGTTTGTAAGTCGGGAGCAGCCAGGCTATGAAGCGATATGTGTATGTGGCATCTATAATCTGGTTTTATACTGAGTGCACATTCCCCTAGGGTATCTCTTAGGGTGAGCCCTGTACATATTCGATCACAACAGGTCGTCCTCTTTTGGAACAAAGTTTCTTTATTAACAATGAACTCGTATCAGACCACCTGGTATTTCTTTGCTTAAATAAATTATTACAATTATTTAAAGATTTAAAATCTAAATATTAAATTCTCTATGAATTTTAACTGTTTTAACAAAGATTGACACTTGAAGGTAAAATGTTCTTGATAACTACGACAATGTTAGATAATTGTCACTAATTTCATTAGAGTTTTTCCTCAGTCGTATTAATGAAATGCTAATTACCTTCACGAATATGCTAATCGCTATAATTAGAATAATTTTTGTTTTATTTTTATAATTCAGATTTTCCGTATTATTTTTTTCGTAATCCTTTTGTTTGTTTCATACTTCTCTCTCAAAATCAGATATTTCTGCAACAATGTGGACTAATAAACGAGTCTCAATTAGGAAAACGTTACAAGAAAAGCGTTAAAATATTACTTTGATCACTTTTAATTATTACATTAATCCGACGTCTCCGGCAAAACGAACATTTACTTTTTAATTTTAATAACGTTTGACTTCAAATGATAACAGTTTTCTTGAATACATTATATTTAAAGTAAAAGCTTCAAGTTCGCTTAATGTAAAGAATAATCAATAAATCCAAATTATGCATTTGATACCTCAACTATTTTCATTAAAATATATTTCATAATCGAATGTGTCATATTAATTTTAATTATTGGAACTCGTTCAACAATATGGCGGAATGCATTTCCGGTTTTCTTTCGTCAAGAAAATTTAGTTAAATAAAAGCAGAATTATGTTCATAACGTCTCTTTATTTCCATTAAATTAATTTTCCAAGCAAGAAAATTAATTATGTCTATTGTATATAAGGTCACTTCATATATAATGACACATCTTTTTTTGTAACAGAATTCACTCGCTGCAACGCTTACGAGTTTCTCACTGCGGAGGGATACTGGTAAAATGGTAACGATGAATTATGTACGATATGAATTGAAGTACAAGTGAAGATGATGAGGAGACTAAAAAATGACTGACCCTGACTTGAAAAGAGTAAGATTGTACGGTTCAAAAGGGCACCTAGGCAAGTGTCCGTTCCACAAATTGGATCTGATAGTTATAGATTGATTGATATTTTCACTACTCTGAAATACTGAATATGATAACGCCAAATGCTATATGGTCGGTGGAAGAATGAAATAAAATCGAGAAATAAAATATGAGTAATGATATAATAAAAAACAATATATTTTCCCATGTTCCTAAGAGATAAGTACCGGAAATATGATTATCACAATTGGTCTTGGCAAATGCCGTTAGGTGGCGCCGTTGAAGTCTATATAATGGCAAATATTTCCTGTCTCACTCTGTTTCTCCTTTTTGCTCCAAGATGTAAAAACAGTTGCTAATTGCCTCTGGAGAATGTTACTTTCCATTGTCCACTGGCAACTAAACTCTCTTCACTTCCCAGCACATGGCGCTCTCATGTAGCTTCCAAAAACTTCTGCCTGTAAAGACTGTCAAGCTTTCTTCTAGGGCATTCAAAGCTGACTTGAGGGCAACCACTATGACGATGCTTAGACTGACTTCCTCTAAGAAAAAGAAAAATGATTATCCCATAACCATATCTAAACTTCCCACTGATAAATTAAATACAAACATTCCCCTTTAGTTGATCCAACTCGGCGCCTTAATACTACACAGGACCCATAGAGAGAGATTTTTTTTTATTTTTATGTACTTGCTTAAAGGTTTACGACCACATCACGTTGAAATACCGGCTCCCATACGATCACCGAAATTAAACAACATCGAGTCTGATAAGTACCAAAGATGTGTGTCCGCTTGGGAATAGCATGTGTCGTGAACTTGGTTCTGAGGGTGGGATAATGGATAATGATAAGGAATTTTTAATTACAACGCCGTGTTCCAATTCCAGTTGGGCTCTTTATATTCAATTACGCGCAAAATAACTTTAGAAAAGGCATAAATCTGCCTCTTCTTCGTAGTTATGTGCTAATTAGTTAGACTTATATATATATATATATATATATATATATATTATATATATATATATATATATATATATATATATATATGTATATATATATGTATATATATATGTTTATATATATGTATATATATATATATTAATATATATATGTATATATATATATGTATATATAATAATGTATATATATGTATATATATATATATATATATATATATATATACATATATATGTATAAATATAAAAGTGAACATAGAAGTCAACACTTAGAGGCGACAGTCTGTTTCATGCTAGTGCAATCGTCAGGCCTGAGTGTTGACTTCTATGTTCACTTTTATATTTACACACGCTCTATCTCTGATATTGAGCATTTTATCCCATAAATATAGCACACCTTAAGACTATATTTCTTTATATATTTATATATATATATTTATGTATATATATGTATATATATATATGTTTATATATATATGATTATATATATATATATATATATTTATATAAGTATGTATATATATGTATCTATATATGTATATATATATATGTATATATATATGTATATATATGTATGTATATATATATATATATATGTGTGTATATATATGTATATATATATGTATATATATATATGTATATATATATATATATATATATATATATATATACGTATATATATATATATGTATATATATATTTTTTTTTCATATAGACAAATACAATTTACTCACTACAATGATGCAGTTTCGTTTCGGTGCATTTATTTGAACCTCGATTGATGAGATCCAAAATGGTTATGAACAATTCTCTTGAAGTTGCAACTTTGTAGTAAGTAAATTGTTTTTGTCTGTATGAAAACTTATAATAAATAATTATTGATCTACTAGCCCTCTTTTGAATTAATGCAGTGAACGTTATAATTTATATATTATTTACGTTTTCATTACATTCATACATACATATTCACACACACACACACACACACACACACACACACACACACACACACACATATACAAGGTAACTAAAAAAGTCCTGTCAGTTTTTTGATTAGTCATTGAATGAAGTTGAAATATATACGAAATGCGTGTAGCAATAGTTTTCAAATTCAGACAGCCGGAAGTAGGAACATCAGACATTATGAAAAATAAGAGCAGCGTGCCCGACCATCAGTTATAAGCCGGACAGCTGTGAGAAGTATGGAAGTGTCTAGAAATCTCGTTCGGGGCATGTGCTTTACGACTTCAAAGTGGGCTTATCAGCAGCTGCATCAAGTCGCCCCATATGTCAAGCGTTTTGAGATAGTGCTTTGGATGAACGTGTTGCAAGGCGTTGGTTTCGAAAATTCAAATCGGGAGATTTGTCTCTCCATGATGAGCCTCGCAGTGGAAAACCAAAGGTCTTGAATGACGGAGTCCTGAAGGCGGCCATTGAAGAGGACAGTAGTCTAACGTGTGGTGAACTTGCAAGACAGTTCAACGTTTCCGATGAAACAGTTAGACTTCACCTGCACCGCCTGGGTAAGACGTGCAAACTGAGCAAGTCGGTTCTGCAAACGCTGTTGGAGGTCCACAAAGGTCAACGATTGGCAGCCTGCGTATCGCTGTTTTCTCGCCACCGTACCGCATTCTTATTCAATCGAGTGCCTACCAGTGATGAAAAGTGAGTTCTGTACGAAACTCCCAAGCGTTCCTGACATTGGTTGTCTCCTCAGGATGCTGTTCCTCACACAGCAAGACCGCCTATGCACCCACGCAAGATTGTGCGTTATGTCTGGTGGACAGGTCATCAAGTGCTTCATTATGAAGTGTTACCAACGAACCAAACGGTCACTGGGGACCTATACTCGCACCAACTGAAACGTGTGCAACAGGCATTGCCCCAGAAGGAACCAGGACTGGTGAATCGCAAAGGTGTGCTTTTCCTCCATGACAAAGCCAGGCCGCATGTCGCGCGAGTGGTCAGGAATACCATACAGCAACTTGGGTGTGAGACTTTGTGCCATCCACCTTATTCACCTGACCTTGCGCAATGCGATTACCACCTCTTCCACTCCCTGCATAATCATCTTCGTGGGAAATCCTTCACCAATGTATCAGACTTGCGCAAAGCCCACACGGACTTCTTTACGTCAAAACCCCTCGAGTTCTACCGCAAGGGCATTAAACAGCTGGAGACACATTGGCAGAAGGTGCTGGATGCCGATGGGAATTACTTCGAAGACTAAATATAAGTTACACATACTGTGAAGCGTTTTCTTTTTTTCCTTTAAAAACGGACAGAAGGTTTTTGGTTACCTTGATTATATATACATACATATATATATATATATATATATATATATATATATATATATATATATGCATATATATGCATATATATGCATATATGCATATATATGAATATATATATGCATATATATATATGTGCATATATATGCATATATATGTGCATATATATATGCATATATATATATATATGTGCATATATATATATGTATGTATATGTATATATATATATTTGTATAAGAAAACTGCAAGAACTCATAAACAACATAGAAAAGAAAATGGAAGAAAAGAGGACTTGAAGAATTAAACACTTACAAGACGCATGGGCAGCAAGAGATTCAGAGGAAAACAGCGAATAAGATATCACGGGAATTTTTGAAAATCAATGACAGAACAAGGATTGGAAGGTGTAATATAAAAAAAAAACATTGTTAATAACTACAAAAAAGAGGTAGTTATGAGAAGCCATGATCCTCATGTCCCCGAAGTTACACATAGCATAAATGCAGTACAAGAAACGAAAATGCATTCATTTGAACTGGATATGAGAAATGACGGCGGTAATGGCATTTCGCAAGCACTGATTATTCAAAAAATGTCATGTGTAAAGCGGAAGCACTGATTATTCATAAAGGTCATGTGTAAAAAGGAACGCTTAAGAATCGGATGTTTTTTGTAGACGATTGCTTCAATCATATTGAGCACTTCTGTGAATGAAGTTGTGATTTGGAAACAATACCTCAAACCTCTCACGCGAAACGAATGACTATATTCTGATGCACAGTTGGAATTCATGATTATACGAAGAGAGAATCCTTGTCTATTAATGTATTGGGATGGCGTATCCTCGCACAGACGCCCAGCTGTCTCCCTTTATACGGATGGCACCTCTGCAAACATAGCCAGTTTCTTAGAGGTCAATGTCTTGCACCTGTACAAACAGCGATTTCAATGTAAGTGGCATCCTGATTCCTATTTCCGAATCTGAGTTCATCGATTAAAATAACTAATGAACAGGTGCTAAGTGCTATTAAAAGACCGCATCATTACTTAGCTGATCGGCTATTGATTAGCTTACACGAACTGGCGTTATTCGTACTGATCCAATTTTATCCGTTGCCTAATTAAAGGTTCATTCAACTTCGAGAATTTAGCACGATACAACTTACATGAATTGTCGTATGAAGCGGAGGTCCTTCCTTTAAATATTGTGATGGTCGTGTGTATTAAGTGATCTCCACCCAGTTTGAAATCATGCGGTACACAAATTATATAATTTTGTTTAAAATACTTTTGTCGGTGATCAATACCGAATTTTCTAGTGAATAATATAACCCTGTGTTTCTGAAGATAAAAGCCGGGAATACAATACATCTCTAAGTATAATGCAACCCCGTTGTATAACCCGTTGATAATATGCTACAACTTTGAATAAAGAAATTACATAGTGAGTATGTAATTTCTTTATTAAAAGTTGTAGCATATTATCCTTTAAAATCACATGCATATATATTTGATTTTACACAATATTAAAGAATATAAATGAACCGGATGTTTAGCCACTGGGTTTTTCTTTTTGCTAATTTCGTTTCAAATCTTATTTTCAAATTTTTGGTGTATAGTTGTTGACTCTACATATTAGGTAATATATAATCACGGTGTTAATTAATATATCATATGTTCCTCTTTGATATGAACTTATATTCCTAAATAAATAAATAAATTATGAAAAAAACTTTATTTCATTATCAATGAAGAGAAAAAAGAAAATCAAATTATAAAAAATGTTATGACAATAGTACGCAGTCGTATGCTTTTTAGAAAGCTTTATTTAACTGAAAATACAAGGTTCGCGTATAGTGTCCTTTTATAGTCCCAGTAAACAGAAATAGCTCTCTCAAAGAGGGGAGTAACAAAACAAGGTGAGACCACTCTTGATTATTCATAACAAACACAATTCATCGTGAGAGCAAACTATTTTAATTTTAAAATTGAGTCACCAAACGGATGAATATGAAATCACAATCTCACAGCATGGAAAATATCGCCTTATTTGTCAAGCGGAGAAAGAAACTTAAAAAAAAAAAACGTATAAAACTTGACATATCTTCTGCATTCAATTTATTCATTTTTTTTTTCTTTTCAAATCTATGTCACTAGATTTTCTGTCTTTGAGAGAAAGGAGGTTTAGTTGGGCTGATTTACAAAGAACAAATATTGCTGACATATCAAATATGTTTTGCAAACAATTATTATCAACACTTGTTTAATATGTTTTATTATCTATTGTTCTATCAAATTGTATTTTCAATATTGCTGTTTCAAATAAGAGGTTTTTTAAACCGAGAGAAAATTCTGAAAACGTGTACTTGTATAAAATACGATATCCATTTCTTGTCCTTTCCTTCATAATTTCTCGTGGTATGCCCAAGAAAATTTGTTAATTTTATTCAAATAAAAATGTCAGCTTTGAAGGATATTTATACATTATAACTAACCTGAAATAAAAAGGAAAACGAGAAATTTTGCAATTTCTGCAGGTATGGTTTTATTTTTATACTCGCGGACTTTCGAAAAATAGGATTCTAGTAATTTTCTCAGAAATTCAGGGATTATGTATATTTGTATTGCGAGATATATTTCATATTATTATCTTAAATGTGTCGGAGTTAAGAATACTACTACAGCTGGTGTATTCTTCTACGTTTTACCGTCGACTACAAATTACATCAGAATAATTACCATTCAAGATCTCGCTTAAAACGGTCTGTCCTAGGAGATAGAATGTTTTTGGAATATAATTTAGTCCTAATGTAACCTCGTTCAAGTCGGACGTAAAATACATTAAACACTACAAAAACCAAAAGAACGTATCGGCAGAACTATTATTTCATATAAAATAATGATTAAATATAAGTAATAAATAACTTATTTTGACTCCATTATAAGTTTAAGCAAGCCTTTAACGAACGCTTAAAGTTGTTTTTCATAGTTTATTCACACAGAAATCTGTTAACATTGTTCTGTTTGTTTATATGGATAGAAATCTGTTAATATTTTACTGTTTGTTTATATGCATAGAAATCTGTTAACATTTTCCTGTTTATATATATGCAAGTATAGGATTGGTGTATACGGAATAAATTCCAATGGCCAAAAATACTATTCTTTAAAAGAATGCTCAATACAGAGTAGGCAAATATAATTTATTCAAAAACTATAACGATTACGTCTAGCATGAAACAGCCTGTTGCCTGTAAGTGTTGATTTCAATGTTTACTTTTATATTTACACACGCTCTATCTCTGATATTGAGCACTTTATCCCATAAATATAGCACACCTTAAGACTATATTTCTTCATATATATATATATTTCTTCATACATATATATATATATATATATATATATATATATATATATATATATATATATATATATATATATATATATATATATATATATGAGATAACGATATATAATTTATGTCAAGAACACTATTCGGGAAAAATGTGTGACAATGATGAAAAGGTTTTCGTGTGACGCGTTTCGTTCTATAGGGCATCTTCGGAATAAGTTTGTTATGTTGGTGCGATTACAAATGCGTACGGACGAGGTGAACTCGGAATTTAAAATTTTAATTATTTAAAAAAATTCTAGCCAATTTTATTTAGATTCTTTTTCTTTCCATCACTTTCGTTATTAGATTTCCCACACTGTGATAATAAATATTCTGCAATGAATGATGAAATGTTTTATGAATCAGGGCACAACTTTAAGTGGGTGAGCTTGCTAGCAAGGCACTCTCAAGAAATTTTCCTAGTGAATTGTTTTCTTCTTTGCTCAGCGTAGCATTATTTATGTTAAAATTGTGGTGAGTCTCTTTACGGTGTACAAACAAAGCATTTCGTTTTTTAAAATATCTCTTTTGTTTTCATATCATATTTTATTTAGATTACTGGAGGTTTCCCCTATGTAGTTTTTGTGACAATTATTACTGGCGATTGAGTAAATTCCTCCTTCAAATTTTAGCTTATTGTTTTGTTTAGTATTGATTCCGTTTTTTTATTGTTTTAGATATACTAACAACAAAATAAAAATTTTAAACTTTGCTTCGTACGCATATGTAGTCGAACCAGTACAATAAATTTAGTACGATGATGTCCTAAAGGTAGAAACGCGTTACACGAAAACATTTTCCACTTTGTCATACACAACTCCCCAATATATATATATATATATATGTTTGTTTTGCTTAATCGTTATTCTAGATGGATATTTATATTCGAGTAAATGTTCTGTTGATTTAATTCAACAGTATTTTTATTTAATTGCATTTAACGAACTGAATAGTCGATAAATTTTAGCAGAAAATATGCGTCCTGCGGTAAGATTCGATCCTGCATTACTCATGGTGAACCGTCATTAGATTTTACCTACATAACCGATTCCGAATGCGTTGCTGAATCAGTCTATAATAAGAAAATTAAGGATCATTTGCAACAACAAATGGTAAAACAGATAATTTATGAAAATGAATAATTTAATAGACTAACAGAAGAAAATTATTTCGATCTGAGGATTGGTTTCATGAAAAACGAAAAAACATGTAATGAAAGAATGAGCCCGGGAACGTTCGAAATAAGCAGGCATCCATTTAAAAAAAATCTTTAAGCATGAAACAATAAACTTAATGGATAACCGAAGAAAAAATATTACATATGTGTGTTTGTGCACACATACACAAGCATGCACTAACACCCATATATATATATATATATATATATATATATATATATATATATATATATATATATATATATATATATATATATATATATATATATATATATACACATTTAGTTTACGAAAAACTAGGTAATCCGTATGGGTAGACCCAAGGGGGATAAAATCCAGAGAGCTCAATTTAAATCAGAGCTAATAATTTAAATAAAAATAAAAACAGACCACTTTAAGGTTCCATATAATGAATTATTTCCCCACAGCCCTTTTAAAGGACCGTATATCATCAGATTTTACTTCCAAAGGTTGAAACGAATCACTGGCAGTCACTGTGTGTTTATCTAAATCTAAAAATAAACACGCTAAAAATTCACCTTCATCCCTACCGTGGGCCGACGGTTTAGTGGTAGAAGTTTCGACTGACGCCAATTCAGTCTGGTTTCGATCCTAGCTAGAGGCAACCGGACGTCTAGCCACACTGATGAGCTGTGAAACAGCGAAACAGTCTGTTTGTGGATGACAAAAATATATATGTATATAATTTCGGAAGATTACAAAGTAAGAAAATAATTATATTACTCTTCGTAACTTTTCAACCGCTATTTCCATGGAAAGTGTTCAAACGTATTGCATTCCATTTGTTCCATCATTTCTAACTTTTGCAGTTGAGACCCACCATGACACGAACATTGTTGCAAACAATCCTCATTCACTTTGTATTCTATTGGGGGGGGAGATGTAAATTGTACCTTGGCAACTTCTTCTTATGATCCGCTGTTTTAGTAGACTAAACCTCCAAGAGGATAATTCCTTGATCACTACAATCAGAATTTCTTCAATGCTAGGTCTAATCTGTACCTTCCTCACATATTATCATAACCTGTATAGCTTACTCTGTAACACTCCACCTCATTCAACTGTTGGCTCTTGTACAAAGTTAACATCATTGTAAAAAATACTTTGCAGTCCTACTTGAATAAACAGACAAAGAATATCGATTACATCTTGGAAGTCAATGAGATGGCGTCACATCATCTTACGTACCATAAACGATAGTCTGTAATTTCAAATTATCCAATTAATTGATAATATATTTTTAAATAGGCTAAAAATAAAATCTGCAAATTATATCTTTCCACGGCTCTTCCTTGACGATAACTGATGGAACGACAGAAAATTGGCAGGACCTACCCTATCTTCCTAATCAATTATGGAGAGTTCAATCATGTATTTCCATCTCAACGAAAGCGTTTGGTTTGGCCCGTAGAAACATTTATTACGAGACGTAACATTCTTTCTTTCATTCCTTAATGCTTTTAGAAAAGAGAATCTACTGTCTAAATATATATATATATATGTGTGTGTGTGTGTGTGTGTGTGTGTGTGTGTGTGTATGTATGTATAACATTCAGTCAGAAAACAATTTGTAAAAGGCGCATTTATGCCCCCAACATGGATGTTAACCTCAGCTTGCTTAAAAGGTCGCTTAAACCTATGACTAAAAATATGATCATCTATCATCGGCAAAGTATGTCTGGAACGAATGGACGCTTATAGAAATGGCTGCCTAGATGAAAATAGCGATTAAAAGAGAGAATGTTAAAAAAGAAGAAAAAGAAAAACGAAAAAGCAAAGCAAAGAAAGAAGTTTGTTTTTCTTTTGCCCTTTTCCTTAAATTCATTGCAAGCATTAAGCAGTTCGTTGCGGCTAAGATTCATGAAAATGTTACGAATCAAAGAAAAACTAACAAAGAAAATGGTAAATGTGGAAGCGTCTAGTTTTGGCTTTTTCCGAGAATCACTATATCCCTGATTGAGGGATGAGTCAAATGTACAAAGAGTCGGCCGTGTTTGCTTTGTGCTCGGCGCAGTTTGGCTTTGGTGGACTCGATCTGTCATTCAAGTCGAAATATATCTATCGATGTCCAGTTTGTAGGAGATAAAAAGGCATGAATAGATGCTGTTCTTGTATGAATTGCACTGCAAATCCAGAAAAATATCAGGAGTAAACAGTTGCATCTGTAGATTTGTTTACTTGTTAGTACTTTCGGTGGAAGAACTTACATATATGAAAGTAGAGAAGGGTTAAGGATATCTCTAGTCTATTTTTGATCAGATAACCAAAGACCGTAACAAACCCATTTACATGTGTTTGTGTGTGTGCAAACACACGCACACACACACACACACACACACACACATATATATATAAATATATATATATATATATATATATATATATATATATATATATATATATATATATATATAAAATATACATAAGCAGAAAATAGCCAGTGAGAGTTAAAAAAATGATTTGTAAAAAGTGCTGATTGTTTGATTTAATATCAAATACTATTATTTTTTATTTGTGTAGAGTCTGATCTTTCCATATATATATATATATATATATATATATATATATATTATATAAATACATATATATATATATAAATATATATATTATATACATATATATATATATATATATTATATACATACATATATATATATATATATATATATATATATATATATATATATATATATATATATATATATATATATATAAATTGGGGTCAAATACAGATCAACTATTGTTTAGTACGGTATCGGACACAATCATAGGATAAAGAGCAAATAGGAAACGTTTATAAATTTAACATGTTTCGATTATTTAAACTTCATCAGAGAATATATGGAAAAATAAATTCTGGAATATTATGCTGTTTTCTTTCATTGTTTCATCAGACCCCGCGTGCATTTTTACATGACAAGCAACTTTCGTTTGGATACGTTATGTATGCAAGTATATCTTAATTCTAATTTCTCTGTGCACGATTAAAAAGGTAACGTACATTCTTATTTGTGTGTGTGTGTGTCTAGGTTTTTAAATAAACACCGGTTTTGCTAGTTTTCGATAAACATATGTTAGATTCTTAAAGTATATATTTATTAAGGTTTGGTGATTTAATATAGAGCTTTTGAGGTATTTTTATAATTGGTAAAATATTTACCACGATACCCTCAAAGTATGTTCGACGAAAATAATTATGTTCTTCTTTATTTATAGTGATATTTGTGAAATCATAGTTAGGGCCATTTTTCTTCCTATGCATTACGAGCGAATTTATGCTATAAACGTAACAAGTAGTACCCGTGAAGATTTCAGTTTTATTCTTTGAGTTTTCTAACGATTCATAATTCTTAGGTTAATGACTCTATAAGTTTCTTTCGAATTTTACAATTCCAAACGAAGTTTCGATGTTGCATCCTTAAATATTTGAGTTTAACAACTTTAACAAAATATTGCAATAGTCATAAGAACGAATAAAGGTTATTACTTGAAGACGTAATGAAAAGTGTAAAAACTGAAATGATTAATAACATATAATGTTTTTCCATTTAACTGAAGCAGGCGTTATCTCCATTTTTCTTTTTTTTTCTTTCACTGACATTAAACGGCGTCTCTGATATGTCTTTTCCCTTTTCCCACGGATTCAAAACGGAATAGTACTTTATTGATGAGGTATTGCCATGGAGTAGTGTATTTGCTAACTAAGGAACAAGCTCAATCATAATATAATGTTTAACGCATAAACATGTATTAGTAGATATCTCGGATCCTTAAGCAGAATAATTGATGTCTACTTGCCTGATATTTTCAACAGTCTTTAATAAAAAAAAATTAAAAAAGGTACCCTTCGGCTGTGTTCTAACGTGCGTCCACCGTATACAGGCATACAACCAAATAACCAGAAGTCGATCTGTTAGGAAAGACTTAACAACAAATAAAGACGCAATTACTCTTACGAAGTTTGTGAAAATGGCGCCAACATTCTTTAGTTCATTCTTTACTTGCCAGATGACATTACCCTCATGGGTGTAGAAGCAACAAGTCCTAAAGGATGCTGTGAATAGCAGAAAGCCGACTATATTTGTTAAATAATATTTTCAGACTATTATTTTTTTTATTGAGAGTTTATTTGGGTCAGAATTTCTGAGGCTGACTTTAAGGTCATATGGTAGACAAAATAGAGATGTGGATTTGACTGGCTGAGCAGAACGTGAGAATTTTAGACTTAGAATGTGTTTTGGGGTAGTTAAGTTATACACATCGAAGAATGAAGACGTGTTATTTTTCTGTATGAAAACTACTCCCCAGTGCGGGGAATAGAGCGACTCCTGGCTAGTTAGAAATGTATACATCGACGTGTTTAATAAAGAATTAAGTTAAAATTGCTTTTGTTGAAGTTCTCATTTTACTTTCGAACCAACTAACTGGCGACCATTAGACAAACATATACAATTCCTTTGGAGCAATCTCATTGAATATTTTTCGCTCAGCGTCCTAGGAAATATTCGGAAACTGAACGCTACAATTTCATCATCTCTTTTGATTGTAGAGTCCAAAGGTAACTATTAATCTCGTGAGATCTGAATAAATTTATAATACAAGTTAAAATATCTATACATGTTTATCTATCAGTTGTTCCTTTCCTGAAGTGTGTATATATCTTTTGGGTGGACTCTGCATATATATATATATATATATATATATATATATATATATATATATATATATATATATAAAGAAAGAACAGTAAGATATAAAATTCGGTGTTCTTATAGATATTTTTATTTTTACACTATAGTGCTCAATGTAAATTTACAGAGCATTAATATTATAAATTAATTGATTTAAAATATGTTTTTTTCACTGTGTAGCGAAAAAAACTTATTTTAAATCAATTAATTTATAATATATATATATATATATATATATATATATATATATATATATATATATATGTATACATATATATATATATATATATATATATATATATATGTATATATATATATATATATGTGTGTGTGTGTGTGTGTGTGTGTGTGTGTGTGTGTGTGAATTTGGGCTGCATTAAATTTGGGCTGCATGTTTCATTAAATAATATAGACAGGATAGGATTAAAAAACATGTATCAATATGGTGATTTTCTTTCGTCTTTTAATGATAATTTCATTAAGCTTATCAGACTATATGAAAAGAATTTACATAAAATAAATAGACAAAACTTTATATTATTTAATGAAACATATATATATATATATATATATATATATATATATATGTGAGTGTGTATTGTGATAAATCAATAAAATAACAACAAAGGGATAACAAAGAGAATATCAAGAAACGAAGAAAAACTGTATACAAGGAAACTAAGAAGAAACAAAAGCAAAAAGACAAAAAGATCGACACCTACCTTAAGAGTAACCAAAAATGCTCCATGCTGAGGTTATCTAGACACAGCAAAAATTCTGCACCGCGTCTCATAATCAGAAAGAGACAAAGTTTTGATTGCTACCGAGGTTTCACGCTCCCGCAATCGTCAAGCGACCAGAACGCTGATAATTTTCATTAACAATCATCCTGATGCTGACTACATTTACTCGTGTTTCGATAGTCTGATCAGTTCATTGAGATCAAATTCGAAGCTGACGTAAAAAACGACCCTCAGTCTGTTGTTAACTGGGACAAAGTATGGCTAGTTAATTCCAACGCTTTCACAGCTCTTTATTAATCATCTGAGAAAACCCTTTTTGCATCAAATCGCCATGGCTATCGCTAACCTGCGGCAGATTGACTCGTTGCTTTTTCTCGGGCTAACATTCTCGGATGACAAGAACTGGAAAGATTTTACTGAATCCATTGCTAGGTCTTCTGCTACGAAAATTGTTTCACTGTGTCGTTCCAAACAATTATTCTCTCCAGAATTTATCTCACACGTCGATGTCTACCATTATTCCTTGCTTAGAATATTGTTCCCACATGTGGTCCGTTGCTCCTGCTATATATTTAGAGATCTTTGATGAAATCCAAGAAAGAATCGGCAAAATTATCGGTCTTGACCTGGCCCCTCAGCTTCAGTCACTTTCCCACCGCCGTAAAGTTAGTTCCGTCTGTCTCTTCTATAAATAATTTCAGGGTAGTTTTTCGAATTATCACTACGGTAACTAGACTTTATGAATTTACGCGCAGTACTCAAATGGCTGCAAGGTCTCACCAATTTACAGTTGACATTGCTAGACGTTCCCAGAGCTTAACAGTTTCTTTTCTCGCACTTCTTTCTTTACGAACTCTCTTCCGGTTCCATGCTTTCTAGTCACCTTTATTTTTATTTTAATTAAGTGCCTTGTCAATCCCTATCTGCTCTCCTGCTTACACTTTATACTCGTTCCCTAATAATGTTTGTTTTCTAATTCTTCCACACTCAGTAACCCCTTGTGACTTAATGGCTATACTGCCCTCCTTTTAGTAAACCCTCATATATATATATATATATATATATATATATATATATATATATATATATATATGTGTGTGTGTGTGTGTGTGTATATATATGTGTGTGTGTGTGTGTACATATATATATATATATATATATATATATATATATATATATATATATATATATATATATATATAATAAAATAACCAAAAAATACTATTCTTAAAAAGCGTGCTCATTACAGAGTAGAGCGAATATAATTTATTCGAGAAATATAACATAAATATGTTACAAAATCACTATAAAAATAGTCATTTTGTTTCAACACTTCTGATGTCTTATCAAGTGATGTTTTTTTTAAAATTTACATTAAAAACTTTAAAAAGGTTCAAATCAACCAAACACCCCTCGAGAGAGGAGAGACGCTGTTACATAAGCTGCAATGACCAATCAAAATACAAGTATATGAGAATTCAAAAAACTTGACAACAAACCTTGATTATAATTATTAATGCCTTAATGCTAGGATTTAACGAAAATAGAAATCATTCTGATTAATATTAAATTTTACTATAAAACTGAAAATAAAAAAAATTACCAATTTTAAATTTAATCTATATTAAGTTTAATATATTATAAAATTATTTAAATAAGAAACTGAGGAAAAATACATATATTTCATTATATATATATATATATATATATATATATATATATATATATATATATATACATTGTGTGTATTTAGGCAGCATTTTTTCATTAATACATGTTTGATTAAATAATATAGATAAGCGTTGTCTATATATTTTATGCAAGTTTTTTTCATATAGTCTGATAATCTTAATAACATTATCATTAAATAATGAAAGAAAATCACAATATTGATACATACTTTTTTTTATTTAATCCGATCTGAGCTTTCGGCTTACATAAGCCATTATCAAAGATGACAATTACACAATATATTTATGCAATACTCGAACAAGAAATTGATGATAGTATTATTTGTTTACATGGATGATTTCCAAGCAACGATAAACACGTGCATATAAGACGCTGAAATATATATATATATATATATATATATATATATATATATATATATATATATATATATATGGGGAGAGAGAGAAATAGATAATCTTACGCATACCTATTTATAGTTTTGAAATATAAAATAACTAAATATTGCCGCTTTCATTTTTATGCCTCAAGGAAATAGTAGGTTTTAAAGACGGATATTAAAAAAGCGATTCGAAAGATAACAGAACAAAGCATTCGAACGTTATACCTCAGTGTTATTTAACTGTTTTTATTTAAAAACAGTCATCTAGATGAAGGTACGGACATTTTGTTACTGGGAAACCCAATGAATCGAAAAATATATTATCCCGCCTACGAAGTCACATCTACAATCGAAATGAATCTATCTAAACTCAACATAAAAGACGTTAGTACTATATCTAATATAATAAAAGACTTTACCATTACAAAACAAAACAATAAGTTAAAACCTGAAGGAGTAGTTTACTCCATATTCTGTAATATTTGTCACAAAAAATACATAGAAGAAATCTCACGGAATCTAAATAAATGATTATATGAACCCAAAAGGGACATTTTACAAAATAATATATCAAATGCATTGATTGCCCACCGTAATGAGACTGACAACAACTTTGACATATAAAATGCTACCGTGATCAAAGGAGAAAATAATTCACTGCGACGTAAATGTCTAGAGAGTGCATTAATCGCAAGGCCATATACAGTAAATTTGCAACCTGGCACTTACGTCATTTCACCATATATGGCGGATCTTCTAATATCAGAATGTGCAATACTTAGATACAAAAGTGATGGAAAGCGAAAGAAAATGACTCTAAATTACTTTGGCTGAAAACAAATTATAAAATTCCCAGCATCTCTCTGTCGTGAGCAGGTGTAGTCCTGACAACTTAACGAAATTAGTCCGATAATGTGCTATTGGATGAAAACCGTCACAAGTAAAATTTTCCACTTTGTCAGAAAATGTCCCAAATACTGTTCTTGGTATATCAAAATATGTATCGTTATCTGATATATATATATATATATATATATATATATATATATATATATATATATATATATATATATATATGAAGAAATATAGTCTTAAAGTGTGGTATATTTATGGGATAAAGTGCTGAATATCAGAGATAGAGCGTGTTTAAATATAAAAGTGAACATAGAAGTCAACACTTAGAGGCGACAGTCTGTTTCATCCTAGATGCAATCGACAGGCCACCTGACGATTGGATCTAGCATGAAACAGACTGTTGCCTCTAAGTGTTGACTTCCATGTTCACTTTTATATATATATATATATATATATATATATATATATACAGCAGATAACATTAAAAAGATTTTAGAGTTTCATGAAAATAAGTGGATACGTTTAAAACCGCACTATCCAGCCGGGCTTAACCATAAATTTAACAATATAGATAGTATTAATATATAACCTTACAAATTGAAACCTTGCCAGATTCCTCACCCATACAAGACAGACATGCTTACGGAGTTGTTGAGGCCTCACACTTATACACGCACCCACACAAATATACACATTTACACACATCATCCGCACTCATTCCTGAATGAGTCAAATGATAACACACACCCATAATAATATACACGCTTACGCACATCATACTCACTCACTCCCGAAGAACCAAATAACACACACACACACACTTAAAAGAGATACATCTCCTTTCCAGAAATCAATAAAACTGTCAAAATGACCAAGGAAATTTAGAGCAGCATGATACCATCCAGCTCTTATCTCAAATAACAACTTAAAAGAGACTGACCAACACAAAATCAGACCAAAATTCATGTTAAAAAAACAAAAAAACAAATAAAAACTGCAGACAAAAGTTCATTTTCTCAATCAAGACATTCATTTCTGTAGTTCACTGCTCCCAGGAAGCAGAAAATTATTTTTCTCCTGATGATGGCCATGTTGGCCGAAACAAGTCGAGGAATTTAAATGAAATAATAACAAAAACGAAGGAACATTAATATACAACCCAGTGTGTCTGAAGATTTTAATTTTTTAATATTTTTTATTGTTCAATATACATGTATATATATATATATATATATATATATATATATATATATATATATATATATATATATATATATATAAAGAGAAAAATTTTGTACCCCAGAAATTATATATGGATTTGAAAAGATGGAAACCATTCTTTTAAAGATAACTTTTTTGTTCAACACTTCTTCACAAAGAATCTTCCGAACAACAATATTTAAAACGCCGAAACTGAAAAAGGTAAAAACCGGTGGGAGGGGAGATAAAGAGATACGATTAAAATAAATTAATTACTAAAAAACAAACAAATCCGTGTAAATAAGGTCCTAGTGAGTATAAAACAGAAAAATAAAGGGTTACTCATGACCCACTCATGAGAAACAGAGAACGAAGAAAGTTCTCCTTCAGCCTGCACAATGTCGATCACAAAGTTTGATGTAAACCGCTTTTAAAAACCGTAAATGTTTAACCGATTGGGCCATGAAATGTATAAAGCTTCCACAAGAACACCATTTACTATTTTTCATAAATTAGATAATAAATTACATCACATAGCATGCTCTATAATTTAACTTTACTCACACAGTTATTTAAATAATATCTTAGAGCGAGTTAAATTTAAAATTGAGAAACCTAACACAATACTTTTCTTCTGTTTGTAAATGTAAGATACCAAATATTATCTCTAGATTTACCCTGATAAAGATCGTCAGGGGGTGCTTTATATATATATACATATATATATATATATATATATATATATATATATAGAGAGAGAGAGAGAGAGAGAGAGAGAGAGAGAGGGAGGGAGTGGCACCGAGACCAAAACTGAGCGGCGACAGCCTGTTTAATACTTGAATGCAATCATCAGGACATAATATTTATTTTTGCATAAATACAAAATATGTGCCACAAGTTCAAAATTGGGAGTGGGGAATTCAGGTTTTCATCTGACTTGAAAACTTAGCTAGCCACAATCTCTGATCTAAACAATCTATACACTATTCCTTGCACGAAAACGCCAAATTCTTACTTTGCATTCTTGCTACAACCGCCATAATACCTCAAAGACTATGAAATCCGAACTAGTCCCATATGTACAAATTGCCTGTGGAAAGTGGGGAATAAAAATAACAAAATTTAAAAATAAAAACCCCAAGGAATATTTACACTATGCATAATACTATATATACAAAACAGTTTAGAAAAACTCACAATCCTTAATTATGGCAGAAATTTAACTGAACGAAATTTATGTGGAACGTGGATAAATTAAATCAGTTATTCGACAAAACATACACAGACATTCAGACACTCACAACAAATACGAAAACATACTCGAAAGTCGAAAATGTACCGCGTCCATCAGAAAACTAACATTTTTGGTCACCTAACTGGAAAGTGGACGGGGATTTCAATTAAAGAATGTGGGAACAAAAAAAAAAGAGTCAATGATCATTCATCCCCTAGCTAAGTTGGCATAAAAAAGTAAACGCAAAATAATCCGAAACTAACCTATTTTGGGCGAGTTTGCCAATGTTTAATACAGGACCCCCAATATCCTGATGCCTAACCGGCATCAAAATGCCAATCTGTTGGCTGTTCCCACCTGAAACATATGCACAAGACTCATCCATCTTTTGCCAAGTTCTGATGAAGGGATTCATCACCTTTCCGCCCTGATCTTGATTTTAAGCTGATGTCGAACGAACAAGATCATTTGGAAAGAACTTCCCGTCTCCATAGAATTCGCTACGTCGCGTCGTTTATATCACGCCAAGCATAACACATAGCAAGCACAAGAAAACATCGTGCTTAGTCTTAATTAACGAAGTTACCACATTGCTACAAACAGAACTGACCTCGGAAGAAGGTGTGAGTTAGTGTCTCCACTGACTAACCGCAACGAACCCTGTTGGGTGAATTTCCCAATGACGGTGAAGAAGGTTTTTTGTCGATCCAGAGAGATCTTCGCATCACCAGCCATTATGAGACATTTCAACACAGGCACCTAAGGTCATATGAAGCGAGTCTCCTGCTTCGGTAAAACGAACTGGCCAAGCAGGCCATCTTGAACGGAACCATTCACTAATACCTTATATAATGCTTTACGGGAAACGTCTGGATGTCGGAAAAAATCATCTGTCGTCTGTAAGAGGAACTAGAGAGCTAACCGGCATTCACGAGGGAAGGAGCACTCGCTCCGAGATAAACAATGTGCCTACTTCTCGCACGAGTGAACACTTCTTGGGGACAGGAACCAGACACCAAGAATCCCTACCGACCCATCCGTCTAATAGAAAGGCCCGGGTAGAGAGATTCCCTTCAACAGATTTATCGCGGTTGATCTTGGCCACTATCACCGTCTCCTACTATCTGACCTATTTGCCGACTTTGGCTTGCTCAACAAAAGAAAGGAAACGTCATCAGTATAGGCGGAGTATTTGTACAGGGTGGCAGCACATAGTAATCGAAATTCCGCGTAGGACCGATTCGCCTTTAAGTTACGAAGGAATAGCTCCTACGCAAGAACGTAAAGCAAAGGCGAAAGCAGACAACCTTGATAAATGGAGCAAGACAACACGAAAGTTCCAATCGTACCACCTTCCCTTCCGATACCGCACCGGAAATCGATTACAGAATTCGGATCCAAATGCAAAAGTACGGCCAGAAAAAGGGGGTCCGAAACGAGAACCTCCAGAAAACGATGGTCAACACAATGTCTTGGGCTGATCTAAATTGATCAGCGTAGCTTCACTATCGGCTTGCTCGATCATCAAGAATACCAAATGAAGGTTGTCCTGAATAATCATACCATTCACAGCATGTCTTCTCAGAGCCAATCAGACTAGCCATGGCATCCTGCAAACGGCTGGCTAAGATCATGACTAAAATCTTCAACTCTGGTATTTAATATCGTCAAAGCGCTAAAGTTACTATTCCATCCCCACTGTTCTTGTTTTTGCGTAGCAGCTTGATCACACCCCTGGTGAAGCGTTGATTTATAGTCCCCTGCTTCATACACTTATTGTAAATAGGCTCCAACAAATACAGGCGATTGCCTCAAGTAGAGTTCGCAAAGAAGGCCATCTAATCCCGAAGTTTTTTCCTGGTCAACAAGCTTCAGCTCTTCCCGGATCTCAGACTGTAACGGGACCGCCGCACCCGGCGACTCCAAGCGACTCGAGGTGGAGAAAGTCGGCCAAATGGGCATCGAACTGAGCAGGGCTCAAGACAGACATCCTGGTGAACACATCCTGAAAGTAATCGCGAAAAGATCCTGAAAGTAATCGCGAAAAGCCTCACATATACCCGCGTTTATAATCACGCTCTGCTTATCCGGCAATGTGACGCACGCGATACGCCTAGTGGATGCACTTCTAATTCCCTCTGCACGCAGTTCAGCGCCCATATTCGTTGCCTCGGAAGACATTCTTTTTAACCTAATCCTAACTACAAGAACTTGATCCTTCTTGGTAAGCAAAGAGGCCAGCTCCATCCTAGGTAAGGCTTCTTCCCCACTATCACGAGATTTAATCGCCCGATCAAAATTTGCTTCACTTTATGTTGTGGTAGGATCCACCTAATTTGCATAGCGGAGTACCGACGATATAAATATGGTTGGTACCGGAAGACAGGGAGGCGAATCAAGAGATCCAACTAGAGACTCTGCCCGACTGCGACTTAGTCAACACATTCTCCAGGAACGGTCTTCCCAGGAATATACAAAAGACTATATGTAAATATTGTGTACACTTTCTTGTTTCAATACATTTTATTCTAACTACATTTTGTGTTTGCATTATTATTCCATGCATTAGTCAAGTTACAACACTTTACATTTGTGCTGCTATGCTAATTTGACTGAAACGGTGAAGACAATCATCAGTAAAGGACCTACATTTCTATTTCAATAAAGCCCACCACTTATTCTCAACCACAGCCCCCGTTAAATTCTGCTATAGTATTAAGAGCAACAATCCTGGAAATTTCGCTCACCAAATAGATGCGTTCAATTTCCAATTACCTTAGACATATATAAGTTTACACGAACATGGACGAGCCTACGATCCGAGTAAACTATATAATGGAAATTTGGAAAACCTAAGAATGCAACATCGATTCTCTTAACTAGAACTCGTTCGAGCTATCTAGAACACACCACCGAAGCCGAGCCGCCCCTATTAGTCCAAGTTCACACTACCTCCCAGGACTTCTCATTGTCATACTAATCGACAAGATCGAACCTATCGATAAAGTATCGAAACTGATTCACATTCAGGTTGTTATTACCCAATGTTTCCCCTATAAATCGGGTCAAGTACGGCATTCCAATCGTCCGCTAAAACTACGTGTCTAGACGTCGTCAAAAACAGCTTGATCCGCCGAAACAAACCAAGCCGCTCTGCATGGTCATTGGGTGTATAAACTCAAATGAGACGAAGAGACTTATCATTTATGATAACATCCAGCACACAAAGCCTGCCCGTAGGATCTGCGAAGAGAAGAGTATACGCCACATTCAAAGACTTCATCACTAGCCAGGAAACACTTACATCAAAACATTGTGAATAGACAAGCCTCTTAGACAGTATATTTTCAGGGTCGCTTGATGAAACCCGGGTCTCCTGTACACATGACACATTCACACCGAGATGCTGAAGATCGCCAGCGAGTTTAGAAGACATTTTAATCTTTTACTTTGCGTGTTTGTCTTAGTGCCTTTTACGCTTACTCTTTCGTCACCCGGAACAATTTTTCCCTTAAATTGTAGATGGGTTTAGATTTTTTTCTTTTTTTTTATTTGATTCCAACGATGGACTCCTTTGGCTTTTTGAATTGGCCGATGTTTTTGGTTAACTGTTCGGTCTATGAGCAGGGGAAGGGTTGGTGGTGTTTATGAGTGTAGCCTTTTTTGGCAGGGATTTTGAAATGGGCGCTTTTTGAGGGTGGCCATCTTGGATGGAGTTCTCGTTAAGGATTTTCGGACAGGAGGTAAAGCCATGATATATATATATATATATATATATATATATATATATATATATATATATATAAAATGAATGGAGCACTTTGGCTGATTGGCATTTGTTTACATTTGTAAAAACAATATGCTAGATTTAGTTGTGTAACTCTACCGAGTGAAGATAGCTCTGGCTGACACCAAATTAGTTGTGTTTCAATCCTGGCTTGAGGCATTCGGATGTCTAGTCGCACTGGGGAGCTGTGATACAGCGAAACAGTACTGTCTGTGAATGACGAATGACATAATATATATATATATATATATATATATATATATATATATATATATATATATATGTTTATATATATATATATATATATATATATATATATATATATATATTTGATTGAAGGAGAAGACTGCGCTGAGGAAGAGGGGCGCTCTGCTCGAGATTGCAGTGATCTTTTAATCTTTAGCACTTCTTGATCTAGTTTCTCTTTTTTCTCAAAATACACCTCGTTTCATCATTTCATTGATTTAATCTTGACGGCATTGTTGGCTGGGTCATCGCCTTTGTTACGGGTAGAGGAAGTGGGACGCGTCTTTACCCGTGGGTGCTTCCGGGGACTGGGATCCAGCTGTCCGGAGCTTCTCTCTGGAATTTATAAACGACCAGTCATTCCCGCTTTTCCTTCTCCGTGAACGCACAAGCGGCTGGCATAGACTTTTTGGGAAATGGGGACAGTGCGTTGACCCAAACGGGGATTTTACCACACCGTCCGTTGGTATGCCCATCATAAGCGATACGGAAATAACATACACGACCAGAGGGGAAATTAGGTCGGCGGGGACCAGAACTCCAAAGTCCTTGTTCTCTGGGCAGCAAGAGGAGAGGTGACCGTCTCTCCACTCTTCTAACAGGTTGGTTTACAGCTGGTCACAGTGACCGGTATTTTCTGGTTCTCTACATCCAGGTAGTTGGGGGCCGAAAAAAATAAAGAATTGACCAAACAAAAAGAAAGAAAGAGTAAAGAACAAATTTAGACACAAATTTAACTATTTCAACAAAGTGTTGCGGAAAATAAAATAAAATAAAACTAGTTAAACATAGAAAGAGTAACAACGAAAAAAAGTTAAAACTTAAGACGAAAAACTGGGTTTACTAGCAGACGAAGGATATTACAAAGAGATGTAATGTGTAAAAATAAAATAAATTTACTTCCAAGACACGAACAATAAAACAACGCAAATGTTTGTGGGGAGGTCTTTTAAATTAAACAAGTAAAAATAATACAATCAATGCAAAATATTTAAAAAAAACTTGAGATTTAAATGAAACTGACGTGTTGCAAAAAATAAAATAAAATAAAATTCGCCTATCAAGAAAATAAAATATCCGGAACAAACCGAAAAATAAAATAAATTTGACAGAAAGTCTTGCGTAAAATAAAAATTTAACTGCGAAATAGAATTTAAAAAATGGTCTTTAAGAACAAATTTAAACACCTACAATAAAATAAAATGCAAGAAAAGAAAAATCAATCAAAAACACTAATGCAAGAAATAAAAGGACGTTAGAGCAGAAAAATAAAATTAGCTTTTTGCTGGAGGGGGGTGAAAAAAACTGAAAATGAAAAATAAATTACAAAAATCGCAAAAGATGTAAAATAAATGTAACGAAAATAACTTTAATATTTTTTTTAGCTATCTTGAAAAAAAAATGAACGGAAATTTTGTGGTGTAGTCTATGCAAGACTTAAACAGTCAGACACAAAGCTAAAAGGCAATGATCAGGCCATGAGCATCGTGTTTTAGCTCAAATATTTTTATATGCCTTGCAATGGTGCATTATGTTTAGCAAGGTCTATTGCATTATTTGCAGTTTTTTTATAGGTTTGTCTCTTATCATTTTACTCATTATTCATTAATGATTACTTATTTTACTTATTTGCTGTAGATTATTACATTGACTTGAGTTTATGTTTGTATTCGAAGAATGTTAATTTGTTTATTACTTACTTACGCTGTTCATTTACATTTCTTTTTTTAATTTTTCCGTGTGTTGGTTATCTTATTTGCTTTGTTTAAATTCTGAACTTTGTCTGTTTCATCTGCGTTGTATATAGGGCATACATTTGCATTCTTCCTGATAGTATTCAAGGTGTTTTTCATTCTTCAATGTTCCGAACAAAAGATATACATTTTACAGCCGCTAGATGCTGAAAAGCCATCGGGCCTATAGAAAAATCTGAGATGATGAAGTCTTGATAACATGCACATTTCTTAGTAGGAATAGTTCCATCTTATTAACCTCAGTTTAGCGTGCCTTGAACATTAGCTTGCATTTCTTACACTAAAATCATGGTTAAAATTTCTGGTGAAATAAAGATAAAGTCTGTGATTTTGAAAAGGAAACAGAGTGACAACCATGCGACTGTGAAATTTCAGAAAGTGTGTTCGAGCCACTCAAAAGACGTTTTCTACTAATGTAATTTTCTTAGTGAAAAGTAAACTGGAAGAAAGATTATGAGAGTCTCAGTAGGCAATCTAAAGTTAAAAGCCAGAAACATGAGCAGTGAATATAGTCTTAATAGTTCGGTTTACACTATGCATTACGAAAAAAAGTAACAAGAACAAGGATATTGCAGAAAAAAAAAAACATATTTAACCAAACATTTAACGTGGGACACTTGAAAGTGGCAAAACGTAATTTTTATGATAAATGCAAAATAGTGTTGCAAAATGACAGAAATATACAAGGCAAGATGCACTACAAAGACTGCAAAATTTGATGTTGGGCACATAAGGACCCGAGGTTACATTGAAAGTGATAGTAGAAGAAAATCTGCCAAAGTTACTGCAAAACAACAAGGAAATCTATATTAGCTTCCTACGGCTGAACCTCCTACCAGATTATCGAGATGAAGATAACTTTCAGCATCACAATGAACCTAGTCAAACATCACGTGAAACAAAATGGTTTCTTATGGATAAAGCTGTTTAACGTTTGGAAGTCTGTCTATCACAAAGTATAGATCTCAAGATTGAAGCACTGTGATGAAGAATGTATAAACAAGTGTTTCACTGAAAACCGCGCAATCTACGAAAGCTTAAAGGATTACGAGCCAAAATTATGGGGGAAATTACACATGCGAAAATCCGGACCTTGTTTCATTCAATGCCATATTAATTTGAGGCCATTATTCGAGCCAAAAGCAGCAACACTAATTACTAACTCCATACATTGATATGTATCTTCTATGATAATTAAGATGCAAAAAATGTGAAACATTTATATATCAACATAAGAGCTGCTAAGTGAAAATTATTTGTGATTTTTGCATGGCCTTATTTCACCATCACAATGCAGCATTAATAAAAATGCTGTAAATTACTTTCTGCCCCTCAAAGATGATAAAATATACTAAGAAAAGTATACTTCTAAGCACTATCAATTTTCTGGTTACTTTAAAAAAAATATTTTCCAAGATCGCCGAAATGTTTTCACGACTATGTATATATGCAAAGTATGTATGTTTATATACGCGTCTCTGGGTTTTAGGCCTGTGTGATTGTGTTGAAAACAAAGATTAAATCTGACACCATGATTAAATAAAATACAAATTAGTATAATATTTACATATTTATCTCCTTTCGGCATTTTTTAGCGCCGTCAGATATTATATGAACTGAAAGAATGCAGAGTTATGGTTCAATTTCCAAATACTATGTCTTTTTTCTGTAACTGTGTGTCACTTGTATAATTTACGAAATTCGTGTTTATCGATGTAATCAATTTTAGTTTGTATTTCTGTTTTAGTTTCATCGGTTGTGTAAACATCACACGTTTAGCTTATGGCGTTAGCGTTTATTTTCGATTATTGAAATATTAGTGCTAAAAAGGCGTCTATTAAAAATTCGGTTTATTATTCGGTTTTAAATGAATTGTAAATATAACAAAAATGAATCCTTAATAGTGTTGAATTATCAATGGCTGTCAGTCTGCCAAGAGTTATCTGCTCTTAGTTTTTGCTATCTCCTCTTGTCTCTTCTTTCACAGTCCCTAATGGGAATAAAGCGTTCGCCTCGTGCGTGTGTTAAATGAAACATGTCTATGTGGTTTAATTAAATTCGTCTTCCAGTCTGAAGTATCAAGTCTATTCAAAACAAGGCATGTTTCGATCTGATTGATTATTGACCTTATAATTATCATTTTGAAATAGCAGATTGCATCATGTCGATATATTTGAAGCTTACAGGCTCGTGTTTTCAAATATTTTGGTTAATGCGAATTGCGTTTTCTTGGTAACTTCTATCTATTAAGCATTTATGATTATTTTCTCTAATTACTGTAAATTCCAATTATTGTCTCAATTTAAAACTGATATATACAAACGCCATCAGATATAGACTTGAGGTTACCACAACCGATGAAATCCAAACAACACGGAAAATAAAAATAAAAACTAATCTAAGCTTTATTTAATTTCCCCAAATTCTGATAAAAGCAAATATTGAAACATGTTAAATTTATAAATACTTTCTTACTTATTTAATCACATGTGTGTATGACTATGTATATATCTGTGTGCTTGTCTGCTCAATAAAATGTGTGTGTGTGAAGTGTTTGTTGTGAGGCCTTTTGTTTATTTTTCTGAAATGAGCTCAGAGTTGGCCGCCATTGCTCTTTCTTTACATCACTGAGTTCTTGGCCAATGGCAAAAGTCTGGCCGTCGAAATAGGCGGAAATCCGATTCAAGATTTTTTTTTTATCTTTTTATCACAGCGCAGAATTTCTGTCTCCACGCTTAGCTTGACTTGAGGACCAAGCGTTGCCCTTCGTATATCACTTTCAAATCTTAAATACATCTTTCACTTGTTTCCATGGCGAATCCTGACGTCTGTGCGGTTAATCTTAGATCAAGGCCACTGCTTTCAGATCGGATAAGATGTGAATTATTTAGAAGCTTTCAAAGAGTCGTGTTTTTTACACCAAGTGAAAATATTCGAATATGTTGAATTTTAATTCACCTTCAATTCATATTTGCCTTAACGTTCAGAGACTCCACTAAAATTTAAAGAATTATGTTATATCTCTAAATCTTGGTTTAATTTTCATTTTCATTCCGGATATATACCTACTAAAAAAATGAGGATAGATTAGGTTAGGAATGTTGATTTTACTACGTGTCCAATATTGTATGGATCCTCTAGAGATATATAATGGTGACAATATTATCTTTATCTTATTTTATAAGTATAATGTAATGGGAAAATTGGTTTTGTTTATCGGCAACGGGAAAATAAAGGAAGAAAAGTAATTTAAGATATGAATAATGTATTGGATTTTAATTCTTTTTTTTCTTTGTCTTTTTCTACATGACGCTTCACTTCCGGATGTTGTTTTCGATAACTTGTTATCCGTTGTAGCCGTTAGAGTGATTTGTGTTTTCATCACCGCTCCGTGTTCCTGTCCTATACAACTCGTTAAGTCAGTTACTCGCTGTTTCTCTCTACTCCTCTGTCTTTTAATATATCCTGCGAGCGTCAAGTTCTCCAAACCCTCTTTCCTTCATTTTGTGCTTCTAAAATTTCAACTGCCTCTTTCTGATTCTAAATAAAAGCGTGCATTTTGTTTCCGTTATCAATAAAACTTATTCGTTACTCACGTTGTAAGTCCATGATATTGTCAGATTCCTACTGTCGAACCCCATTTCTGATGCCTTAAATATCTTCTTCATTTGTAATGAGAATGTCCATTATTCGATGCCATATAGGAGGATTGATATTACATCACACTTCAGATCAGCACTTTGTTTCTAACAAAATATTGCTGTATCTCAATATTTTAGTATAAAAAACAGAAAATCCTTCCTATTTACCTATTGTCATATCTAATTGTCCATTATCATGACTATATATAGGGACCTACATGAGATCGCTGGAAAATGAGCATAGATGTTATTTTTCATCTATGCTCATGAAACATTTAAACATGATAAAAATAATTTTTATCGTCTAAATGTTTATGTTATTATCAAGAGGAAAGATGAAAGTATATTTTGATTATTTCTTTACATTTTTTAATAATTTCTAGAACGTCCAAAATTTTCGTCAAATCTCTTGTATTTTTTTGATAAGCAAAATTGACAGAAAATCGATCGTCAGCCATTTTCTTTAGCTTTTGTTTACAAAAGTGAAATTTTCCGTTTAAAAAATCAATTATGATTTTTTTTTAAATTAATTTAAGAATATTAGAAATTATAAAGTTTCTTTAATGTATTTTGAAACAACATTACTTACTTTCTGCGCTGAAAGAATGTACATATAACTGATAGAAAGCCGGGCTTAACAAAGGTGTTGATTGACAAGTGACATGTGTGTGCTTTCATCTTACGGGAGGAAAAGTTATAGTACGGAAGGTGACAAGTGACAGTTTAGCTTTATGTGAACAAATTATTTACCTCGTTATTTTAAGTAGGCATAGCATGAAAAAACAGCTTTAAACTTGACGAAAGAAGAATTTTATCGTCAAAATGTTTATGTTACTACCAACGCAAACCACGTGACGGACTATTGTTTACATGATGCTTCCGGTCTTCCGTACATTTGAGTTTAAGCTATTTTGGGGCACAAAAAACATGTTATATTTGATTTTTAGCTATTGAAAACTTTTTGATTGTAACCAGCTGTATTTTATAACCTGTAAATGATATTTATCTACTTAATAACAGCATTGACTAAGCTGTACAAGATTTCCATTAATTTTAGAATATTTAACAACTTTAATGTAAAAAAAACAAAATAATTTAAAAAATAACAAATAACTATTATAAAAATTTATTTTTCATCGAAAACATTTTTTGCTTTCAGAAAATTTTTATCCATATTCCTACAAACAAGTAAAAGCAACTAAATGCTTTTGAAATTAAATATCTTTGTTTTTTTATTGAGTTTTGTATGTTACAATTCAGAGCTGATTTTAAGGTCGAGGGGTGTCAACTAAAAAAATGATTTTTGATTTCCTCAAAGCCTTGTGCTTTTAACTAATTAATCACTAAAACTGTACAAATTAGAATTTCATGAGTTTTCATAAAATTAATTATGGGGGGCGTAATAAATAAAACATATTTATAATAATATCCATCATTTGTGAATAGTTTCTGAAAGTTTCATTAAATTGTAACAATTATTTTTATTTTTACAAGTTTTTCAAAATTAATGACTGCCATTAAAAAATTCACAAAAATCCGCCATGTTATTTAGTAGGACACTCGCTGATGAAGAGAAACGATGTTTTTCAACCAAAAGTTAGATTGCTCTAATAAAGACAGAAAATTTTTTAAAAATAATTAAAAATTACTTTGTTCTTTCCTCTTAATAAAAATATAAACATTTTGACGATAAAATTTTGTTTTCGTCAAGTTTACGGCCTTTATTATACTGCTCTACTCATTTTCCAGCGATCTCATGTAGGTGTATATATATATATATATATATATATATGTGTGTGTGTGTGTGTGTGTGTGTGTGTGTGTATTAAAATATTAAGAAAGAACAGTAAGATTTACAATCCGATGTTCTTAATAATTATTATTATTTAAAAAAAAAACTGTGCTCGATACAAAACATTAGAGCATAATATTACTTAAAAAAATGAAATAGCTATTTTTTGCAGACACTGTCAAATATTTTCCTTAAATAATGATTAATTTTGAAAAAGTGTTGAAAGATAAAACACACATATTTATACTTGATCTTTGATTAATATTTTTTAACAAATAGGAATGTAATTCTGATATATTGATTTGTAAAAAATAACGTATAGTATGTTAGTTATTAGAAGTAGGAACAGTACTTTAAATATTAAAAATACCACTTACTCATATTCAGATGACCCTTTTAAGAAATTTTTGTGTATAAAACTATAAATTAAGCGGTCAAATAAAAATTCCAAAAACATTTTATCATTGAAAAACGCAGACGACACACGAAAAGTGGATGTCATTGTTTGTGAGCAGGCACCCCTACTCCACCTTAACTTAACCTGATTTTGAAAATAACTTTTATTTGATACATAAGTTGTCTAGGGAATTTAAAACGCAACCACCCCTTATCAAAATGATTTAATTTTTCCGTAAACTTAACAATTTAAAATATTAAGATCGTCTGCGCTTATAAATGAAGTAAATGTCTTAATACACGCTGTCCGCTGATCTGAGATGGAACAAATACATCGAATCAGTTGCATCATCCACCGCAAGAAAAGTTGGTTCCCTGTGCCGAGCCAGGAAATTCTTCTCCCCGGAATCGATCCTCCAAGTATATAAATCTACCATTCGCCTTTACATGGAGTATTGCTGCCATTTATGGTCTGGGGCCCCTGCGTGTTGCCTCAGGGTTCTTGATAAGATCCAGAGACGGATATGCAATGTGATTGGCCCTGATCTGTCATCTCGTCTGCAGTCGCTCTCACACAGACGCGATGTTTCATCGCTCTGCCTTTTCTACAAGTACTTCCACGGTAATTGCTCCGAGGAGTTGCTTTCGCTTGTCCTTAGGCCTCATGAATTTAAACGTCCTACGAGGCTGGCATCCCGTTCCCACCCCTTCACCGTTGAAACTGTGGAACGCCCTTCCCTATTACTGTTTCCCTGACAAATACAATCTCCAACGGTTTAAGTGTAGCGTCAATCGTCATCTCCAGTTGCCGTGATCTATCCACTTCCCTTCTCCACTTCCTTTCATCTTTCATTCCTATCTGCTCTCGCTCTAAATCTTCTGTAACCCCTTGCCTTGACTGACCCTCCGTCCTTCTCTTTCTCCACATCCCTTCCTTTACCACTCCTATCTGCTCTTCCTCCAACACTTCTGTAACCCCATGCGTGATAGTGGCCACCAGCCTTGCTTGGGGTGATATGCTTAAAAAAAAAAAAAAAAACTATTACAAAAATCACTTGAGAATGGAATGGAGTTATGGATTTTAAATTTAATTTTATAATTAAATTTAAAAGTTTAGTTTTTGTTTTGAAACATGGTAATTCCTGTGTCGTAATGAATCATATTTTTAAAATGGAATATATATATATATATATATATATATATATATATATATATATATATATATATATATATATATAATATATATATATATGTAATTTGGCAGCAACTTTTCTTTTAAACATGTAGTCTTGAATGTTAAAGACATCATAGTCTTGCATATTTTCTTTTGAATTTTTTCATATTCTCTAATGAAACTTTTTATACGGACAATACTTATTTCGAAATCATTTTCAAATAAAAAGTCTCATTAGAGAATATGAGAAAATTCAAAAGAAAATATGCAAGACTATGTTGTCTTTAACATTCAATACTACATGTTTAAAAGATATATATATATATATATATATATATATATATATATATATATATATATATATATATATATATATATATATATATATATATATATATATATGAAGAAATATAGTCTTAATGTGGGCTATCTTTATGGGGTAAAGTTCTCACTATCAGAGATAGAGCATGTGTAAATGTAAAAGTGAACATAGAAGTCAATACTTAGATGCAACAGTCTCTTTCATGCTAGACGCAATCGTCAGGCCACCATATATATATATATATATATATATATATATATATATATATATATATATATATATATGAGCTTGATATACGGGAGAACATTTCCTCACTTGGTAGCTTTTTGGTCTTTTTTTTCATTCAGAATTTTTTTATTCCCATCATTTGTACGTGAGCTAGCACTCTGCTATGCACCAGTCCATATGTACTGGGTATGACGATGAACTACATCCAGTAGCACGGCCTTTGATCCGAAGATTGGAGGTTTTAGGAGTGTGGAACCACCTCTTAATTGCTGTTTTTTCCAGGCTCACTCTGTCTTGGGGTGTTATGGTCCCCAATGATAGGCAAATAGTTCACATCTTCTCAATATGAGGTCATATTCTATTCTTGTGATATTTGATCACGATGGCTGGGTGATCAGCTTTGATTGTCCCGTTTGTGTGTATTGTTAACTCACATAAAATTGTTACAAATCACTGGAACAGGGTTTGCACAGGTGGGAAAACACGAATAGGTGCCGATGTATAACAAATGCAAGATTTATATATATATATATATATATATATGTAACAAAAACAACAGAATATGAAAACAGTATGGGATAACAGACTTACAATCAATGAAGGCACTTATCTGATACTGGTTGTTATTTAAATCATTCGTGGTCTATGAATTTGTAAGTTCAAAATATCAAATAGTCAAAATCTTTTTATAATGTCCAAATAAAAGTCGGTCTATATTTCTGAAATGAGGTATTATGTACACTATTTACATTATTCGGATTATTGTCCTCATCTTTGTCGCCATATTTATTACAACGTTTCGGCCGATGTATGCTCCGGCCTTCTTCAGGTGGTTGGAATGTCGAACTGAACCCTTTATTTCGCTCATTGTGGTAGACTGTTCTATTTCCAAGTGCTATGTATAATGGATATCAGTTATCAGTTATCTGCTGTTAATTCCTCTCTCCAAGTGCTCCACCGTCTTAACCGGGTATTGAACTCAAACTCTTTGAGTCCTGTCACTGGATCTAAACAATGCCTTTATCCACTGTGCCATGTGTCCTTGAGGACCGAATAACGTAAATAGTGTAAAAGCCGGTAGTTCTTCTTTCCGAAATATAAAAAATAAGACTCCGGAATAGTGCGTGTCTTTCATCTCCCTCTGCTAAGGGAATTTCATCCATGGACTTTCGATATAATGATAGATCAAGCGACCCCTAAGTCCATCCCCAACTGTTTGGATTGAAGCGGCTGTGAACGGTAGAAAACCTACTTGCTGGAGGTGTGGAGAGACTGGTCACCTCTCCTCCTCCTGCCCAGGGAAGAAGGCCCCTGGGGTTCTGGCCGCTGGCGACCAAAATCCCCCCCCTGGCCGAGACTGTTAATTCCGCGGCGCCTGTAATGGGCCTACCTGCGAAACGAACCGGTGGGGAAAGTCCCGCGGTTGGGTCTTCATCGACATTATCCCCAAAACCGACGCCTTCCACAAGTGTGGATAAGGAGAAGGAAGAGAGGGGAATGGCCTGTCGTAGGGAGTGGCAGCGGGAAAATCCGAACAGCGGGACCTCTGTCCCATCATGACACCTGGGATAAAAACGCCTACAGCCCCATTCCCTCTATCAGCTCTGAGGGAGATGCCTCGGCGTCATATGAAAAATCGGCATCTGGCACTCCAAAACTTAATGAACCCAGCTGGCAGAAGATACTTGACTTGAAAAAACTGAAAGAAAATTTGGACGCAGAGAGGGCAAAGAACCGAAAGTCGCTGGGGCGTCTTGCCCCTCATCCTCTGCCCTGTCTTCCCCTTCATCCTTGACAAAACCACCTCCGCCCAAGTCAGTGTCAAATTCTCCACAAAAAGACTGTTCTTCAAATAAGCCTTCCCCTTTCAAGACTCCATCTGGCATCACACCCTCCCACACTCCTACATGCACTCCTACACCAACACCTTCACAATCCCCTCTAAAAAAGAGAAACAGAAGCCCGGATTTACAAGTTTCTGCAGAAAGGAAGAAAAAAAGCAAATCACCTTATATCCCAGGGGAAGACGTCTGCCGCGTATCGCGGGAACAGGCAATAAGGGGTTTGGGGCAGACAAAAAATCCCAGGTCCTTAAAAATATTGTGGAATTTCCGGCACATTAGTGGTCGCGATGTAGAAGTGCCGGAAAACATTAAAGATGCGAAAAGAGTGCTGACAGTTATTCGATCTGGCCCGGGTACGCGGGAGATTTGCGGCATGATAGAGGTGACAAAAGCGTCCCTGAAATTGGTGCCCCCAACAGCAGTTTTACTGGAACCAAATTTGGATGAAACAAAGGAATCTAAAGGGAGAGTCCCTGTTTTCGTTCACCCATCTCTTTATAGAGCACTTAAGCTAACTTATCCTGCAGACATCGGCGGCTTGTCTCATGATGATACCGTTGAAATTTTGATGGCGTCCGGTTCAATGAGACGTGCTGTCTGAAGGACAACCCTAATTGATTTTGATAATGTCTCTCTGGTTGGCTAGTGTGAATGTCCGAGGCCTGAGGTTGGAGTCTCGAAGGGTGAGGCTCGCTCGCGACCATCAGAGCTTAGGGGTGAATATATGTTGTGTGCAAGAGACCCGTTTTTCTTCTCGCGATTACGAAAACATTCTGTCTAAGGGGTTTACTCTTTATTCAATTCAACATGTTTTGATGGACGCTCGAGGGGTGTTTCTTGGCTGGTGAGTAAGTCTTTGAAGGCTGCGTGTGCTCTTGTCGCGCAGATCCGGCGGGAAGACTCTGCGTGTTGGATGTTACCATAAAGGATAAAGCTGAGCGGTCTGCTTTGTTTCGGCAGATCGAACTGTTTATGGCGACATCACATCGGGTAGATTTAGTGGGGGATTGGAATGCCATCCTTGACCACGATATAGGTCGTATAGGGTTACATTCAATTTCGGGTACTAACAACTGGGGCGTGAAACATCTTCGCGACTTTGTCGACAGGTTTGATCTTGTCGGCAAATACCGGAATGAGCACCCTCAGGGGGTAGTTTGGACTTGGAAAAATAGTGTTAGCTCGGCTGTAGGTGTGCGTTCTAGCGACCGCGACCGGGTTTTACTTAGGAGAGTCGATGTAGGGCTTTCATTATATAGTTTATTCAGATCATAGGCTTGGTTAGGATGGCTGGTTACTGGAAATTCAAATGCTCGTTATTTGGCGAGCAGGAATTCCGGGACCAGCTACTACTAATGTTACAAAGGGAACTGACGGGGGCTGTGGTTGGAAATGCCTGGTGGGACAATTTAAAATCTACAATTCGAACGTTTTCTCCCGATTTTAGTCGTCAACTCAATCTATAGAGATTAGAGGCGCAAACGGCTTTAGAGCAAAGAGTTGATCGGGCAGTTAAATCCCGTGATAGTGGGAAAGTAGCCTTAGCTAAGGCAGAGTTGGCCTCCTTACTTATCAAGAAGGATCAACTTCTGGTAGTTAGGGCTCTGATAAAAAAAAATTGCAATTGCGTGCAGAGGATAGTAGGAATGCATCACGGCGGCATATCGCGAGCGTCACATTGCCGGATAAGCCGACCGTGAGGCTCTTCGGGATTACTTTCGGGATCTTTTTACCAGGGAGACCAGTCTGCGCCTTGCTCAGTTCGACGCCTATTTAGCCGACTTTAGGGTTGTCTGTTTTCTCCTATGCATTAAGTTCTTGCGTTGGAACCTTTCCTTCGCAAGTTAAAGGCAAATCCGGTCCTGCGCGGATTTCCCTAACTGGTGCTACCACCTGGTGCTACCACCTAGGCCAGGTATTCCGCATATGCTGACGATGTTTCGGTTCTTGTGTCGAGCAGAGCCGAGATTAACGAAGTCAGCAAAGAAATCGGTGGTTATGAGATGGTGACAGGGGCCAAGATTAACCGCGATAAGTCTGTTGGCTTGCGGTTGGGTGCGTGGAAGGGATTTTCTCTTCCCGGACCTTTCCACTGGACGGATGGGTCGGTCAAGATACTCAGCGTCTGGTTCGTTCCTGATATCCAGTTGGGAATGAATTGCTCGGAAGTACAAGGGAAGGCCGTGATCGCAATTAATTTGTGTTCTCGGAGCAATCTTTCCTTGAAGAGGAGGGCGGAGGTATGTGTTTCACATATCTTCCCGATTCTCCTTTACCGTCTCTCGGTACTTCAACTTCCGTCTACCACACTAATTTTAATAATAAGGCTCTTGTTCTCTTTCTTGTGGAGAGGCAAAGCCGCTAGGGTATCTCTGGAGATCTGTTGCCTTTATCCATCTGAAGGCGGTCTAGGTATGCCTAGCATTGGGATTCGTCTCGATATGCTTCGCATCGGGTTCCTAGATCGTTTGTGTCGCGATTCGGATGAGGGGGGCGCCTTCTGGAAGGAAGACGCCCGTAGAAATTTCCCATCCTTGAGAAGTGTGCACTTGTGCGAGGAGGAGGCCCACCGTTTACGCCGAGCCGAATGCTCCTTCTACCATGAATGTCGTCTTGCTCTAAAACACCTCTTACGGGTGTCAGATGGCCTCTCCAACCTCCAGGCGTTGTCTCGTAGGGCATTATATCAAGTGTTAGTCAGGGGGTCCGTTCATGATGATCTGATTGACAAGCTCGTTCTTACGAAGCGGGAGGCTCGCTCAATCTGGCCTTGGGCCTCTAGGTGGAAATGTTTCAATAACGATGTGACATCCCTCACCTGACTGGTGATGCGTGGGGCCCTCTGGATCGCCAAAAAGCTTTGCGCAGCGGGCTTGAAGATATCTCCAAACTGCCAACGATGTGATGGGGAAGACGAGACCCTTGGTCACGTCTTCTTTCATTGCAAGTTGGTAGCACCCTTGTGTAAGTTTGTTGAAGGCCTCATTGTTTGCATGTTGCAGGGAAAGTTCTTTGTCCTTGAGGCCTCTACTATTTGTAGCAATGTGGCGTCGCCGTTAACGAAGGCTGAACATTATGTGTTCCACTGCATGCTAGGAGTTATGTGAGTCGGGATTTGGTCGACACCTCAGAAGGGATTCTATGGAGGTGAGAAGTTCACCTCTTCCCAACTGATCTTGTACTTTAGGCATCAACTTAACGTCAAGATTAGGACGGAAAGGCGGCGACTCTCTTCATCAGAATTCGGCACAAGGTGGGTAAAACTTGCTCGACTGTTTAGAGTGAAAGGAGCTGACCTGGAGTGGTACTTTGATGTCGGTTCGGTACAGGATTTTGTCCTTTCTAGGTTGAACAGAGGCAACCCGTCCCGATATTAGGCTAGTTTAGGTTTTTAGTTTGAATCTTTATTTTTCCGTTTCTGGTTGACTTATCTAGGGTATGTATGCTCATTGGCCCCCTTTTATTTCTGTCCCTATTTTTCTTTAGTTTAATTCCCCATCCCCTCCCTCGTTAGGTGGTCAGAGATGTCAGTTCTCTGGTTGTTGCGGGATGACTTTACTTTCGAGTGTGTGTTTTCGTAATTGTTATAGTATATAAATGATTGCGTATTTGTGTGCGTTCTTAGTTTTTTATAATGTTATTTTCCCGCAATTATTTTGTCCAGTTAACTGATGTTTCTGACACATTTAGGGATTGTGGGGGGGGGGATGTATTACTAATCTGATTTTGTTTTGTTTTCATGTAAAAAGAATTTAACTCATATTGTAAATAATCATTGGGGTTTTAAATTGTTATTTTCCCCTCCCCCCACAGACTTTGAAATGTACATTTGAGGACAAGTTAGGATTTCATAGAGAATTTGAGATATTATGGCGGATGTAGTTAGAAAGGTAGGAGAGTATGTGTTGTTTGGTGATAGGACTATTGTTGGTATGTTTGGGTAAGTGTTTGTGACTAGCTAAGTTTAGAATTAAGACAGAAGAACGTACTTCCCCAATACCCTTTTTGGCCTTGTGCCACATTTTGTACATAAGGGCAAATAAATATTTATTCCTATAAGACTTTTACAAAACGTAGGTTGTACAGATCATATAAAGGATATAATAAATTTTTTATAGGCTCCTATTCTTTTTTTCCTATTATGTTTCGTGTAATTGTAATCATGCCTAGTTTAACCAAAATAACACATAATAAATATAGCTTAGGGTGTGCCATTTACTAATAATTTCGCTAATTACTAACTTTTTCTTGATTTGTCTTGCTGAAATTGGGGTGCATCTTATACACCCGTTCGTTTTATTTGCCGTCAAATACGGTATATTTGAAAAACCGCATGAGATTAATTGAACGTTCACTAGTTAATGTGTACTTTTATCGCTTCTGTTATAATATTGAGACACAGGCATGAATTCGAAATGCATGCATACCAGTCACCTGCAAACTTTCCCAGTTGTATTTTCTCAAAAATCATTAATATCACATTCATCTCTATAGCGGATCAATTACGAACCATATTAAATATCATTCTATTTAGTTTCATAGAATTTCCACAAATTCTCATCATGAAAGTCAATGTTCTAATTGCTAAAAAAAAAAAAGCATTCTGCTTCTCTTTTTTTTTCTTTGTCTAAGACAGAAAGTGTAATCTTAGAAGAGTCACTACGTGACGTTTATTGAAAACAGTTTTAGACTAAAGGAAAATCTTTGTCGATAGCCAACGGGTAGACGTGACTAGTGCGAGGCATTCATAACATCCTCGACTTGCTTATAGACGTTGATTTGCTGCTTGGAATTGAAATTAGCAACAGAAAAAAAATGAAACGACTTTCAAAACTGTTTTCGCAGTTAAATTTTACACATTTGCTTCCGGGCATCATCAAAGCGTCGATCATGCAAGATATGTATGTAATTGGTTGAAAAGTGAATTAAAGTGCCTCTTGGGTTGAATCCTATATAAAAAATTAAAGAATTTATCGCTTTTCTAGTGAGTCTTGAATTTTGATTGGTCGAAGGATCTTGGAGAACGGTTAGAGCAGCTGAGAGCAAGAAGAGGTATTGGCATTTCCTTATAAAGAAGTGGATAGCATTTACGATGAAGACATGCCAACAGAAGAAAAGAACCGGGTACGAGGCAGATTTGGGGTATAATCAAGCTTTCAAATATATCTGTGAAATTAGTGCCCACAATGGCGTATAGGAATGACAACCAGATGACAGAATTGAAGCAATTTTGTACAGTGAGGCTCCACTTTTTCGTTCACCTATCCCTTTATAGGTCTTTAAATTTAATCTGAGATGGGCACAGGAACAATGGAACAGGCCGTTCATGTCCTCACTCTGGCCATGTTCAATGCAGAATAGCGAGCCTAACCTTTTTGATAATATCTCTCTCGTTGGCTAGTGTCAATGCCCGGGCCTGAGGTCGGAGTCTTGCTGGGCGAGGCTCTCGCCTTACGTTCAGCGTCTCGGGGTGAATATATGTTGTGTGTAGGAGGCCCCGTTTTTTTCTCGCAATTATGAAAGCATTGGGGGTTCTCTCTATTCAGCATGTTTGATGGATGGTCGAGCTGATGAGAAAGTCTGTGAAGGCGACGTGTGAACTTGTCTTTGCAGATTCGGCGGGCAGGATTTGCGTGCTGGATGTTACCATAAAGGATATTCTTCGTCTTATTGGGGTTTAAGCGCCTGATGACCATTCTGAGCGGCCTGATTTGTATCGAAGGATCGAAACGTTTTTGACGACATCTCGTCAGGGAGGTTTAGAGGGCGATTGGAATGTAGTCATCCAATCTAGATCGTATAGGCTCAAATTCTGGTATTAACAACCTGGACGTGAAACCATTTCGGGATTTTATCGACAATTTTGATCTTGTTGATAAATACAGGAATTAACACTCTCCGGAGGTAGTAGGGAATTGGACTAACAGTGGTGGCTCGGCTATACAGGTGTGTTCGAGATACCTCCAACGTGTCTTATTTAGGAGAGTTGATATATTTCTTTAGGGTGCCCAATTTTGCATTATATCGTTTATTCGGATTATAGGCTTGTTCTGGTTCGTATATTATTAGATAAGGCTAAGGTTAAGATGTCTGGCTACTGGGAATTGTATGCATCATTGTTTTCTGAGTAAAATCCCCGGGGCCAGCTGCTACTAATACCACAGAGGGAACTGACGGGGGCTGCGTTTTGGAATAGGTGGTGGGATAAGTTAAAATCTAAAATTAGAACGTTTGTTGCTGAATATAGTCGTCGGATCAATCTACATAGATTAACGGCGTAAACGGCTTCTGAGCAAAAATTCGATCGGACGATTGAATCCCATGATAGTGGGGTCGTAGATTTAGGGCGGATTTGGTTTCCTTGCTTATCAACAAGGCTCACGGTGTGGTAGTTACGGTTACACTAAAAAGAATGTCCTCTGAAGCAACGAATATGGCAGCTGAATTGCCTGCAGAGTAAGTTCGGAATGCATCTCAGCGACATATCGCGTGCGTCACATTGCCAGATAATCGGACCGTAATGCAAACGCGGGAATATGCGAGGCTTTTCGTGATTAATTTCAGAAGCTCTTCAAAATGTAGACCGGTCTGAACACTGATCAATTCCACGCCTATTTAGCCGACTTTCCCTCCACTGAGGCAGTTGAAGTGGCTGAATGCGAGTGCCCCATCACAGAGTCAGAAAACTGGAAAGCTCTGAAGCAAGTTGGCCGGGACAAATCTACAGAATTAGATCGTCTACCCTACGAAGTGTTCTTGAGGCAGTCACCCGTATTTGTTCCTTTGCTGGCACTGATTTTCAACAACTGATTTTAGCCAAGATCTTATTCAACCGTTTTCAGGATGTCCTCTTTAGTCCAATTGGCTCCAAAGAGACTTGTGATATGAAGGACAGGACTATTCAGGGCAATTTTTATATGGTACGCTTGATCATCGAGTAAGTCGACAGTGAAACCGTGCTGATCAATTTCGATCAGTCTAAGGCGTTCAATAAGGTAGTTCGTCTAATTCTGAAGGCTGTCATTTTGGGCAGCCGGTTTCCGTCCGCACTTTCGCAACTGGATCCAACACATCTGTATCCAACACATCTGTATCCGACTTCCGGTGCGCTGGTGGAAGTAAATGGGGTGCAATCGGAGCCTTTCGCATTGTCTCGCTCCATTCTTCAAGGTTGTCCACTTGTGCCTTTGCTTTAAAGCCGAGATTAGGACGGCACCCTCCATCAGAATTTGGCAAAAGGTGGGTGAGAATTGCGCGTTTGTGTCGAGTAAAAAGAGCTGACTTGGCGGGGTACTTTGATGCCGGTTATTTTTCTCTCAGTTTTAAAAAATGGCTAATCCTGCCCAGATTTAGGATAGTTTAGGGCTGTGTTTTCTCCTTAGTTTTTTCTCCCAAGTTACCTGCGCTAGGGGATATATGCTTATTGACCACTTTTATTTCTGTCCCTATTTGCTTTAGTTTAATTCCCCTTCCCTCCTCCGCTTATGGAGGTGGAGACGTCAGTTCTCTTGTTGATGTGGGACACCTTTCGTTTCAGGTGTGATTTTCGTATTTGTTGTTGTTTGAATCAGTGTGTATTTACGTGATTATTTGAACGAATAAGTGGTTTATATTTTTTTAAGAACTTCCCGCATTGATTTCGTTCAGCTAACTAATGTTTTGACCACAATTAAGGACTGTGCTTTGTTTACTAACAAAAATTTGTTTATTTCCTTGTTAATAGTTTTATTTCATATTTGTAACTATTCATTGGGGTTTCGATTTTTAAGATTGTTATTTTATTCCCCTCCCCACACAGATATGAACTGTACATATGGGGACTATTTAGGATTTTCATAGAGATATTGAGGAAATTATGGTGTATGTTGTAAGAATGGTAAGTAAGAATGCGTTGTTTTGGTGTAAGGAATATTATGGTATGTTTCGGTCAGTGATCGTGGCTAGCTAAGTTTAATGTTAAGACAGAAGAAGACCATCCTTTTTACCCCATTTTGGCCTTGTACAACATTTCTGTAAATGAGTTGAATAAATATCGCTCGTCGCCATGCTATCTAGACGTTTAAAATTTACGCAAAATACTAGACTGGCGTCGAGATCTTATAAATTTGCATTTGAGCTGGTTAGATGTAGCCGTAAATCCTATGCTAGCTGTTTCTTTTCTCGCACTTCTCGCTTGTGCAACTCTATTCCGGCTCAATTATTTCGCGCCAACGTTAATCTGCAAAAATTAAATGCAATGTCAATCACTATCTACTGTCCTCCTGATTATTCGTTTCTCTTCCCGCTCATTATTAATGAGTAAACTCTTTTATGTCTTAGTGGCTTTATTTCCTTGCATGATCTGATACCTATTAAAAAAACTATCTATCTATCTATCTATCTATCTATCTACTATTAGATTGTCTTTGTCATTCTATATGAACACACACACACACACACACACACACATATATATATATATATATATATATATATATATATATATATATATATATATATATATATATATAGGCGTTTGTGAAAAATGTATTTAGCTCATATTGCTGATGGTTACCACTGTCATACTCCTAAAGATTGAGAAAGCGTTTTTAGAGTGTTGTATGAAATGAATTTCGTTTAAATCTAATTAGAAATCAGATCTGTTTACAATACTTTAGGTGCTAGGTCAATGAGAAAAAATAGTAAATAAAAAATGATTTTTTTCATACACTCTAATTCCCCAAATTAACGACTCAATTCTCTTCTCACGGAAAACTTCTGCAGGAAAACATATATTTATTAGTATAACAGATTCCATATTTTTTTCGTTTTTTTTTTTTTTTCGCTTTTGCAAATGTAGCGATGCACCTGAGGCTGCTTGTTGAGTTTTGGTGCAGAAAAACGTGTCGAATGAAGACCACGTTGTCAAAAATAGCGAACGACGAAAACAATTGAAGGAATGAAATTGTTTTATTTCTGAACTTCAGCATAGAGACGGTTTAGCTGGTATCTAGATTTTGGTAATGCGGATAAATAAATACTGTCAATCAAAGCTTTTCGTTGAAGTGCTCATTTCCTCTTTTATGGACGTGAAGCTTCCGGCATGGTATTTGAAACATTAACGTTTGACTGAAGATCGATCGATCTATCTATCTATTTGTCTATCTCTCTCTCTCTCTCTCTCTCTCTCTCTCTATATATATATATATATATATATATATATATATATACACATATATGTGTGTGTGTGTGTGTGTGGTTTGTGTATGATATGTAACAGAGCTATAAGTATGTATATGTATACACATAATATCTAACGTCGATCGCACCAATCGGAGTTTCATGAGGTCTTGAAATATTCAGGTGCTGTCTATATTCAGACCGTTATGTGATTCGCGTTCTCGTGGTGACTATTTAAAATAATGCATTAACTCTTCAGAAATATATATATATATATATATATATATATATATATATATATATATGTGCGTGTGTGTGTCCTGGTTATGACGATAAACTACATCTGGCAGCAAGACTTCTGATCTGGAGAGTGGAGGATTTGATGTGCCTCGAACCAATTTTTAATTGGTGTTATTCCCAGGTCCGCCCCGACCTGGAGTGGTAGTACGAGTTAGGGCCCCATTGACTGGCAAACAGGGCTTATCAGGGCTGACAAGACCCTTTAGTATTATAGAACACGACTGGTCTAGGAGATAGAAAATTCTTACATTTACATATTTATGGAATAAATTGCTGTATAACAGGGCTGTTGCTTTTGAGTTTTGACTTCAATTTTCACTTATATATATATATATATATATATCGCCGGTCAATACTACCACTACTCCTCCTTCGGTTGGACATGAGTAGAGGCTCACACCTTGTTTCTTGTTTAGGAAGGAACTTTCTCTCTCTCTCTCTCTCTGGCCTCTGTATTAGTGCTGCTGTGTTTCTCCGTGATGTGTGCAGTCTGTGGCATTACGTCTTCATTCTGAGGGTACACGGTTGACAGTTCCCTGTTTGCTGTTTCCGACTGGTAGTTAGGAGCCCTAGATCTTGCGTAGCGTCTTCAGCGGCCGCTCTGATGAACAGTTGTATAATATCGGGGTGTCTGTGGTGCCATGTTGCGCATGGATAACTGCCGGCTTCTTTTACCTCAGGCCTTCTCATCTTCCAACCATAATTCCACATGATGACTTACAAAGATCGAAAAAGTTAACCTAAACCAGCCCTTCAAAAATCACCTAAACCCCTCAACATTTCGTTCTCCAACATCCGTGGCATTAGAATCGATTTCTGCAGTGTGGAATCTTTCCTCACTGCAAACTGCCCGGATGTACAATCTTGACTCATTTATGCGCTCCTCTGATCTCTCTGCGGCTGCTCGGTCTCACGCTCTCCGCTGACCTGAGATGGAACAAATACATTAAGTCAATTGCTTCATCCACCGCAAGGAAATTTGGCTCCCTCTGCCAGGCCAAGATATTTTTCTCTCCGGAATCGATCCTTCAAATCTATAAATCAACCTTTCTCCCTTTCATGGAGTATTGCTGCCATACATGGTCTGGCGCCCCTTCTGTTTGCATCGGGGTTCTTGATAAGATCCAGAGACGGGTATGCCACGTAATTGTCCCTGATCTGTCATCTCGTCTGCAGTCGCTCTCTCACAGACGTTTCCACCCTTTCACTGTTAAAACTGTTAAATGTAGACGGTTCTTCTACTCCAATAGCTTCATATCTCACACCTCTCGCCTGTGGAACTCCCTTCCTTATTCCTGTTTTCCTGACAACTATAATCACCAACAATTCAAATGTAACGTCCATCGACATCTCCAGTTGCCTTGATCTATCCTCTATCCTTCTCCACATCCTTTCCTCTAACACTCCTACCAGCACTCACTCCAAATCCTCTGTATCCCCTTGCGTGCTAGTAGCTTTTGTAATTCCGAACAATACATATATGTATGTATATATATATATATATATATATATATATATATATATATTTGAATTGGACAGAGTCCGACAATTTATTTAAAAACATTTATAATATGTTTAACGTTCTTTTTATAGATACAAGTATTTAAGCAAATGCTCTGTTTTATAATAAACAGTGTTAAATAACATTAATACCGGCCGGTAAATGTTATTTAATATTGTTTAATATTGTTTATTATAAAACTGAGCATTTGCTTAAACACTTGTATCTATAAAAAGAACGTTAAACATATTATAAATGTCTTTAGATATATATATATATATATATATATATATATATATATATATATATATATATA
>OZ038480.1:42798963-42848963 GCA_964036315.1 Acanthosepion esculentum
TAAAGTCTGAAGACCAACTTCTCGAGAGCTCCTCTCTGCGGCTGCTCGGTCTCACGCTGTCCGCTGATCTGAGATGGAACAAATACATCTAGTCAATTTCATCATCCACCGCAAGGAAAGTTGGCTCCCTGTTCCGAGCCAGGAAATTTTTCTCCCCGGAATCGATCCTCCAAATCTATAAATCGACCATTCGCCCTTGCATGGAGTATTGCTGCCATATATGGTCTGGAGCCCCTGCTGTTTGCCTCAGGGTTCTTGATAAGATCCAGAGACGGATATGCAATGTAATTGGCCCTGATCTGTCATCTCGTCTGCAGTCGCTCTCTCAAAGACGCGACGTTGTCTCGCTCTGTCTTTTTTACAAGTACTTTCACGGTAATTGCTCCGATGAACTGCTTTCGCTGGTTCCTAGGCCTCATGAATTTAAACGTCCTACGAGGCTGGCATCCCGTTCCCACCCCTTAACCGTTGAAATTGTTAGATGTAGACGTCAATAGCTTCATGTCTCGCACATCTCGCCTGTGGAACTCCCTTCCTTATTCCTGTTTCCCTGACAAATACAATCTCCAACTATTTAAGTGTAACGTCAATCGACATCTCCAGTTGCCTTGATCTATCCACTTCCCATCTCCACATCCTTTCATTCCTATCTGCTCTCGCTCCAAATCTTCTGTAACCACCTTGCCTTGATCGATCCACTATCTTTCTCCACATCCTCTCCTTTACCGCTCCTATTTGCTCTTCCTCCAAACATTCTGTAACCCCTTGCGTGCCAGTGACTTCCAGCCTTGCTTGGGGTGATAAGCTTAAAAAAAATATATTCACATAATTCATCGAGTTTATAAGAATAATACTCAAAAGAATGCAGAAAGCTCTAGACGGCCGTTTCGTCCTTTTTGGAAATCATCTGCAGTGCGCATGCACTACCGAGAATCGAACCCGGACCGTTACGATAGAACGCAAACGTCATACAAGTGGACGAACGGCCGTACAAGGAGTTCTTTGTTCTCTTGAGGATTCTTGTTCTAGACTCGATGCAATTATTCAACTCTTCGAAGTTTCTCTTACATATAGATTGATAGGGTAACGGTATATATATATATATATATATATATATATATATATATATATATATATATATATATATATATATATATATATATATATATATATATATATATTTACACACCAGGAGGAATTTTAAGAAAACAAATTAAGAGAACGTAAAGTCTTCCTGTGACGTGTTTCTTTCGTCCTTTATGACTTCATCGGACAAAATTTATGTTTACGTTGAGACGACTACACATGCGCACCAATGATCGACGCTAGGAATATTAAGATTTATAAATGTAAAAGCCAATAGGAAAACTGTAATGGTAGCCGACGCGTTTCGTCTAATGTGGACTTTTTCTAGGCAAAAACGAAATGAATTTATTAAACAAAGTAACTAATAATAACAGACAAAATGTCCTTAGCAACTAGAAGAATTTAGAGAATGCTATTTTCATACTGTTAACTGAAAATTACGTCAATTACTGCCATGTGTGGAGATACTGTTTTTAACAATAATTGACAGTAATTAAAACACGTGCTGTTTATTCCTGCTAGAAGGTCCAACTACAAAAAAATGCGGACTCAAGTTGAATCCACCCGAAGATGTAAAGAAAAGAAACACAACCGGTATATATATATATATATATATATATATATATATATATATATGTATGTGTGTGTGTGTGTGTGTGTGTGTGTGTGTGTGTGTGTCTCAACAAATATATGTATTAAACAAAATATTTACAAGTGACAAAGACATCAACATTTGTGTTTGTGTGTGAACGTAAAGAGTTTTTATTTTTCTGAATGTTTGTACGTACGTGTATGTGTGTTTCATGGCGTTTTCTCACAAGTGGATAAAAACGCTGATTTCCGTGAGAGATCGTATTTTTAAACGTGTCCGCTGAAATGCAAAGTAGAAAAGAGAGCGAGGCAAGAAGTCGCCCAGTATTTATAGTATAGAGAGAGCGACTCCTAGTGAACAATTAAGAAATTTAATGAGGAATTATCTCCGACACGTCCTCTCGTGAGTCGTGTTATACAAACCAGCAGATCGTCGGGATAAGCTGCTAGGATGGAACTCACCAATTGACCATGAAAGGAATGAGGATGGTTCGCTACAATCTGCGTGGCATGGCGGGTATTAGCCGTGAAGGTCATAACTGGTGGAACTATGTTAATGTAGTTCGTCTGAACACTTTCAATTTAAATAGCGACAGAACAGTTTCCGGCGTTTCGTCTGGGCGAAATGTCTTGTAAGGTGGAAAATAATTTGCTACTCACAAGGAAGCGGAAACGCATTTGAACTCTATCGAGATTGGAAAAAGAAGACCGGGAAGCTCCTGTTCATATATAGCAACTTTTCTTCATTTTTTGGCCTGATCTGGTAAGACTGAAACAACCCGAATTTACTTGAGGAGCTCGTCGGACTGCATAGATCATCAGGTAAATAGAAAACTAATATCCTAGAATGTGGAGACAAAAATATGTGCGGACATTTTAGAAGACAAATTGAAGGAATTGCAAATGAAACGACCTGGGCATGCTTGTGCAAGGAATACGTAATGAGAGAAAACGAATTGCTGCTAATGGCGAGCGAAAATATCGTCGTGAGAATCAATAATGTAAAGAACAAGATCGATAAATCAAAGGGGATTAGCAAATGAAGACGGAGCGGGAGACGAGACAATCAATCACATAATAGAAGAATATGCAGCTAGTTAGCGCAGATTTGAAATTTAGGCATGATTGGGTCGGAAAGGTGATCCACTGGGAAATGGGAATTTCTATTCGTGCCTAATAAAGCAATCGAATATACTCAAAAGAGAATATGTCCCAGAGAATAAAAAATGTAAAATCCTCAGAAAACTTGAGATTTTAAACGAATGAGAATGTAGAACTTGCTACAGAGCAGAGTGAAAAGGTAATATATTGGAACTGAAAGGCAGTATTTGCATCATTTTTTTGTGGGAGACATGCGAACATTAAAAAAAATGAACTTATCGGAAAGTTTGTAGAAACTAGACGGTGAAATATCTAGAGCCGTGTTTCCCAAAGTGAGGAGCACGCCCTGCAGGTGACAATTTTTATTTTTAAGACGGAAATTCGAGAATGGGTTATGAACAGTGATTTTTTTCTAGCGAATCTGTGTGATTATAAATGTGTGTGCAATACATACGGTACATATATAGTGTAAATATATATAAAAATAATACTCTGTATGTATGTACATGTGTAAATACGTGTGTACTACATACAATATATATTTACATTTATAATATATATATATATGAAAAATCTAGTCTTAAGATGTGCTATATTCATGGGATAAAGTGCTCAATATCAGAGATAGAGCATGTGTAAATATAAAAGTGAACATAGAAGTCAATACTTAGAGGCGACAGTCTGTTTCATGCTAGATGCAATGGTCAGGCCTAACAATGGCATCTAGCATGAAACAGAGTGTCGCCTCTAAGTGTTGACTTCTATGTTCACTTTTATATTTAATATATATATATATATACTTACACATATATATGAATTCATATATTCATATATACATATATATATATATATATATATATATATATATATATATATATATATATATATATATATATATGGGGTTTTAAAAACAGTGGCTCCTACTACTAGCTATTAATCCATTACTCTTCAAGTACGAATTGAGTTCACCGAGCCACTGGCGTATTTCTTATAGAAAAGTTCAAAATTACACTTTCTCTCTGCCGTGCGACGATGGCCTAAGGGTAGAGTCTTTGATGCCGGCTTGAAGCAATCAGCTACACTGAAGCGATGTGATACAGCGAAACATTATCTCTGTAGATGACAATATATATATATATATATATATATATATATATATATATATATATATATATATATAAAACAATATGTTTGTAGAAGTTGTAAAATGCTAGTATTAATGATACTATTGCTTGCAATCATAAATTCTTAAGGAAACTTGTGCTAGTATAAAAGGTACGCTAAAACATATTATCACTCATAGGAGAAATTACGAGGGTCATTCAATAAATAAGGTGAATTTTTCGGTATAAGAACTTCTAATATAGATAGAATTTTTTTTTCTACGTAGTCTCCCAGCACTGTCACACACATTTCCCATCTGTGCACAAGCTTCCGTATTCCCTCAGCGTAAAAATCCTTGGACTGTTGTCTCAGCCAGTCGCTCACAACTCTTTTGACTTCATCGTCACTTTTAAACTTCGTACCTCTCGTGAACGCTTTCAAGGGACTAAACAGGTGATAGTCTGAAGGGGCAAGGTCTGGGCTGTATGGGGGATGAGACAGCAGATCTCAGCCCAACTCGTTGATGGTCTGCACCGTTTGGGCTGCTGTGTGAGGCGTTGCGTTGTCATGATCCAAGATGACTCCTGATTTATGAGCCCTGCGCTTGTCCCAACATATAAGCTCAAAGTCCTTGCAATGTCATCCACTGTCAGACAGAATGAGGTCATTGACTGATTCGATCACCTCAGGAGACCTCAATTCTGTAGGCCTCACAGGCCTTACTTCAACCTCAACGATGCTCCGTCCTCCTTTAAACAATTTAGCCCACTTCTAGACATTTTGTTTCGGTGAAACATGTGGCACCATACACAGTTGACATTCTCCTATGAATTTCAACTTGTTTGCACCCTTCAGCAACCAAACCTTGATAACTGACCGTTGTCCAATCCTGGAGCATGCTTCTTGGTCGGCCAGCTTTGTTAGTCGCCAAAACACTCAAAGTTTGTTTTTTTAATCTGCAAAAGAAATTAAATCCATGTGAAAAAGAAGTAAAACAAAAAATAAATAAAAAGAGTAAGCTTCTATTTATATTAGAAGTACTTATACCGAAAATTCACCTCATTTATTGAATGACCCTCGTATACATCCATGTAATAAAGTTTTGAATAAGAGCTCAATTTCTTATAAATAAGAATTATATGACACGGGAGGTCATTTTAAGGCTATAAAAGTTAGGGAACCACTTATCTCGATGATGGCACTTCTATGTAAATATAATATCGTGTCATTACAAGTATTCTCTTGGCTTGCTTGTGCTCATTTTACGGCATGAATAATCAGTAGCTATTGTTGGGCAATATCAATTATCTTATTTATACAATTACTGAAAGAAACTCTGGAACAGTTCCCACAAGCATGTGTTGGGTCTGAGGTAACATTCAGGAAAATGATTAAATTTTAAAGAGAACAGATATTGTTCAATCACTCTATAAACTAATAGATATTTTGTTGTGAAAATGCAAATGAAATTCGAAATATAAATATTATATATATATATATATATATATATATATATATATATATATATATATGATGTATTTTAAATCAACTTTATCATGCAAATACACAATGGCGCCGGCGCACATATATATATATAATGTGTATTTAAAAAGTCATTTTTCAATGAGAGTTGCTACAAAAAAGATCAAAATATTACATTATAAAAGATAAGAGTTTTTATTGAAATTTTTTAGATAATTTATTTTGCTTAAAAGAGAGCGTAAGTTTGAATAAATATCAGTATTGCCCGATCTTGATTGACTAAGCGTTTTCAATTCGAGTTCTGATCTATCCCTAGATCAGCAGTCACATTTTCCAAAGATTTTACGTGCTTATAATTTATCGTGTGCTGTAGAAATAAAATTGGTAATGGTGATTCTTCAGTTGTTGAATGGATCTATAACCGGGAACTCAATGAAAAAAATATTTTGCTTCCTTTCGAATACTGTAATTCTTTTTGGTTACGTCTTCTGATATATATATATATATACTTTCTTCGCATTTGATACAAACATATATATATATATATATATATATATATATATATATATATATATATATATATATATATATATATATAATGTGTATATATATATATATATATATATATATATATATATACACATACAGACCAACGCACACACATATATATATTGACACATTTATATATATATATATATATATATATATATATATATATATATATATATATATATATATATATATATATACTTATATCATGTATATAATGCCTTAAAAATTCTAAGCCTTGAAGCAATCGCGTATCTAGCGACACTGATGAGCTTTGACACAAAGAAACAGCCTGTGTGGACTACTATATATATATATATGGGGGGGGGGTAACAACGTAGATGTGCTCATAGAAGACAATTCACACAGTATAAAGATTTACTCAAACATGAATATCCACCAACTTAAGCTTTAGAATAGAAAATAATGTATTAAAAAGTAGATTAATTAATGCATTAAATATATATATATATATATATATATATATATATATATATACGTACGTATAAATATTTTTTATATACGTACCTATATATATATATTTATATACGTACCTATATATATATATATATATATATATATATATATATATATATATATATATATATTTATATACGTACCCATATATATATATATATATATATATATTATATACGTACGTATATATATATATATTTATAAGGTACCTATATATATATATATATACGTACCTATATATATATATATATATATATACGTACCTATATATATATATATATATATATATATATATATACGTACCTATATATATATATATATATATATATATATATATACGTACCTATATATATATATATATATACGTACCTATATATATATATATATATATATATATATATATATATATATATATACGTACCTATATATATATATATATATATATATATATGTACCTTTATTTATATATATATATATATATATGTTTGTGGTGCGTGTGTGTGTGTCTAAAATGAAAAAATGCATTTTCTTTATAACCGACATTATTTCCTACAACTTCAAACGTTATTTTGTGGATGCCTAAGTTTGCAGAGACAATCTGATTTGTACTTATTTGGTGCAACTTTCGTCGGAGAGCCATCACATTCGAGATTCTTAATAAATTAGGTAAACTCTCCGGCGTACGTAATTCACGTTATTTAAATGCAGACCATCCTTTCAAACATGTAACTCCAGAAAGTACGTATCGATTTAGTAGGAAATATTTAACCATACGTACGACTGCTCTTCATTGTGGCCATGTAATATTATTCCCAAGTTATACAGCATTATTGCCTTAGGCGCAGATTGTTCTTTATTCCATAAAGTGGCAGATTCACATGCGTGATAGAGGAATGGTTTTATACCCTATGTATCAAGCTAATGATTGTGCAAATTTCGGTGATAAAATTGAAGCTGTGCTGTGGAAGTATTTTTTTTTCTTAGTGATAAATGTTTTCACTTTTCGACTAAATGTTAATCTTATATATTTATCACATTAAACTGAAAATATGTATAAAGTCTGATTGGTATCATTTTATCCCTGGTTGCGTTTGGTCAAATTTTTATATTGCTGTTTTTGTTACTTTTTATGTCGTTTTTATGCCGTTTCCTCGCAGATCATTTTATTTATTTGTTAAAGATATATGGGACCTTTTGTTTATTATTATTTCTTTGTCATTATTTGTTTGTGTTGCTTTTATAGTATATGTTCTAAGAAGAAGAGAATTGTCCAAATATCTAATGGCAGTTTTAACTCTGGGTGAATTTGTTATCTTAATTAAAATAGCGGAGTCTGAGCGTGTTCTTTATTTTTATATGAAGGGGTTGACAGGTAGCGATTATTGAATTAATTTGAGTCTTCTAAAAGGGTGTATATATTTTTCGATATTACATTTTTAAATGAATTATGATTATTTCCAAAGGCGGATATTTTATTCTTAATTTTAGGATTTTTTTCGAGTTTGATATGGCATCGAATTATCTGGTGTATATTTTTTTTTCCTAAGCGAGACGTAAAATATTTATGGATTATATTCCCATTAGGCGACCCGATGAAGATGTCATCAATCTGACCGTGGATGTTGTGTTGGTAATCATTTGAAACGGAAGCTAGCGTTAGTAATCCTCACTAATTTATGCACTGGTGTGGATTTTTATTTTCCACAATAAAAGGTAAATTTCTTTTTACATACCTTCAATAATCTTGTTTCTCCTTTCATTAACTGAGACAATAGTACCTTTCTTCAGGTGTCGTATTACGTACTCTGTTGTTGTAAACTTTTACAGAATAAATTTTATTTATGAATTCCTATCTGACTATTATGTTGGCTTTAATCGTTAGTATTCGTATTATAATTTATTTAATATTTTTGATAAGTTGTTTATGCAGGAGTGGATTATAGAAAATACGGGATTACAAGCAATGTCGCGATTATCAATGTTGTCATTTCCGTATGTGAATTAACATTGAAAAATTTTGAGTTCATTTCATCATTCATATCTGTAACAAATTTGTTGACGTGTTTCTCTATGTGATCGATTATAATTTTGTTTAATATTGTCCGATGGCTGAGGGTCGTTATTACTTTGCAGTTGTAATCATGAACAACGCAGAATGAGATATGGTGATGTCTGCTTACTTTTAAATATGTTACGCTTCGATCTTGGCGATCAACTCTACTTCGTAAATGCCCATTACATGGTTAGTATGTGTATTTTCGTTTGCCACTTCTTGCTCACATCCTGGAACCAACGACGCATCACACGTTCATTTGTCTCAATAAAATCTCTGAGACAGTCTGGAGGAGGCCACAATCCGACGAATAGGCGCTTTTACTACAAATCACTGCATACGTTACTCTCTAAATCTCAAATGATTAGTACGTCAGAAGATCACCAAAGAACTCGGAAAATTATTCCGACCCTTTCAAAAATAATGCTCTTTTCTGTGTTTTATTTTCGTCCAACACACACACACACACACACACACACACACACACACACACACACACACACACACACACACACATATATATATACACACCAGCAAACACATACATGCACACACATATACACACACATATACATATTTGGGCAGGAATCATTATTTTAAACATCTTTCGTTAAATATGACGAACAAGGAGAATTTGAATAATTTTTTTATTTAGATTCTCCAGCGTTCTTACTTTGTTCCGATTGGTGGGATTGACTGAGTAAAAAGAATGCCCATATCGTCCATTGTCGCAAGTGCTTTCGGCCACTTCCTCGGCCGTCTTGCTTCCTTGAAATATAACTATATAACTATTTGGTTAAATATTAACAAAAAGTCCTTAATAATCATGCATTTTTCTGCTCTGGATTAATTTAAGTTAATATTTGACAATATTTCTTCCGCTGTCCAAGTATGTTCGCCTAGCGTTAGCCATTATGGCAGGCTTGCATTTGTTATATCGCCAGTCAAACAGATTTTTTCCGTGAATTTTGTAGTGTTAATTATTATTATGTCAAATTAACATTTCACTTTTTCTTATTCATGTAGTCTGAATTTGGTGTATTTGGGTAACATTTTATCATTTATAGCTTGATCTCATTCGCGAATAACTTAACCCATAGGGTGGTTGCGGCAGCGTACGTAGCCGTAGTAGCAGTGATGACTCAGTCTGTCTAAGCCCAGTCCTCTCAACTGAGAGTTTTCCTTATCCTCAGCTGATTAACAGTCAAGGCTTATCGGTTCACTCTGTCCGACTATATACTCATAGCTGGTAATTTGGTGTAGCAAACGCGACTCGAATACGAACTCGGCTCTCCCATTACACACAATTGTTCTTTGTCAATTTTTCTTTTATTTATTTTGCATTTCAGGAAGAAAATCTGTAACAGGCGATATGAGAAAAAATAAAATAAGTCTTTGATGATATCTAAGCCAATAAAGAGCCGAAACAGGAATTTGTAATGGAAAAATAATTGAAAAATGAATTAAAGAAAAAACGATTTCGTCGTTATTTAACCAAAATAGTATAAATTAAAAATCGATGAAAAAATACAACACACATATTGTCATCCACAGACTGTTTCGCTGCTGCTCTTCAGTGGGACTTGACGTCCGACTGATTTGACATCAGTCAGATATCACAACCCTAGGCCATCGACGCACTGTAGAGAAGAAGTTTTTTTTCCATACGAAATACCCCAGCGGATAGACGACTCACGTTAGACCTACGCAACCGCAACCCACTAGGCTTCATTCAAACAAACACAAAATATACTAGCAAAATATACTAGCAAAATATACAAGGAAATTAGCTTCATCCACATATAAAAAAAAGGATTCAGAATAATGGAAGCATTAATAATAAAAACGAAAAGGTCAACACTCCATAAAATTAACTATGAAGACGGCCACAACGTGCTGACCGTGTTTGGAAAACAAAACATGCCTACAACTGCAGGAACATATATAAAAAAAACACACACACACGAAGTTAAAAATAAAAGAATAAAAATCATTCTTGATAATGGTTAAAAGAACATGCAGAAATTTTGGACAGTTTTTACAGATATTTTGGCCAGAAAACAAAACACATATATGAACGCATAAAAATATATGAACACATAAAAATTAGATAAAATGTTTAATTGCAATGCCTTGACAGTCGTCCCTAGCGATACTTGTACAAAAGCGGTATTCCTGTCTAATTTCACAATTATACACACACACACACACAGATATATATATAAATATGTGTGTGTGTGTGTGTGTGTGTGTGTGTGCGTGTGTGCGTGTAAGCAAATATCTGGTCATCCCATAAGTTCTGTCCGAATTTTGAATTTTGAAACAAGTGATCAAATGTTATATTTAATTACAGATTCAATCAACAATGTATTTTCCCTGATTATCTATGACTTCCTTCCATCTATTAACAAGCTTACTAATTCCATTACTGTAAAATTCTTTTGGCTTTGATTCGAAGAACTCACAAATGTCAGTTTTAACCTCTTTCTGTGTTACAAAAGCTGTTTCTTCCAAATGATTCAGTAAGCTATGAAACAAATGGTAGTCTGAAGGAGCAAGGTCGGGAGAATAAGGGGGATGAGGAATTTCCTCCAAACCAAGTTCTTCGATCTTTTGTGATGTGATTCTTGCTGTGTGTGGTCGCGCATCGTCCTGATGAAACATCACCCGTTTTCGAGTCAATAGAGCAGGTCTTTTTTCCTCAAAGCTTGGTTCAAACGCTCTAATTGCTGACAGTATATTTGAGCATTAATTGTTGCATTAGGTGGTAAGAATTCAAAGTGGATTATCCTTGGCAATCCAACCAGATTGAAAGAAAAACATTTTGCCCATGAAGTTCCCGTCTCGGCTGTGGCTGGGGTCCTTCCCCTTCACCAAGCCACTGTCTACGACGCTTAACATTTCGATAAAAAATCCATTTTTCGTCGCCAGTAACAAGTCTATCCAAAAAAGGTGAAACAAGTTGGCGAGAATGGAGAGAAGAGCAGATGTCAACTCGGTATTTGAGGTTGTTTTCAGACAATTCATGAGGTACCCATTTTCCAAGTTTAGGAACTTTTCCAAGTTGTTGAAGATGACGATGAACAGTTGTATGGTTTGAACTGAGAACCACTTCCAATTCCTCAACTGATAAAGCAGGATTTTCTTCAAGAGCTGCTTCAAGAAGCTTTTCATCAAACTCAACTGGACGTCTGGACTTCATCTTCAAGGCTGAATTTTGCAAACCATTTTCTGCAAGTTCTTTCATTCACACATTCCTCTCCATAAACTGAGTGAATGATTCTAGCCACTTCGGCTGCTGAGTTTCCTTTCTTGAACTCATAAATCATTATGTACCTCAAATGATTCTTGGGTACTTCCATGTTTTCAGGGTTTTAATCAAACAAAATTTAATTTTATTGTTCTCTGAAATAAAATTTGATCAGTTTAAATGCATCTAAACATAAAAATAATGTTCAGCTTAATGTTAGACATTATTAAATACTCTTTAAATTTCGTTCATTTTAAGAAAAAGTTAAAATTCTGACAGAACTTATGGGATGACTTAATATATAGTGAAATAGGAAAGAACACGTTAGGTAAATAATCCGAAGTTTTTTAGTATCTTTGTTTTTATTTTTAAAATACAGTGGTCAATACAAATGTAGAGCCTAAATTACAATTAATTTTAAAAAATATAATTGCTACGCTACATAATAGTTTCAAAAGCATTTTTGAAATATGAGAACTTTTATGTAGGGAAGGAATCATATTTTTTAAAAAAGAATTATAATTATTGTTGTGGTAGGATCCACCTAATCTGCATAAGTGACTACCAACTATATAAATAATGGTTGGTACCGGAAGACGAGGAGAAGGAATCACGAGATTTTCTGTTCGTCTTACGTGTTTTTTGGACCAGCTATAAGCTAAGTTGGAAAGTTACATTTTTTTAAATTTGCACGCATTTTTTGAACCCTTTCTTTCCGTTTTTTTTTTTTAATTTGTACGCATTTTTGAACCCTTTCTTTCTTTTTTTGAACACTTTCTTTTTTCAGTTTGATATTTGTTTAGTTTTTCATTTCTTTTATTTTGCTGTTACCCTCCCCGACTTTTATTTGATTCTGTTCTTTTTCGTTTACTGTTCATTGTTGGTTTTATTTATTTTTCTCGGATTTCGGTCCGACCTTTTTTATTTGGTTTTATTTATTTGTTAAAAATTTCTGCTTAAAAAAAAAAAAAGACAAGTGTGAGAAAAGGAACTATAGTCAGCCGCGGTGAACTTTGTTCACCAAAATGGCTGAGAAAAACATTGACACTCCAGCTACACCGTTAACAATACCGGTGTCAGCTGAAAAAACGGCCTGGAGCCAAAATAGCCCGATAAAAAAGGATGGCGTATTTTACGCTAACGAAAGAATTCGTCTCCAAGAAACCTTCAGTGGCAATGAATTCTTGACCATCACCGAGGCATTCGAGGAGGTGAAACCTCGTACCATTTCTTTGCTCACCTCGGATGTCAGGACTCATAAGCTGGTTGGAGTGAGCAGGGAGGGTATGGAGGAGGCCCTGAAGGCGTTAGGCATTTGTCCGAAAATTTTAGCACGAAGAACAAATGCTCTATGGGACCTCCTCCTACACACAGAAGAACAAGCCAAGAAATTAGCCGGCAGTGTCTTGAATACAAAGTCTTTAAGACTACAAACCGAGTATATGGGCACCCGTCGAACAAAGGTGATGGTTCATGGGGTGCCCATAGACATTTCCGGTGACAGACTCGGGGCCTTCTTCGCCGAATTCGGAGAAGTTAACGAAGTGAAGGCCATCAGCAGTAAGGCAGGAATCGAGACGGGAGATTTCGAAATCCACATCACATTGGACAGAGAAGGATTCCAGAACATCCCAAACGTATTAATCTGCCGCAACAGAAGGATGTTGGTAGTGGTGGAGGGCAGAAAGCCGTTCTGTTGGTCATGCGGAGAGGCAGGACACATGGCAAAGGCGTGCCCTAAGAAAGAGAAGACACCAGCCCCACCACCTCCAGCACCTGCAGCAAAAACCAGTACCCCAGAGAAGGAAACCCCGAATCCGGAAGGCGAGTGGAAGGAAGTCACTAAAAGGCGGAAGCCCCAAAGTGCGCCGGCTCCACCCCAGAAGGAGATTCCCCCCAAAAGGCAGACGGAAGGGGAATTTAAAAAGCAACCCAAAGAAGGCCAAAACAAGCGGCCCGAGGATCAACCTAAACTGCAACAGAAGCAAATAGAACAGCAGAAGCAACCTGAACAACCTCAACAGCAACGACAGAAGAAGCAACAGCAACCTCAACAGCAGCGGTCACAGCAGAAAACCAAGAAGCAGCAAGAGCATCCACAGATGGAGCAGCAGCAGGAAGCACCAATGGAGGTAGAAAGTATGCCTCCACCACGAGCTTCGTCTTTAAAAAGAAGTAGGGAGGAAGACTCTGAAGAGCAAGAAAAAGGTACCTCTGGACGTAGCAGGGCAGAGTGTAGCATGGACAGAACCAGGCGGCACTCCTTCCCTGCATCGCCCATAAGACAATCTGTTTCCCCTAGAGATAGGAGTCTCCCTTCCTCCCATACACGTACTCCATCCCCCACTCCCTCTACTTCTTCCCCCAGTTCTCTAAATACACCACCCCATACATCCACTTCTTCCCCTCCCCATCCTTCAAGGGAGAAGAAAAAGAAGAAAAAGAAACTTTTCGAAGGGCCCGAATCAATTTGTCATGTAGACAAAGAAGTCTACAAGAACGGGCTCACCAAGCAAAGAAAAGCACTGTCGGGGCTCCTTTTCCAAATGAACGAGGTTGACGGGAAGTCAACAGAAGACCCTCGTAACTTTCCTAAGGCGCCAGGAGTGATAACCTGCGTAAGAGACACGGGGGCTTACTTGCGTGTGTGGAGTCATTTGTTTGAAGCTAAAGAGGCCTTCCCGAACATCAGAATGTTCGATATGGAGGACCCCAGTATAAGAAGATTGCGACAATTTTGTGCAGGGAGGGTCCCCGTTTTGATCCATCCCTCATTATATAGAGCGATCAAACTAATATACCCCATGGACGTTGGCGGTATTGCCCTGGATGGACGCATTACGTCAGAGTTGGGAGTAGGGAGCCTGGGGCAATCCGTCGGGGTCCTGTCCAGCTCAGATTTCCGCCCCGTATGTGTCTAAGGTTTTTGCACTAATTCTTTTTTATATTTGCAGGCCTAGAAAATGGAAATAAAGATAGCCAGTTTGAATGTGAAGGGCTTGAGAAATCGGGGTAAGGCTGCCCGCCTGCTTCGGGATCTCCTGTCCTTCGGTGTAGATGTTGCCGCGATCGAAGAGACCCACTTTGTTTGCACTTCCGATGCGTGTGTGCTGGAGGATGACTTTGTCGTCTATTCAGCATATGGGGACCGGTTGGCCAGAGGAGTTTCTTTGTTAGTCAAACGTACTCTTGATGCGAAGGTGGACCTTGTGCATACCGATGCCGAGGGCAGGTTAATCGTGGCCGATATTGCCGTGAAAAGTGGTTCGTTTCGGGTCGTTGCGGTTTATGCGCCCAACGACCAGGGGGAGCGGTGTGACTTTTTTCGGCAGTTAGGGCCGTTCCTAGTCGATTCTTCGCGCCTAGTTCTAATGGGGGACTGGAATGCCATCCTGGACCCCAAGTTAGACAGGGGGCGGGGCGCTAGCGGGAGAAGGGGCGATCGCAGCCTGGTCGATCTGATCGGCGATTATGGTCTCGTCGATAGATACCGGGTCGATCATCCCAGTGGGAAAATGTGGACGTGGGCGCATAATTGGCCGTCTGACAAGGTAGTTAGCTACCTTGACAGAATGTTAGTTCGTAGGGCCGACATAGACCTGTTAGATTGTCCCACGTTCCACTGGGTAGGCTACACGGACCACAAACTCGTTTGTGCCCGTGTGGCGTTAGAACATAGGCCTAGAATGGCTGGTTACTGGAAGTTCAATCTGTCCTTACTGGACAGGCGGGACTTCCGGGAGCAGCTAATTAAATTAGTGCAGCGGGAGCTAGTGGGGGCGGTTATCGGGAATAGGTGGTGGGAAAAATTGAAAGATAGAATTAGGTCTTTCACCACCGATTTCAGCAAACGGCTCGCTCTAGATAAGGCTGAGAAGGTGAAGACACTTAAGGCTAATTTTTCCCGGGCGGAGGCTGGGGGGGATCCCCTAGAGATAGCTCTAGCTAGGGAGGCCCTGCAGCGGTCGAATAGCGATCGTTACATGGGTCAGGTAATTAGGCATAAGTTAAGTAAGATGTCTAACGAAGCTGTGAACCTGGGCGCAGATCTGCGTCGGGAAGAAATCCGTCGAGGTGGTGATCGTTACGTTCGTCAAGTCGAAACCCCGGAGGGGCGTACTCTGCGGTCGACTGACGACATGTGCGAGGCGTTTCGGCGGCATTTCGAGAGCCGCTTTACCAAGGAGCCTGGTCTCCGTGAGGAGGAGTTTCGCAGCTATTTGGCTGACTTTCCTCGGCTTGCGCCGACTGAAGCGGCTAGCTGCGAGGGAGAGATCACGGAGGGCGAAGTCTATGAGGCACTGAAGAGGGTCGGCAGAGGCAAGTCGCCCGGTCTGGATGGTTTGCCCTATGAATTGTACTTGAGGCTGTCGCACATCTTTGTTCCGATTTTGACAGCAGTGTTCAACAACTGGTTTCGGTCGGGGTCCATCCCCAATCGCATTTCCAGGGGTGTGATCACTCTGTTGAAAAAGGGCAAGGGTGTTGGGGGGAAACTAGATGATTATAGGCCCATAACTCTGCTAAACACAGAGTTAAAGATTATGGCCAAGATCCTGCAGGAGCGTTTGCAGTCAGTTGCCGAGTCTCTGTTGGGACCTGAGCAGACTTGTTCTGTGAGGGGCCGAACAATTCAGAGCAACCTGCATTTGATCCGCACGATCGTAGAGGGCGTAAAAGACGACGAAGAAGCCGCGCTGATCAATTTGGATCAGTCCAAGGCATTTGATAGGGTCGACCATCGCTACCTTGCTACTGTCCTGCAGGCCGCCGGATTCGCACCCGACTTCTGCCGCTGGATTAGCCTCCTGTATCGCTCCCCCAGTGCTGTGGTACAGGTGAACGGAAAGTTGTCGGGCGCTTTTGTTCTGTCGAGGTCGGTTCGTCAGGGTTGTCCGCTGTCGCCTCTCCTTTACGCTTTGGCGTTGGAGCCTCTCCTGCGCCGGCTGAAGGACGAGGCGTGCAGTCCGGCCCTACGCGGGATCGCCGTTCCTGGAGGGTCTCGAGCCAGGGTTTCCGCGTACGCCGATGACGTATCTGCTTTCGTGTCGTCCCTTAACGACATTGAGGCGGTGCAGAAGGCGCTTGATCGGTACGAGAAGGTGACAGGGGCCAAGATAAACCGCGACAAGTCTTCCGGCTTGCGGTTAGGTGCCTGGAAGGGGCGTGATCTTCCGGGCCGCTTCGGTTGGACGGACGGTCCTGTCCGCATTCTTGGAGTGTGGTTTGGACCCGACCTCCAGCTGAAGAAAAACTGGTCTGAAGTACTAGCAAAGGTCGTTTCTGCCGGTAAGACTTGGAATCGACGGAGGTTGTCCGTAAAGGGCAGGGCGGAGGTGTGTGTTGCATACATTTTCCCCCTGATTCTTTATCGATTGTCAGTACTTCCTCTCTGTGAGGCCCAGATGACGGCGCTCGAGCAGGCGCTATCCTCCATTTTGTGGAGGGGACGCGCCAACAGGGTCGACAGACGAGTCTGCACCAAACGTCCGTGTCATGGGGGGCTGGGAATGCCACACTTGGAGAGTCACATCCGTGCCTCTCGCTTGGCTTTCCTACGCCGCGCATTGACTAGAGGAGATCCGATTCTGGAGGGGATTGTTAGGGACGCCTTCCCTAGCCTTACCATCAATCCCCCCATCTCGAAGGCTGAGCGCCATTGTAAGTCTCGAGATGAATCGCTTTTCCTCAGCGAGTGTCGGTCAGCCTTGAGGGCTATTCCGCGGTCCAGTGACCTTTCACGGCCTAGGAAGGTCTTCTATCGGGAATTAGTGGAGGGTCGCGCGAAGGATTCTCTACGTGATACGCTCGACTGTTCGGAGGAGCAGTATCGCTCCTACTGGTCTTGGGCGCCAGCGGCGGATTATCTCAGTAACCCTGAGTTTTCGCTTACCTGGCGATTGGCTCGGAATCGGCTGCCTCTCAACGACATGGCTTTCATATGGGGCTTGGCGGATTTGCCAGACTGTGATCGGTGTGGCCTTGGCTTAGAGGAAACGGCTGCGCACGCCTTCTACCATTGCCCCCGGGTCCGCCCCTTATGGGACCATGTCGGCGAGCTGACGGCTCGTCTCGCTCCCGAAGAACTCGTGTCCATTGATCGCGCATACGCGTGTGACAATGTGTCGCCCCCGTATTCCGGGGTGAAACGAATGGTGTTTCTAACGCTGCTAGCCACGGCTCGAATGGTGATATGGACGACGCGAATGGAGGAGGTCTTGCGAGGCAATAGTCTTTCGCATCAGGATCTGATCCGATTCTTTGAGCATCAGCTCAAGATGAAGATTAGAACTGATAGAAAACGATTGCATTCGACAGTCTTCACTGAAAGGTGGGTAAAAGAGGCGAGCTTGGTTCGTTTGAACGGGGTTAGCCTTGATTTTCTTTTCTAGGTCAACCAAAGTCACATCGGGGTGGTTTCCTGTGGAACCCTCCCCTCTGTTAGGTTAGACATGCTTAAGTGTACCTAGTTAATATGAGTAACTGTTGTTCCCGGCCTGTTTCCCGGCCTTCATTTTAGTTATGATCCAAGTCGAGATTCCCAACCTCCCCAGTTTGTTTTGGCCTCCTTTTCATCTCAACTGGATCAGCCTTTTACTTCCCCACGTCCCAGTTATTTTATCTCTTTCCCACTCCCTTAGCGAGAGTGCCTCTTGATTTTGTCCTCTGGCCAGAATACAGCGGCCTCTCTATTTTGAGGGTTGGACGGGCCCTACTAACATCAATTATGTTTTAGTTTAAGATTTTGTTGAAATTTTAGTTTGTTATGGGGTTCATCTCCCTCCCCTTTCATCCGCTCACGACGATATTTTTATGTATTTTCATTATCATTAAATGGGGCGCTTTTTTGTAGGTCCCCCCTGGTGTGGATGTGGTATTATGGTGTTCGGAGGATCGAATGGTGATGGACGAATTCTTGTGGTGAATGCGTCAATTGTAATGTATGAATGGGTCACGAATCTGATTAGCTAGGTATAGGATAGTTAGTCAAGACCAGCCTTACCCCTCCCCCTCTCTAGGCCACGTGCCACAATTTGTATTTTATACGAATAAATCCTGAGAAGGAATCACGAGATTTTCTGTTCGTCTTACGTGTTTTTTGGACCAGCTATAAGCTAAGTTGGAAAGTTACATTTTTTTAAATTTGCACGCATTTTTTGAACCCTTTCTTTCCGTTTTTTTTTTTTAATTTGTACGCATTTTTGAACCCTTTCTTTCTTTTTTTGAACACTTTCTTTTTTCAGTTTGATATTTGTTTAGTTTTTCATTTCTTTTATTTTGCTGTTACCCTCCCCGACTTTTATTTGATTCTGTTCTTTTTCGTTTACTGTTCATTGTTGGTTTTATTTATTTTTCTCGGATTTCGGTCCGACCTTTTTTATTTGGTTTTATTTATTTGTTAAAAATTTCTGCTTAAAAAAAAAAAAAGACAAGTGTGAGAAAAGGAACTATAGTCAGCCGCGGTGAACTTTGTTCACCAAAATGGCTGAGAAAAACATTGACACTCCAGCTACACCGATAACAATACCGGTGTCAGCTGAAAAAACGGCCTGGAGCCAAAATAGCCCGCTAAAAAAGGATGGCGTATTTTACGCAAACGAAAGAATTCGTCTCCAAGAAACTTTCAGTGGAAATGAATTCTTGACCATCACCGAGGCATTCGAGGAGGTGAAACCTCGTACCATTTCTTTGCTCACCTCGGATGTCAGGACTCATAAGCTGGTTGGAGTGAGCAGGGAGGGTATGGAGGAGGCCCTGAAGGCGTTAGGCATTTGTCCGAAAATTTTAGCACGAAGAACAAATGCTCTATGGGACCTCCTCCTACACACAGAAGAACAAGCCAAGAAATTAGCCGGCAGTGTCTTGAATACAAAGTCTTTAAGACTACAAACCGAGTATATGGGCACCCGTCGAACAAAGGTGATGGTTCATGGGGTGCCCATAGACATTTCCGGTGACAGACTCGGGGCCTTCTTCGCCGAATTCGGAGAAGTTAACGAAGTGAAGGCCATCAGCAGTAAGGCAGGAATCGAGACGGGAGATTTCGAAATCCACATCACATTGGACAGAGAAGGATTCCAGAACATCCCAAACGTATTAATCTGCCGCAACAGAAGGATGTTGGTAGTGGTGGAGGGCAGAAAGCCGTTCTGTTGGTCATGCGGAGAGGCAGGACACATGGCAAAGGCGTGCCCTAAGAAAGAGAAGACACCAGCCCCACCACCTCCAGCACCTGCAGCAAAAACCAGTACCCCAGAGAAGGAAACCCCGAATCCGGAAGGCGAGTGGAAGGAAGTCACTAAAAGGCGGAAGCCCCAAAGTGCGCCGGCTCCACCCCAGAAGGAGATTCCCCCCAAAAGGCAGTCGGAAGGGGAATTTAAAAAGCAACCCAAAGAAGGCCAAAACAAGCGGCCCGAGGATCAACCTAAACTGCAACAGAAGCAAATAGAACAGCAGTCTCAACAGCAGAAGCAACCTGAACAACCTCAACAGCAACGACAGAAGAAGCAACAGCAACCTCAACAGCAGCGGTCACAGCAGAAAACCAAGACGCAGCAAGAGCATCCACAGATGGAGCAGCAGCAGGAAGCACCAATGGAGGTAGAAAGTATGCCTCCACCACGAGCTTCGTCTTTAAAAAGAAGTAGGGAGGAAGACTCTGAAGAGCAAGAAAAAGGTACCTCTGGACGTAGCAGGGCAGAGTGTAGCATGGACAGAACCAGGCGGCACTCCTTCCCTGCATCGCCCATAAGACAATCTGTTTCCCCTAGAGATAGGAGTCTCCCTTCCTCCCATACACGTACTCCATCCCCCTCTCCCTCTACTTCTTCCCCCAGTTCTCTAAATACACCACCCCATACATCCACTTCTTCCCCTCCCCATCCTTCAAGGGAGAAGAAAAAGAAGAAAAAGAAACTTTTCGAAGGGCCCGAATCAATTTGTCATGTAGACAAAGAAGTCTACAAGAACGGGCTCACCAAGCAAAGAAAAGCACTGTCGGGGCTCCTTTTCCAAATGAACGAGGTTGACGGGAAGTCAACAGAAGACCCTCGTAACTTTCCTAAGGCGCCAGGAGTGATAACCTGCGTAAGGGACACGGGGGCTTACTTGCGTGTGTGGAGTCATTTGTTTGAAGCTAAAGAGGCCTTCCCGAACATCAGAATGTTCGATATGGAGGACCCCAGTATAAGAAGATTGCGACAATTTTGTGCAGGGAGGGTCCCCGTTTTGATCCATCCCTCATTATATAGAGCGATCAAACTAATATACCCCATGGACGTTGGCGGTATTGCCCTGGATGGACGCATTACGTCAGAGTTGGGAGTAGGGAGCCTGGGGCAATCCGTCGGGGTCCTGTCCAGCTCAGATTTCCGCCCCGTATGTGTCTAAGGTTTTTGCACTAATTCTTTTTTATATTTGCAGGCCTAGAAAATGGAAATAAAGATAGCCAGTTTGAATGTGAAGGGCTTGAGAAATCGGGGTAAGGCTGCCCGCCTGCGTCGGGATCTCCTGTCCTTCGGTGTAGATGTTGCCGCGATTGAAGAGACCCACTTTGTTTGCACTTCCGATGCGTGTGTGCTGGAGGATGACTTTGTCGTCTATTCAGCATATGGGGACCGGTTGGCCAGAGGAGTTTCTTTGTTAGTCAAACGTACTCTTGATGCGAAGGTGGACCTTGTGCATACCGATGCCGAGGGCAGGTTAATCGTGGCCGATATTGCCGTGAAAAGTGGTTCGTTTCGGGTCGTTGCGGTTTATGCGCCCAACGACCAGGGGGAGCGGTGTGACTTTTTTCGGCAGTTAGGGCCGTTCCTAGTCGATTCTTCGCGCCTAGTTCTAATGGGGGACTGGAATGCCATCCTGGACCCCAAGTTAGACAGGGGGCGGGGCGCTAGCGGGAGAAGGGGCGATCGCAGCCTGGTCGATCTGATCGGCGATTATGGTCTCGTCGATAGATACCGGGTCGATCATCCCAGTGGGAAAATGTGGACGTGGGCGCATAATTGGCCGTCTGACAAGGTAGTTAGCTACCTTGACAGAATGTTAGTTCGTAGGGCCGACATAGACCTGTTAGATTGTCCCACGTTCCACTGGGTAGGCTACACGGACCACAAACTCGTTTGTGCCCGTGTGGCGTTAGAACATAGGCCTAGAATGGCTGGTTACTGGAAGTTCAATCTGTCCTTACTGGACAGGCGGGACTTCCGGGAGCAGCTAATTAAATTAGTGCAGCGGGAGCTAGTGGGGGCGGTTATCGGGAATAGGTGGTGGGAAAAATTGAAAGATAGAATTAGGTCTTTCACCACCGATTTCAGCAAACGGCTCGCTCTAGATAAGGCTGAGAAGGTGAAGACACTTAAGGCTAATTTTTCCCGGGCGGAGGCTGGGGGGGATCCCCTAGAGATAGCTCTAGCTAGGGAGGCCCTGCAGCGGTCGAATAGCGATCGTTACATGGGTCAGGTAATTAGGCATAAGTTAAGTAAGATGTCTAACGAAGCTGTGAACCTGGGCGCAGATCTGCGTCGGGAAGAAATCCGTCGAGGTGGTGATCGTTACGTTCGTCAAGTCGAAACCCCGGAGGGGCGTACTCTGCGGTCGACTGACGACATGTGCGAGGCGTTTCGGCGGCATTTCGAGAGCCGCTTTACCAAGGAGCCTGGTCTCCGTGAGGAGGAGTTTCGCAGCTATTTGGCTGACTTTCCTCGGCTTGCGCCGACTGAAGCGGCTAGCTGCGAGGGAGAGATCACGGAGGGCGAAGTCTATGAGGCACTGAAGAGGGTCGGCAGAGGCAAGTCGCCCGGTCTGGATGGTTTGCCCTATGAATTGTACTTGAGGCTGTCGCACATCTTTGTTCCGATTTTGACAGCAGTGTTCAACAACTGGTTTCGGTCGGGGTCCATCCCCAATCGCATTTCCAGGGGTGTGATCACTCTGTTGAAAAAGGGCAAGGGTGTTGGGGGGAAACTAGATGATTATAGGCCCATAACTCTGCTAAACACAGAGTTAAAGATTATGGCCAAGATCCTGCAGGAGCGTTTGCAGTCAGTTGCCGAGTCTCTGTTGGGACCTGAGCAGACTTGTTCTGTGAGGGGCCGAACAATTCAGAGCAACCTGCATTTGATCCGCACGATCGTAGAGGGCGTAAAAGACGACGAAGAAGCCGCGCTGATCAATTTGGATCAGTCCAAGGCATTTGATAGGGTCGACCATCGCTACCTTGCTACTGTCCTGCAGGCCGCCGGATTCGCACCCGACTTCTGCCGCTGGATTAGCCTCCTGTATCGCTCCCCCAGTGCTGTGGTACAGGTGAACGGAAAGTTGTCGGGCGCTTTTGTTCTGTCGAGGTCGGTTCGTCAGGGTTGTCCGCTGTCGCCTCTCCTTTACGCTTTGGCGTTGGAGCCTCTCCTGCGCCGGCTGAAGGACGAGGCGTGCAGTCCGGCCCTACGCGGGATCGCCGTTCCTGGAGGGTCTCGAGCCAGGGTTTCCGCGTACGCCGATGACGTATCCGCTTTCGTGTCGTCCCTTAACGACATTGAGGCGGTGCAGAAGGCGCTTGATCGGTACGAGAAGGTGACAGGGGCCAAGATAAACCGCGACAAGTCTTCCGGCTTGCGGTTAGGTGCCTGGAAGGGGCGTGATCTTCCGGGCCGCTTCGGTTGGACGGACGGTCCTGTCCGCATTCTTGGAGTGTGGTTTGGACCCGACCTCCAGCTGAAGAAAAATTGGTCTGAAGTACTAGCAAAGGTCGTTTCTGCCGGTAAGACTTGGAATCGACGGAGGTTGTCCGTAAAGGGCAGGGCGGAGGTATGTGTTACATACATTTTCCCCCTGATTCTTTATCGATTGTCAGTACTTCCTCTCTGTGAGGCCCAGATGACGGCGCTCGAGCAGGCGCTATCCTCCATTTTGTGGAGGGGACGCGCCAACAGGGTCGACAGACGAGTCTGCACCAAACGTCCGTGTCATGGGGGGCTGGGAATGCCACACTTGGAGAGTCACATCCGTGCCTCTCGCTTGGCTTTCCTACGCCGCGCATTGACTAGAGGAGATCCGATTCTGGAGGGGATTGTTAGGGACGCCTTCCCTAGCCTTACCATCAATCCCCCCATCTCGAAGGCTGAGCGCCATTGTAAGTCTCGAGATGAATCGCTTTTCCTCAGCGAGTGTCGGTCAGCCTTGAGGGCTATTCCGCGGTCCAGTGACCTTTCACGGCCTAGGAAGGTCTTCTATCGGGAATTAGTGGAGGGTCGCGCGAAGGATTCTCTACGTGATACGCTCGACTGTTCGGAGGAGCAGTATCGCTCCTACTGGTCTTGGGCGCCAGCGGCGGATTATCTCAGTAACCCTGAGTTTTCGCTTACCTGGCGACTGGCTCGGAATCGGCTGCCTCTCAACGACATGGCTTTCATATGGGGCTTGGCGGATTTGCCAGACTGTGATCGGTGTGGCCTTGGCTTAGAGGAAACGGCTGCGCACGCCTTCTACCATTGCCCCCGGGTCCGCCCCTTATGGGACCATGTCGGCGAGCTGACGGCTCGTCTCGCTCCCGAAGAACTCGTGTCCATTGATCGCGCATACGCGTGTGACAATGTGTCGCCCCCGTATTCCGGGGTGAAACGAATGGTGTTTCTAACGCTGCTAGCCACGGCTCGAATGGTGATATGGACGACGCGAATGGAGGAGGTCTTGCGAGGCAATAGTCTTTCGCATCAGGATCTGATCCGATTCTTTGAGCATCAGCTCAAGATGAAGATTAGAACTGATAGAAAACGATTGCATTCGACAGTCTTCACTGAAAGGTGGGTAAAAGAGGCGAGCTTGGTTCGTTTGAACGGGGTTAGCCTTGATTTTCTTTTCTAGGTCAACCAAAGTCACATCGGGGTGGTTTCCTGTGGAACCCTCCCCTCTGTTAGGTTAGACATGCTTAAGTGTACCTAGTTAATATGAGTAACTGTTGTTCCCGGCCTGTTTCCCGGCCTTCATTTTAGTTATGATCCAAGTCGAGATTCCCAACCTCCCCAGTTTGTTTTGGCCTCCTTTTCATCTCAACTGGATCAGCCTTTTACTTCCCCACGTCCCAGTTATTTTATCTCTTTCCCACTCCCTTAGCGAGAGTGCCTCTTGATTTTGTCCTCTGGCCAGAATACAGCGGCCTCTCTATTTTGAGGGTTGGACGGGCCCTACTAACATCAATTATGTTTTAGTTTAAGATTTTGTTGAAATTTTAGTTTGTTATGGGGTTCATCTCCCTCCCCTTTCATCCGCTCACGACGATATTTTTATGTATTTTCATTATCATTAAATGGGGCGCTTTTTTGTAGGTCCCCCCTGGTGTGGATGTGGTATTATGGTGTTCGGAGGATCGAATGGTGATGGACGAATTCTTGTGGTGAATGCGTCAATTGTAATGTATGAATGGGTCACGAATCTGATTAGCTAGGTATAGGATAGTTAGTCAAGACCAGCCTTACCCCCCCCCCCTCTCTAGGCCACGTGCCACAATTTGTATTTTATACGAATAAATCCTGAGAAGGAATCACGAGATTTTCTGTTCGTCTTACGTGTTTTTTGGACCAGCTATAAGCTAAGTTGGAAAGTTACATTTTTTTAAATTTGCACGCATTTTTTGAACCCTTTCTTTCCGTTTTTTTTTTTTAATTTGTACGCATTTTTGAACCCTTTCTTTCTTTTTTTGAACACTTTCTTTTTTCAGTTTGATATTTGTTTAGTTTTTCATTTCTTTTATTTTGCTGTTACCCTCCCCGACTTTTATTTGATTCTGTTCTTTTTCGTTTACTGTTCATTGTTGGTTTTATTTATTTTTCTCGGATTTCGGTCCGACCTTTTTTATTTGGTTTTATTTATTTGTTAAAAATTTCTGCTTAAAAAAAAAAAAAGACAAGTGTGAGAAAAGGAACTATAGTCAGCCGCGGTGAACTTTGTTCACCAAAATGGCTGAGAAAAACATTGACACTCCAGCTACACCGATAACAATACCGGTGTCAGCTGAAAAAACGGCCTGGAGCCAAAATAGCCCGCTAAAAAAGGATGGCGTATTTTACGCAAACGAAAGAATTCGTCTCCAAGAAACTTTCAGTGGAAATGAATTCTTGACCATCACCGAGGCATTCGAGGAGGTGAAACCTCGTACCATTTCTTTGCTCACCTCGGATGTCAGGACTCATAAGCTGGTTGGAGTGAGCAGGGAGGGTATGGAGGAGGCCCTGAAGGCGTTAGGCATTTGTCCGAAAATTTTAGCACGAAGAACAAATGCTCTATGGGACCTCCTCCTACACACAGAAGAACAAGCCAAGAAATTAGCCGGCAGTGTCTTGAATACAAAGTCTTTAAGACTACAAACCGAGTATATGGGCACCCGTCGAACAAAGGTGATGGTTCATGGGGTGCCCATAGACATTTCCGGTGACAGACTCGGGGCCTTCTTCGCCGAATTCGGAGAAGTTAACGAAGTGAAGGCCATCAGCAGTAAGGCAGGAATCGAGACGGGAGATTTCGAAATCCACATCACATTGGACAGAGAAGGATTCCAGAACATCCCAAACGTATTAATCTGCCGCAACAGAAGGATGTTGGTAGTGGTGGAGGGCAGAAAGCCGTTCTGTTGGTCATGCGGAGAGGCAGGACACATGGCAAAGGCGTGCCCTAAGAAAGAGAAGACACCAGCCCCACCACCTCCAGCACCTGCAGCAAAAACCAGTACCCCAGAGAAGGAAACCCCGAATCCGGAAGGCGAGTGGAAGGAAGTCACTAAAAGGCGGAAGCCCCAAAGTGCGCCGGCTCCACCCCAGAAGGAGATTCCCCCCAAAAGGCAGTCGGAAGGGGAATTTAAAAAGCAACCCAAAGAAGGCCAAAACAAGCGGCCCGAGGATCAACCTAAACTGCAACAGAAGCAAATAGAACAGCAGTCTCAACAGCAGAAGCAACCTGAACAACCTCAACAGCAACGACAGAAGAAGCAACAGCAACCTCAACAGCAGCGGTCACAGCAGAAAACCAAGACGCAGCAAGAGCATCCACAGATGGAGCAGCAGCAGGAAGCACCAATGGAGGTAGAAAGTATGCCTCCACCACGAGCTTCGTCTTTAAAAAGAAGTAGGGAGGAAGACTCTGAAGAGCAAGAAAAAGGTACCTCTGGACGTAGCAGGGCAGAGTGTAGCATGGACAGAACCAGGCGGCACTCCTTCCCTGCATCGCCCATAAGACAATCTGTTTCCCCTAGAGATAGGAGTCTCCCTTCCTCCCATACACGTACTCCATCCCCCTCTCCCTCTACTTCTTCCCCCAGTTCTCTAAATACACCACCCCATACATCCACTTCTTCCCCTCCCCATCCTTCAAGGGAGAAGAAAAAGAAGAAAAAGAAACTTTTCGAAGGGCCCGAATCAATTTGTCATGTAGACAAAGAAGTCTACAAGAACGGGCTCACCAAGCAAAGAAAAGCACTGTCGGGGCTCCTTTTCCAAATGAACGAGGTTGACGGGAAGTCAACAGAAGACCCTCGTAACTTTCCTAAGGCGCCAGGAGTGATAACCTGCGTAAGGGACACGGGGGCTTACTTGCGTGTGTGGAGTCATTTGTTTGAAGCTAAAGAGGCCTTCCCGAACATCAGAATGTTCGATATGGAGGACCCCAGTATAAGAAGATTGCGACAATTTTGTGCAGGGAGGGTCCCCGTTTTGATCCATCCCTCATTATATAGAGCGATCAAACTAATATACCCCATGGACGTTGGCGGTATTGCCCTGGATGGACGCATTACGTCAGAGTTGGGAGTAGGGAGCCTGGGGCAATCCGTCGGGGTCCTGTCCAGCTCAGATTTCCGCCCCGTATGTGTCTAAGGTTTTTGCACTAATTCTTTTTTATATTTGCAGGCCTAGAAAATGGAAATAAAGATAGCCAGTTTGAATGTGAAGGGCTTGAGAAATCGGGGTAAGGCTGCCCGCCTGCTTCGGGATCTCCTGTCCTTCGGTGTAGATGTTGCCGCGATCGAAGAGACCCACTTTGTTTGCACTTCCGATGCGTGTGTGCTGGAGGATGACTTTGTCGTCTATTCAGCATATGGGGACCGGTTGGCCAGAGGAGTTTCTTTGTTAGTCAAACGTACTCTTGATGCGAAGGTGGACCTTGTGCATACCGATGCCGAGGGCAGGTTAATCGTGGCCGATATTGCCGTGAAAAGTGGTTCGTTTCGGGTCGTTGCGGTTTATGCGCCCAACGACCAGGGGGAGCGGTGTGACTTTTTTCGGCAGTTAGGGCCGTTCCTAGTCGATTCTTCGCGCCTAGTTCTAATGGGGGACTGGAATGCCATCCTGGACCCCAAGTTAGACAGGGGGCGGGGCGCTAGCGGGAGAAGGGGCGATCGCAGCCTGGTCGATCTGATCGGCGATTATGGTCTCGTCGATAGATACCGGGTCGATCATCCCAGTGGGAAAATGTGGACGTGGGCGCATAATTGGCCGTCTGACAAGGTAGTTAGCTACCTTGACAGAATGTTAGTTCGTAGGGCCGACATAGACCTGTTAGATTGTCCCACGTTCCACTGGGTAGGCTACACGGACCACAAACTCGTTTGTGCCCGTGTGGCGTTAGAACATAGGCCTAGAATGGCTGGTTACTGGAAGTTCAATCTGTCCTTACTGGACAGGCGGGACTTCCGGGAGCAGCTAATTAAATTAGTGCAGCGGGAGCTAGTGGGGGCGGTTATCGGGAATAGGTGGTGGGAAAAACTGAAAGATAGAATTAGGTCTTTCACCACCGATTTCAGCAAACGGCTCGCTCTAGATAAGGCTGAGAAGGTGAAGACACTTAAGGCTAATTTTTCCCGGGCGGAGGCTGGGGGGGATCCCCTAGAGATAGCTCTAGCTAGGGAGGCCCTGCAGCGGTCGAATAGCGATCGTTACATGGGTCAGGTAATTAGGCATAAGTTAAGTAAGATGTCTAACGAAGCTGTGAACCTGGGCGCAGATCTGCGTCGGGAAGAAATCCGTCGAGGTGGTGATCGTTACGTTCGTCAAGTCGAAACCCCGGAGGGGCGTACTCTGCGGTCGACTGACGACATGTGCGAGGCGTTTCGGCGGCATTTCGAGAGCCGCTTTACCAAGGAGCCTGGTCTCCGTGAGGAGGAGTTTCGCAGCTATTTGGCTGACTTTCCTCGGCTTGCGCCGACTGAAGCGGCTAGCTGCGAGGGAGAGATCACGGAGGGCGAAGTCTATGAGGCACTGAAGAGGGTCGGCAGAGGCAAGTCGCCCGGTCTGGATGGTTTGCCCTATGAATTGTACTTGAGGCTGTCGCACATCTTTGTTCCGATTTTGACAGCAGTGTTCAACAACTGGTTTCGGTCGGGGTCCATCCCCAATCGCATTTCCAGGGGTGTGATCACTCTGTTGAAAAAGGGCAAGGGTGTTGGGGGGAAACTAGATGATTATAGGCCCATAACTCTGCTAAACACAGAGTTAAAGATTATGGCCAAGATCCTGCAGGAGCGTTTGCAGTCAGTTGCCGAGTCTCTGTTGGGACCTGAGCAGACTTGTTCTGTGAGGGGCCGAACAATTCAGAGCAACCTGCATTTGATCCGCACGATCGTAGAGGGCGTAAAAGACGACGAAGAAGCCGCGCTGATCAATTTGGATCAGTCCAAGGCATTTGATAGGGTCGACCATCGCTACCTTGCTACTGTCCTGCAGGCCGCCGGATTCGCACCCGACTTCTGCCGCTGGATTAGCCTCCTGTATCGCTCCCCCAGTGCTGTGGTACAGGTGAACGGAAAGTTGTCGGGCGCCTTTGTTCTGTCGAGGTCGGTTCGTCAGGGTTGTCCGCTGTCGCCTCTCCTTTACGCTTTGGCGTTGGAGCCTCTCCTGCGCCGGCTGAAGGACGAGGCGTGCAGTCCGGCCCTACGCGGGATCGCCGTTCCTGGAGGGTCTCGAGCCAGGGTTTCCGCGTACGCCGATGACGTATCTGCTTTCGTGTCGTCCCTTAACGACATTGAGGCGGTGCAGAAGGCGCTTGATCGGTACGAGAAGGTGACAGGGGCCAAGATAAACCGCGACAAGTCTTCCGGCTTGCGGTTAGGTGCCTGGAAGGGGCGTGATCTTCCGGGCCGCTTCGGTTGGACGGACGGTCCTGTCCGCATTCTTGGAGTGTGGTTTGGACCCGACCTCCAGCTGAAGAAAAATTGGTCTGAAGTACTAGCAAAGGTCGTTTCTGCCGGTAAGACTTGGAATCGACGGAGGTTGTCCGTAAAGGGCAGGGCGGAGGTGTGTGTTACATACATTTTCCCCCTGATTCTTTATCGATTGTCAGTACTTCCTCTCTGTGAGGCCCAGATGACGGCGCTCGAGCAGGCGCTATCCTCCATTTTGTGGAGGGGACGCGCCAACAGGGTCGACAGACGAGTCTGCACCAAACGTCCGTGTCATGGGGGGCTGGGAATGCCACACTTGGAGAGTCACATCCGTGCCTCTCGCTTGGCTTTCCTACGCCGCGCATTGACTAGAGGAGATCCGATTCTGGAGGGGATTGTTAGGGACGCCTTCCCTAGCCTTACCATCAATCCCCCCATCTCGAAGGCTGAGCGCCATTGTAAGTCTCGAGATGAATCGCTTTTCCTCAGCGAGTGTCGGTCAGCCTTGAGGGCTATTCCGCGGTCCAGTGACCTTTCACGGCCTAGGAAGGTCTTCTATCGGGAATTAGTGGAGGGTCGCGCGAAGGATTCTCTACGTGATACGCTCGACTGTTCGGAGGAGCAGTATCGCTCCTACTGGTCTTGGGCGCCAGCGGCGGATTATCTCAGTAACCCTGAGTTTTCGCTTACCTGGCGATTGGCTCGGAATCGGCTGCCTCTCAACGACATGGCTTTCATATGGGGCTTGGCGGATTTGCCAGACTGTGATCGGTGTGGCCTTGGCTTAGAGGAAACGGCTGCGCACGCCTTCTACCATTGCCCCCGGGTCCGCCCCTTATGGGACCATGTCGGCGAGCTGACGGCTCGTCTCGCTCCCGAAGAACTCGTGTCCATTGATCGCGCATACGCGTGTGACAATGTGTCGCCCCCGTATTCCGGGGTGAAACGAATGGTGTTTCTAACGCTGCTAGCCACGGCTCGAATGGTGATATGGACGACGCGAATGGAGGAGGTCTTGCGAGGCAATAGTCTTTCGCATCAGGATCTGATCCGATTCTTTGAGCATCAGCTCAAGATGAAGATTAGAACTGATAGAAAACGATTGCATTCGACAGTCTTCACTGAAAGGTGGGTAAAAGAGGCGAGCTTGGTTCGTTTGAACGGGGTTAGCCTTGATTTTCTTTTCTAGGTCAACCAAAGTCACATCGGGGTGGTTTCCTGTGGAACCCTCCCCTCTGTTAGGTTAGACATGCTTAAGTGTACCTAGTTAATATGAGTAACTGTTGTTCCCGGCCTGTTTCCCGGCCTTCATTTTAGTTATGATCCAAGTCGAGATTCCCAACCTCCCCAGTTTGTTTTGGCCTCCTTTTCATCTCAACTGGATCAGCCTTTTACTTCCCCACGTCCCAGTTATTTTATCTCTTTCCCACTCCCTTAGCGAGAGTGCCTCTTGATTTTGTCCTCTGGCCAGAATACAGCGGCCTCTCTATTTTGAGGGTTGGACGGGCCCTACTAACATCAATTATGTTTTAGTTTAAGATTTTGTTGAAATTTTCAGTTTGTTATGGGGTTCATCTCCCTCCCCTTTCATCCGCTCACGACGATATTTTTATGTATTTTCATTATCATTAAATGGGGCGCTTTTTTGTAGGTCCCCCCTGGTGTGGATGTGGTATTATGGTGTTCGGAGGATCGAATGGTGATGGACGAATTCTTGTGGTGAATGCGTCAATTGTAATGTATGAATGGGTCACGAATCTGATTAGCTAGGTATAGGATAGTTAGTCAAGACCAGCCTTACCCCTCCCCCTCTCTAGGCCACGTGCCACAATTTGTATTTTATACGAATAAATCCTGAGAAGGAATCACGAGATCCAACTAGAGACTCTGATCGACTGCGACTAGTCAACACATTCTCCAGAAACGTCTTCCCAGAAATATACAGAAATACTACATGTACTTATTGTGTACACTTTCTTGTTATAATACATTCTTGTTCTAAGTACATTTTGTGTTGCATTATTATTCCATGCATTAGGCGAGATTCAACAATGAGTCAAGACTCAACAATGGCGACGAAGTAGAACGAACCATACGCCAAGTTTCAACAATGGCGACGAAGTAGAACGAACCATACGCCAAGTTTCAACAATGGCAAAGAAGTAGAACGAACCATACGGAAAGAAGAAAGAATTAATAGTGAGAGTTTTCAACAATTGGGACAAGTCATTGAAGAACCCAGGCTGAAAAAAAAAACTATTAATTCAAAGTCCAACGTTAACATAACGACGAAGGATTCTGAACTTCTGGATATGTAAAACTCGTTAAAAGACGACTAAGCATAAAGGAACGTTCACTCAGAAAAATTGAAAGGTGTCGTAAACGAATAACGGTAATTTTAAATTAAAAAATTATCTACAACGAGACACCCTCTAAAAAGAAAAATTGGCCGACTACAAAAACATGCATGGATTAAAAGGAGCACAAATACACCGTGTCGACTTTGAAAGGTAACAAACTTTAAAAAAATATTTTTTTAAAATTATTTGTTCAACACTATAGTGACGAATTACCTCTGATAAGAAAATCAGACGTTGTCATTGAAATACGCGAACAGAAGTAGAAAACGAAAAAAAAAGTCCGACGCTCTCTGTTCACGAAAAAAAAATACCAAATTTAATTAGCACGGGCGTGAATGTAAAAGCAAGACATAAAATATAAAAGTGGTACGTTGTTTCGATTTTTTGGTCAGCTTATATGATATTCGTGGATACACAAATTAAAAGTATATTCCTTGTTGCATGAACACTATCAGCTAAAGATTGATGAACTATCCAAAGTCATATCCGAATTATTCAAATCCCAACAGATAGCACAGCAAGAACAACTGATAGCGATGCAAAAATATCAAGAACGTCAAGAGGAAAGACTTTTGGAAATTCAAAAGTTAACACTGGAGAAATTAAACAACTATCAGGCAAATGAGGGAAATTCTTCATATTCTAATAACACCATATTTAATTCGCTGGAAATTTTCAACTATGTGCCAGACGAAGAAAAAACGTTTGAAGCGTACTTTAAACGATATGAAGATATTTTCTACACAGACTGTGAAAACTGGTCGAATTCAAGAAAAGTCATTCTATTACTAAGAAAGCTAGGTACAGCAGAACATAGCAAATTTGTAGATTTTATTCTACCGAGAAAAACAACTGAATTGGAATTCTCGGAAACAGTGAAATTGCTAAAAGAGCTGTTTGGAGCAAATATGTCGCTTTGGCATGAGCGATGGTGATGCATGAATGTCTCTAAATCCGACGATCAGGATTACTTAACATATGCATCTATTGTGAATAGACATTGTGACAATTTCAGATTGGCAGAGATTACGGTTGAAGAATTCAAGTGCTTAATTTTTGCTCAAGGACTGGTATCCAGTAAGAGTGCCGAAATAAGACGTAGAGTTTTGTCTAAACTCGAATCTGAACAAGGCCTTACCCTGCAAAAGTTAGCAGAGGAGTGTCAACGGGCCGTAAGTTTTAAAAAAAGAGTCGCAAAAAATCGAAGAAGCTGGCAGTGTTTATATTAAAAAAATAAAAAAGCAGTCAAAGTACCCATTAGAGAAAAATTGGAGAAAAAATTCAGCGTATTTTAATAATAGACAAGAAAATAAAAAGAACGAAAATAAAAAGGTCCCACCATATAATTGCAGACGTTGTAACAAAAGACATTGGGAGATAAATTGCCCATATAGAAATAACAAATGTTTCGTGTGCCAAAAGAATGGTCACAAAGGATCGTGTTGTAAAACGAAAAAATTCAAGAGCCGAATTAGACAAACAAATTCGAATATCAAATCAGATAGAGATTTGAGGAAATATGTGATGACTGAAATATTCAAAAAGAATATCAAATTTCAACTCGATTCGGGGTCAGATTTAACAATAATGAACGATAAAACATGGAAAATTTTAAAAAGGCCTACAATAATGAAGTCAACGAAACTCGCTCGAACGGTAACTGGAAAGCAAGTTAACTTCGAAGGCGAGGTTGTACTTCCAATGAAATTGAATGGGATCGTTAAAAAAATGAAAGTTTTCATTCTGAAAAATGGAGAAAACTTGTTGGGTACAGATTTTATTGAAACATTCGAATTGTGGGATAAACCTTTAAACTCATTCTGCAGAAAAGTAGAAAGTAATACGCAAACAAGACAGGACATTAAAGAGGAATTAAAGAAAAAGTTTCCGGAAACCTTCACACCTGGTCTTGGAAGATGTAACAAGTTTGAAGCTAAATTTGAATTAAAAGAAAATACTATGCTTATATTTAAAAAGAAACGTAACGTGCCTTTCGCAAGTGTAGAGAGAGTAGTAGTACCAAAAAAGTTGCAGAAAAGAATCCTACGGGACTTTCATATGGGTCACCCGGGGATTAATAGAACAAAAAGCTTAATGCGAAGCTTTGTATATTGGAAAGGAATGGATGTGGATATCGAAAACATGGTTCATCGATGTAAAGGGTGTGCGTTAGCAGCTAAGGCACCACCTATAGTACACAAACCATGGCCAAAGACGGATCATCCGTGGGAAAGATTACACATTGATTTCGCTGGTCCAGTAGAAGATTATTACTACTTAATAGTGGTAGATAGCTTTACAAAATGGCCGGAAGTACTACGCTGCAAAAAGCCTACGTCCAATACCACAACAACTTTTTTGCATGAACTATTTGCACGGTTCGGTGTGCCAGAGTGTATTGTGAGTGACAATGGTACACAATTCATTTCTGACGATTTTAAGGAATTTTGTGAGTTATATCAAATTAACCACATAACGACGCCGCCGTATCATCCGAGATCCAATGGACTCGCAGAAAGATTTGTAGATACGTTAAAGCGCGCTCTGAAGAAAGCCTGAGGAGTTCCAACGGAAAAGGCGCTTCAGCAATTCCTACAAGTATACAGAATCACGCCTAACCAGAGAATACCATCAAACATGGCACCAGCTGAACTAATGTTCGCTAGGAAAGTTAAGTCAGTGTTTGACAAGCTTTTGCCAGGAAGAAATAGAATAAAGAACACTATGTATACAGCTAGAAAAAGATACACCCCCGGAGAGAAGGTCTTTTTCAAGTGCTATAGAAACAACATTGAGTTCTGGGAGCGAGGCATAGTGGACAAGAGAATCGGTGACCTGATTTACATAATAAAAGGGCCGAAGAATACTCATAAAAGGCACCAGAACCAACTCAAAAAATGCTACGTGCTAGATCATGAAGAGAGTATACCGGGTGAGGAGGAAGATCCCATTGATGTAATGTATGATACTTTTCAAGTAGAACCTCCGCAGAGTGCTCCTGAACCGAGAAGATCCGGTAGGAAACGAAAGTTCACGGACCCATTGGACGTGAATCCAAAACGAAGAAGATAGTGAAAAAAAAAACAGATATACATATGAACTATGCAAAGGGGATCTACAAAGAAATAACCATAATCATCATCCCATATAGAAGCCAGTTTGAAATCCAAAAGGATTCCAAGGCTTGGGAGGGGGGTGTTGTGGTAGGATCCACCTAATCTGCATAGGTGACTACCAACTATATAAATAATGGTTGGTACCGGAAGACGAGGAGAAGGAATCACGAGATCCAACTAGAGACTCTGATCGACTGCGACTAGTCAACACATTCTCCAGAAACGTCTTCCCAGAAATATACAGAAATACTACATGTACTTATTGTGTACACTTTCTTGTTATAATACATTCTTGTTCTAAGTACATTTTGTGTTGCATTATTATTCCATGCATTAGGCGAGATTCAACAATGAGTCAAGACTCAACAATTATAAATATATATGTGCATATATATATATATATATATATATATATATATATATATATATATTATGCGGTACTTCATGTTGCTGAATTAGTTACTGCGTCAGTTCTGAGTTTTTGGCTTCTGTGAATATCAAATGATAACACCATATTAAAATAAGATTGTCTAAAGACTTTCAGTTTTGTTTAGAAATAGACCTGTTTTATTAATAGTTTGGTTGTTTTGTTTGACGGCATTCCAACCTTAGTGGTCATTTTATGCCGAAAATGATTTTGAGTGACTTTCATTTGGTTTTCAAAAATGTATTGCTGGAGACATTTGGTTTTCAAAAATGTATTGCTGGAGACATTTGGTTTTCAAAAATGTATTGCTGGAAACATTTGGTTTTCAAAAATGTATTGCTGGAGACATTTGGTTTTCAAAAATGTATTGCTGGAGACATTTGGTTTTCAAAAATGTATTGCTGGAAACATTTGGTTTTCAAAAATGTATTGCTGGAGACATTTGGTTTTCAAAATGTATTGCTGGAAACATTTGGTTTTCAAAATGTATTGCTGGAAACATTTGTTTTTCAAAAGTGTATTGCTGGAAACATTTGTTTTTCAAAAATGTATTGCTGGAAACATTTGTTTTTCAAAATGTATTGCTGGAAACATTTGGCTTTCAAAAATGTATTGCTGGAAACATTTGGTTTTCAAAAATGTATTGCTGGAAACATTTGGCTTTCAAAAATGTATTGCTGGAGACATTTGGTTTTCAAAAATGTATTGCTGGAAACATTTGTTTTTCAAAATGTATTGCTGGAAACATTTGGTTTTCAAAATGTATTGCTGGAAACATTTGTTTTTCAAAAATGTATTGCTGGAAACATTTGTTTTTCAAAAATGTATTGCTGGAAACATTTGGTTTTCAAAATGTATTGCTGGAAACATTTGGCTTTCAAAAATGTATTGCTGGAGACATTTGGTTTTCAAAAATGTATTGCTGGAAACATTTGTTTTTCAAAAATGTATTGCTGGAAACATTTGGCTTTCAAAAATGTATTGCTGGAAACATTTGGTTTTCAAAAATGTATTGCTGGAGACATTTGGTTTTCAAAAATGTATAGCTGGTAATACTATTTATCAAAAAACGTATAGCCGACAACCTTATTTTTTCAAAAACAGCCTTTCTGTTGGACGTAGTTTATCGCCGTACCCAGTATGCATATGCAGTTTACCGTCATACCCATGGACGCGGATGCAGTTCACCGTCATACCCGGGGAGGCGGATGGAGTTTACCGTCATACCCATGGACGCGGATGCAGTTTACCGTCATACCCAGGACGAGTTTTATTAATGATAATTTCTCTGAAAATGACAAAATTCCTCTTCTATATGATATAAAATTATAATAATAGTTGTATAATATATGTCATATAATGTTATAGGCGATATACAATTACGATAAGAAAGTTTCAAAAGTATTTCAAAATGTTAGACGCCTTCTATTTAAAGTAAAAGGAAAAAAATATCTGCCCGTCCTGGGTATTACAATAAAATATATCCGCATCCTGGGTAAGACGATAAACTACATCCAACAGCAAGGCCTCTTTTCAGGAGGTTTTGAGGAGCGTGGAACCACCTCTTCATTGCTGGTGTTCCCAGATCCAACCTGAATCGGGGTGGTAGCACCTATTAGTGTCTCAGCATTGGGTAAATAGTTAAGCCCCAAACTGGGATCAAAACACTATGAACGTGTAAAAATAGGTTTTAATATCAGAAATACGTTTTTTCAAAAATTATTACCAGACATCCATTATTACCAGCAATACATTTTTGAAAAAAAATATTGGCAGAAATACATTTTTGAAAAAAATTACCAGCAATAAAAATTTTGTCGGCATTAAATAACCCATTGAAGTTGATATGCCGTAAAACAAACCAAACTAAAAAAAATCTGCTTATGATTATAATGTAAGCATCTTAAAATAGATTTAAATTCCCAGAATCCACGTAATGTCTCGTTCACGTAAGAATATAATAACGGGTCTTTTATGCAGACTAATGTAGTTCGATTATTAACCATGTTTAGATAGATAGATAGAAAGATAGATAATTTGAATCGCATATCGTGGCACAGATACAAATGCCTTTTGTGAAGGACATTGGTACAGATAGAACGATCATAGTATTAAATTTCCTGACTTATCCTAATCCCTTTTCTGCTAAGCATTTGTACAAAGTTGATAGGAAGGCTATGCGCTGTTCTCCCCCGTCCCTCTTGTCTTTAATACATCCACCTTGTATCAAATTTTCTCAGGTATATTTCCTCATTATATGTCCCATAAATTCCAAGAGTCTCTTTCTAATGTTAAAAATAAGTGCCTTTTATGTTTTCATCTTCTTCAAAACTTCGTTATTGCTCATATGTTCAGTCCATGGAATTCTCAGCATCCTTCTGTAGAACCGTATTTCTGTTATCTCAATACTGTTCTTTAACTGTAACATAATCCCATGGTGATGTGTAATTGACCAACCTGTTGACATTCATCGTCTCTGTTTCCTTCTCCTTATTGAATCCCGAAGGAAACACAGCTACTCTTGTTTTCACCACTGAAATAAAACGAACAAACTAGGGTAAATTGTCCATCGGTCATTCAGTCTGTGATGCACATGGGGATCTGACAAACTGCCGATAGACAAGAAGCCAGAGACGAAACACAACGAAAAATTGTGTGAAACAGGAAATCTGAATGTAGGATTAAAATTGATAGAAATTAATATAATATGAGGTTCGTAGCAGATAACTGGCTTTGCACGCAGTGTACGTCATTAAAAAAGAAAAAAAGAAGAGAAAAACTAGGTGCAGGGTTGACTTAAACGATCACCTCCGAGTTGCGGAAGAAGATATGCACCTCACCTGGTATCAGTGGTCGTGAAAATGCGATCAACTAAGCAGTGCCTGGGAGGTGCCCGTGTGGGAAAGAAACGAATGGCATGCAGATACATATATTCACCAACTCAAAGAGAGCGGAGGATCCTACATTCACTAGTGAACAAATGACATTTTAAATGGACCCATCTGTTCCTAACACGAATGATTAGATAGATTAGATTAGAGAAATACGATTAGATCAGAGAGATTAGATTAGAGAGATTAGATTACATTAGATAGATTAATTAGATTGATTAGATAGATTAGATGAGTTATATAGATGAGATAAAATAGTTAGATTAGATCAGATTAGATTGGATATATTAGATAAGATAAATTAGGTTAGATTAGATAGATTAGATAGTTTAAATAGATAGATTAGATTAAATAGATTAGATTAGATTGATTAGATTAGATTAGCTAGATTGATTAGATAGATTAGACTACATTAAATGAGATATATAGATTAGATGAATTAGATTATATTAGATTAGATTGAATAGATTAGATTAGATAAATTTGGGTAGATTAGATAGATTACATATATTAGATAGAAGAGATTAGATAGATAAAATATATTTGGTTAAATAAATTAAATTAGAATGATTAGACAGCTTAGATTAATTAGTTTATATTAGATTAGTTTGATTAGATAGATTAGATATATAGATTAGATGAATTAGAATAGATCAGATTCGATTCGATAGATTAGATTAGATAAATTAGTTTAGATTAGATAGATTAAATAGGTTAGACACATTAAATACATAAGATTAGATTAAAGACATTAGATTAGATTGATTATATAGATTCGATTAGATGAGATATATAGATGAGATTAATTAGATTAGATGTAATTAGATTGGATAGATTAGATTAGATAAATTAGGTTAGATTAGATAGATAGATTTGATTGATTAGATAAATTAGAATGATTAGATTTTATTAGATTAGTTGGATTAGATAGATAGATAGATAGATAGATAGATAGATAGATAGATAGATAGATATGTGTAGGATGGATGGATTGACTGGAATATATCCCTTATAGAAGGTTGAATAATTCCTTCAAACATTTTTTCACGAAAAATATGGATAAAGTGTGTTGATGTGAACTGAAAACTTGAGAAATAACCGAGTTTTTGAATGGACAGACATTTTCTAATTACTGAATATAACAAACATGCTGTGCTGCCATTGAATATGTAACTAAGATTCACTTAACATACTTGTAGTATAAAACCACAGATTGGCCCTGTAGGTGAAAATCTGATTTGGAATATGTCTGCAGCAGTCATTAGCTAGCGACATTAGTAAATTTGTGTACTTGGAAAAGAACAGCATATATATATTAAACGATTTTATTCAAACACCAAACGGATGCAGAAATTAACTGATATTTTAAGTTTCCCCTAATATATTACAAATTCGAATAAGATGCTTAATCACCCATCCGTAACATGAGATTTTACTCAGCTCCGGTCTCTTTGGCGATCCGGGGGTGCGTGATCGCGAGGAGCTCTCCGAATGTAAACGTATCATTCTCGCGTGGAAGTAAGTCAGCGTTCTCTTCTCCATCTCGTGTTGGTGTTCCCACGCCTGCAAATCTTATGTTAATTTAGGTCGACCGCCTGTATACAGGTAATTTTGTAACACCTTACATCAAGTCAAACGCGAATCTCAGCTGAGGATAAGGAACGTACCACTCAGGCCGACACGCTAAATTCACTTGGCTTCTTTGAGGGTCTAGTGCTACATTCAGTGTAAAGTTTATTCTGAGATAATGATAAGCTACATAACGGTGAATGATAAACAGATAAACAGAAATATGGAAGAAGTCCCCTCTTTTGGCTGAAACGATTGAAATCGTTCTAAGTTAAGTTATTGTTCTTTATCCAATGCGCATGCTAACTAAATTTGAGAGTTCGATATGAAGTCATTTTGCCTTGTATAGTGAACAGACCCAAAATTTTCCAATTAAATTTAACTAGATAATATCATCATCGAGTAGTTCTTAATATTTATACGCGGAAGACGGATGTAAATGAAACGTTAATTTCTGGAATCCTCTCTCTTTGCATAGTGGTTCACGAAAGAAAACATTGTAACAACCCACTTGGGAGCCATTTGCCTTCAGCTGTACACCTGGTCCCGTGCTGTGGACCTAGAGAGAAACAATTAATTATTTCGGGAAAGAACACCAATTTTATCTTGTATAGAAAACTTTATATATATATATATATATATATATATATATATATATATATATATATATATATATATGTGTGTGTGTGTGTGTGTGTGTGTCTGTGTGTCTGTGTATCGTATGTTTTCATAATGACACAGATATTTCTGAAGATAAGTATCTTATGTGCGCAAATTTCTTTCTCATCTGCCAAGTATATATTTAAATTTTTAACTTCCATTATTCGAATATCCTCTAACTAGGGAAAGACGATCCGGATAACGGAGAATGTACGATTTATTTACATTGTAATTATCTATATTACTTACCTTGTTCTGACAGCTGTCCTTATCTTTATTGCTACATTCCCGACGTTTAAGCCATTTTCCGCTCTGGCCTTCTTCAGATGATTGGAATTTCGAACTGAATAATTTATTTGGTTCACCAAGGTAGATTGTTTTAGTTCCACGTGCCATGCCTATTCTGGATGTCTCAGTTATCTCCTTTTAACTAAACTCTCCAAGTTTTTGATTACCACTGCAGTGGCCAGGTTTTTATCAGATCGTTTTAGTTCCACGTGCCATGCCTATTCCGAATGTCTCAGTAATCTCCCCTCAACTTAAATCTCCATGTTTTTGTTCCCCACTGCAGTAGCCAGGTATTGAACAGACAACATTTTAGGTCAAGTCACTGGATACAACCAACGATTTTAGCCAGTGGTTAAAAAAACGTTGGTTGTCTGCAGTGGTAAACAAAACTTGAAGAGTTAAGTGAAAGGGAGATAACTGAGCCATGCGGAAGTGGCTTGGCACGTGGAGCTAGAACATTCTAACGAATTAAAGTGGACGAATTGAAGCGTTCAATTCGAAATTCCAATAATCTAAAGAAGGTCTTCATGGATACATGGTACAGCGGATAAAAGCGTTGGTTGGATCCAGTGACTTGAACCAAAGAATTGTGAGTTCAATACCTGGTTAGTGGTGAAGAAAAACATTGAGATTTGAGTTGAAGGGAGATTGCTGAGACATCAGGAAGAGGCATGGATCATGGAACTAGAACAAGCTGATAAATGAAATAAAGAATTCAGTTTGAAATTCCAATCACCTGAAGAAGGCTGGGGGTACAGCGGCCGAAATGTCTTGAATATGGCAATACAGATGCGGACAACAGTCCGAACAAGGTAAATAATGTAAATAATTATATTACCTCATGACAGAAATATAGTCAAATAATGTACGATTTTTTCATTATTGTTTGACGTATTCCGATCGCATGGAATGTGCTGGTAAGAAGGGTTTGAGCTTACATACTGGTTCAAATACGTATTCCCATGTCAAAATTAACATAAACACTTGACCTGAGATGGACAACAATTCTCCTATAGCATGCATGGCTTACGGTTAGTTCAGGTTGAAACCGGTTCTAAACAGATCCCCGAAGTTAAGCAACGTTGAAGCTGGTCAGTACCAAATGGGTGTCTGCTCTTGAGTACCTGGTTCTATAAGTTTGGATATGAAGTTCTAAGAAGGGGGAACGGCTTGGAATGAGAAGTTGTTCGTATTTTTGTCGAATTCATTATATTCACTTACGTGCAAATACGCTTGGGAAATGTCTGAATCCACCTCTACTCCTCCCAGCTATGGGTTCAACAGTACCATTTTTAGCAGAAGATTATTATTATTTTCAAATGATTTTTGTAACTTAAATATATGTTTCGGCTTTAAATAACCTTAAAAAAAGTTTGAAAAGTCGTAAAAAATCAATCAATAAAATATTTTTTGTTCTCGTGAAAACACGCCATTATAACATGATGTGAGATACGCGACAGCAATGTTGTAAACATCAGTATATTAAATATTGTTGAATTATTTAATATTTGATTGGTTGCTTTGTATATTATTACTATATATGGTGTTGATAATGTGCTACATGCTGCTATATTCCTAATATTTACGACCGAAATAATTTTTTTAATACTTTATTGCTATACGTTATTTATATAGACACAGATATATATATATATTAAAATAATTGTCGGACTTCATAATATATGATGTCATTTGTTTGCATTAAGATACGCTTCGAGCAGATATGGTCATTCGAGGAAAATTATGAGAAATTTGTTGTTTAAAAGCAGTAATTCGATATTACTAATCAAACGCTCCTTCGTAGCTAAATTGGCATAGCATGTCAGGCTACGTTTCCGTGACTTCATTTTTTTACTTTAAGATACGCTTCGAGCAGGTAGCGGAAAAATCATGGGAAATTTGTAGTTTAAAAGCAGTAAAATCGACTTTGCTAACCAGACGCTCTTTCGTAGCTAAATTGGTATAGCACGTCAGGCTATATGACGGTTCTGTGTAGGATACAGTTTTGATTTCTGTCGGAGGACGCATATTTTCTATAAAAATTTCTAAGGCGTTCAGGCCGATAAATGTTGTTAATACTGTTCTTTATAAACAGAGCATTTACTTAAATATTTGTGTATACATAAATAACATATAATAATAAAACATACTAAAATAATTGTCGGACTTCGTCCATTTGGTAGTGTGTGACTTCATTTGTTTACTTTAAGATACCCTTCGAGCAGATAGCGGAGAAATCATGGGAAATTTGAAGTTTAAAAGCAGTAAAATCGTCTTTGCTAACCAGACACTCTTTCGTAGCTAAATTGGTATAGCACGCCAGGCTATATGACGGTTCTGTGTAGAATACAGGTTTAATTTCTGTCGGGGGACGCATATTTTCTATGAAAATTTCTAAGGCGTTCAGGCCGGTAAATGTTGTTAATACCGTTTATTATAAACAGTGAATTTACTTAAATATTTATGTGTAGATATAAATAACGTATAACAATAAAATATATTAAAATAATTGCCAGGCTTAGTCCATTTCATAATATACGACAGATATAAAAACAAATACTTCCTACTCTCACGCTTCTCGCTTGTTGGACTCCTTTTTAGTTTCTTACTTTCTTGTCAAGAGCAATCTTCAAATTTTTAAATTCAACGTGAATACTGACCGTTTCCCTTCTTGAATCCAGTTTTTTTATTGCCATTTCTCCTCATTTTTTTATATTTTTTTTACTGCCATTCAAATCCAGTAACCATCGCGTCTTTGTTGCTTTATCGCCTTGCTTGGAATGAATTGATTAAAACAATCGTTATGCTGTATATTGACGTTGATTGATAAGTTGATTTTCGTTTTACGGATTATGGACATTTTGCAGGTTATTGAAATCAAGAAATATATTTTTCTATTGGAATAATTTTTTTGGAGATATTAATAATTTACTGATGCAATTCTTAATAATTACCCTATAGTTGACGAGAGGATAGGTGTTTCATACTATTCCCAAGGGTATTTGCGCGTAAGTGAATATAAAGTATCCGACTGAAATTGGAACTTGGCACTCCGATTTACAATTCCGAGTCGTTATCCATTCCATCCCACAAAAATCCAAACATAATGCACATGCTTTTCCCAAGAGCACACATATGGGTACTGACTTGGCTCAACATTGTTTATAAAGGGTGATCTTGCGAGAACCGGTAATATGCCTGTAAGGTAGAAAAGCAAAAAAGAACAAATCAGATAGAGACAGTTGAGATTTCTAATACAGATAATGAGGAAGGAGCGCTTGGAAAATTTGATACGAATAGGACAGTTTGAAGGCAAGACGTAAAGAAGAAAACGATGTGTAAATTACCTGGCGAGCTTGAGTAAATGGATGGCGGAATCTGGTTTAGAAGAGATAAAAAATACAAAATATATTATGAGTTACAAAGGACAGGAAATTGCGGAGGAATCATGATCGCTTACGTCTATCTCTTTCAGTGTCTTCATATCTATCTTATATTTATCTATCTATCTATCTCATATCTATCTATCTATCTATCTATCTCATATCTATCTATCTATCTATCTATCTCATTAAGTTTTTTTCATATCTATCTATCTATCTCATTAAGTTTTTTTTTCATATCTATCTATCTATCTCATTAAGTTTTTTTCATATCTATCTATCTATCTATTTCAATGTATTCATATCTATCTATCTATTTCAATGTATTCATATCTATCTATTTCAATGTATTCATATCTATCTATTTCAATGTATTCATATCTATCTATCTATTTTAATGTATTCATATCTATCTATCTATTTCAATGTATTCATATCTATCTATTTCAATGTATTCATACCATTCTATGTATGTATGTATCTATCAATATATATATATATATATATAGAGAGAGAGAGAGAGAGAAAGAGAGAGAGATAGAGAGAGAGTCAGTTAATAATCAAACTACAGTATCCTGCATAAAAATAGCATTACTTACTGCTTTATTATAGCAGTGGCCTTGCAAGGGATACGGGTCGTCGTGTAGAAACATGTAGTACCAGAAGACGGTGACTAGTTTTGATAAAAGGTATGGATATCGAATGCTGAATTAGAAAGCCTCCAAACCTTCCTCTTTTCGAAGAGTAACTCAAAAAATCTTCTATAATACCAGTTCCGTTCTAATCCTTCCCCTTGATGTGTTAAACTACGCTTATTAACACAACATTTCATGTTATATTACGAAATTCGGAAAATAAATGCATATTTCACCGATATCAATTATGTGTCAACAACCAACAAAGAGCTGAATGTTAGGAAACTTCGTCTACAATTTGTTTAAACCAAAAATGTGCAGTTTCTAGTGCATTTAAGAATTTAATTATGGTAGTTTGCAAGTTGTAATTTTGGATTCTTCACTCTTTTAAACTGACATCCAACTTTACATTTTCGGATAGTGTTTTTACAAGTGACAAAGATGTGCTTTGTATGTCAGCCTAAAAAGAAAAGAGATATCGTTATCCGTTGATATCAGTGGCTATCCCCAAGACTATATTGTGTACACAGAATCATTGTTTTGCGTTTGTGGAATATGAAAGACGTTGTGCATTACCACCTATTAGAACAATGAGAGCCCGTCACTGAAGAGACGTTTATTGCCAGTAAATGAATCGAGTAAACGCATTCAAAATAACCTAATGTAGCAAGCGTCAAAGTTATTCTCTAGCATCGTAATCATTAGACCAATCTGCAAAAAAAACCAAAAAAGAAAAGAAAATATTTAGAATCTGAAATTCTTCCGCATCCGCTATACTCACCGGAATTATCACCTACAGACATTCATTTGTTTTTGATCACTAGAACTTTATCTTAGGTGGTAGAACATTTTAGAAATAAGAACAAGGACTTGCGAGCGACCTTCCAATTTATTGTTTACACACTTGCAAAGAACAAGCTAAAAGATTAATTAATAAATCCCTCATCAATGCTTAAATGGGAAAACTCATAAGTCAGGGATTATTTTTTGCGGACTGGAAGAGAAAAAAAAACAATTGCTTTTATATAAGTCGTCTGATACATATATAAGCTTTTACTAGCTTCTGTGATATCCAACATTCTTTTGTGAACCTAACTGATTTGACTGCAAATGTGACAAGATTTAACGGAATATTTTACTCTTATAATCCAAAGCAATATAAAGAGTGACATGTGAAAAAAAAAAGACACTTAGTTTTTTGTAAAAAAAATACGGAAGCCAATGACATCAGTGTATTATGAGGTAAACCGTATTTGAGTCGAATATTGCAGCTACGGACGAGTAAGAAAACTTTCATAAAGGCCAAATCTATATGTCCGTAATATTTTAGGGTTTCTAGAAACAAAAGTTCATGAGAGCTGCATCTTTTCAGCAGTGGTTGTATAATAGAAAAGTCAACAGACGGCATGGTATTAAGAGACCTAAATATACCGATGCAATAATTAATCGGAAGTTTTTCCTTGTCAAGTAAAAGCCATCATAAAACCTACTATGGCACAAACTGCAGATAGTTATAATAAAAGTAAAAATATACGTTAAGATATGCAGTAGAGCGATTACTTTTTAGCACGGTGTGCTTACAACTGGTCAGTCAGAATACTCATATTAATTACTGGCTTAGAAAGTACTTCGATATGCAATGCAACATTTCACCGGTTCCTAGGAGGTACGTATTCTCCTGAAAAACATGGACGGTAAGAAACTTTTGCATTGTTATCCTGGTAGAGTGATAGTATCAAGACTCACTGACAAAGACGGTTAAGGTAGTCTGATCGTTTGAAAAATGTTATGTTTTAATGGGGAACAGTTTCTGCTACCATTAATTTGTAAGGCACAGTGTTGGGTAGCCTGAAAGTCAATAACATTGAAGGCAAGGCTAATCATTGCAAACATTTATTACAACAGAGGTGCCACTTTTCATCACAATAATAGATAGCCGACCACAGCAAGAAGAAAAGGCGTCACATTGAGTGCGAGAGGACAATGTACGTTTGTCATACCGTAACATCCAATAATGAAAGGAAAATTGAACTTTTTGTAAAAACAATGTATATTCTTGGATTTTTTCGCCGTAGTCTCCCGGTGGAAAATTTAAATTATTAAATTTTATTTCATGAGTGTAAATGCTAATTTTTTAGTGTTTGAAAAGCGAGGTCTCCTTAAATTGAGTAGTTTTAGGAACTCTATGTATGGGAATTTTGGGGATGAGCTTTTCGCTATGGTAACGAGACTATAAGAATTTAAGTGCAATACTAGACTGGCAGAGATATCCCATCAATTTACAGTTGAGCTTGCTCGATCCAGCCAGAATTTCTATGCTAACAGTTTCTTATCTCGCCTTTCTACATTGAGGAACTGCATCACAGCTTCATGCTTTCCAGCCAACATTCATCTTCAAAATTGTATATGCAATGTCAATCGCTATCTACTCTCCACCTGACTGCTCTTTTCTCATTCTTTTTTATGTTTTAATTCTTCGACACCCCGCAACGCCTTGCGAGTTCAGTGGCTGCACTGCCTTGTTTGAGGTGAGAAAAATTGAAAAAAAAAAAAAAAAGATAGATTGTACCGTGATCGGCTGCTATGGGAGAAATTATGAGCGGTGAAAAAACAGTGCGTTGCAAAACCCTGACATCATTTTAAATTAAAATCAAATGGGAACTGAGACATGCTTAATTAGAAACACTATATAACCAATAATAATATGAAACATTAGCATTTTTACTTGATACTCTGGAGTTGGTCAATGAGATAACTGATTTGAAATTTTATAGAGTATTGTTTCTTGAGTTATTAAGCACGATTTTGACACATATACACATTCTGATGGCCTTGAAATACAACAAATGCTATTGAGCTCTAATACATATATATATATATATATATATATATATATATATATATATATATATATATATATATATATATATATATGAAGTGTGAGGGTGTCCTAATAAAATTGACATTATTTTGCAGTCTAATAACATAGCCAATTCTCGCTCAAATGATCTCACATTTTAACAAAATGTGTACAAACTAAGTTGACTGAACTTATATCAATGAGAATTTACCAAAAAGATGGATTGGGCATACAAGTGATAATGACAATGTACTGCTGAAATGGCCACTACGTTCACTTGACATGACATCTTGTGATTTTTTCTATGGAGCTATGTGAAAGAACAAGTCCATATCCTCCCCTTTTCCTACATGCCTAGATAAACTTAAACAGAGAATCACTGAGGCGCTGAAGAATGTTACGCAAGACATGTTACAGTGTGTTTGGCAGGAGCTGGACTACCGACTTGACTTACGTCATGTCACAGGTGGTGAGCTGATTGAACATTTGTGAAGCTTTGTGAAATCGGTTGTAAAATCTAAATCCCTTTGAATATCTTGTCCGAATTTTCCTAAATAAATCGTTATTTTTCAATAAGAAGCCTATTTAATTATATTTGCCTAACACGTGTAACTATTCAGATATTCAAATTTTAAATCATGTCAGTTATTTGGGAAACCCTGTATTTTAAGATGCAGACGATAGTTAACAAAAATGCAGCCAATCGGAGAATATTTTTTTCAAGTTAAGTTGGATTTTTCTTTGTGCGTATTTTTTTATTTGAAAGATTAGACAGGAACATTCAAATATATTTTTTTTAATGTAAATGAAGAAGAAATCTTGAATTTCATCATTTCTTTTAAACGGATGACACTCGGCGTTTGACAGGTGACAGCATTATTTGAATTAGATTTAAATGTGTTGCGTTTTGTAATATTTATGGAAGACCAATTAAAAAAGAATAAAAAAAGTGGAGTATATAATGCACACCGAAGAATTTTACCAATGTTTTATGTTTCTTTTTTTTATGAAACAAGCACATTTTAACACGAATGAAAGAAGGATATATTTCAGATAATGAGTTTTAGAGAGAGTTGTTTTTGCAGCCAGAAGTCGCTCACAGAACAAAAGATTATACAACACCGGCGCCCTGCCATCAAACACAATAATGCAAGGTGTCGCTTACGTACAGGGGTCGTGAGAAAATCGAACAAACGCGGAACTTAAAATTCGGCTTGTCAACCTCTTAGTTAGAACGACTTTTACATAAACACCTCACAAATAATGGTCCATTTCGCTTTAATCGCTTGAACATACGTAACACACATATAAGAGAATTACTTAGATTCAGTGGGCAAAAGAAAGAAAGAAAGAACATAAGATCAAAGTGTTGAACGTTTCCTGTCAATATCTCAGAAATAATGGTCTATTCCATTTTGATCGCGTGGAAAGTCGGAAAACACACACACCAGAGACGCTACTTGGTTACAGTATGAAAAATAAAGCTAAGAATCGCTCTAAAAATACGTCAAGCATAGTAGAATGCATCGTTTTGATCCTGTAGATAAAAGGAAAAGATATATCAGCGATGCGGTTTGATTACAGTGAGAAAAATAAAAAATGAAAGAAATAAAAAAGAAAAAAGGAAAGAAAGATGAATGCGTTTGACATTCCTTGTCAATATAAAAAATCATGATGTATTCTGATTTAATAACGTGGAAAGACGGAAAAAGATGTATCAGAGAGGCTACTTGATTTCACTGAACAAAAGAAAGAAATAAATAAAGAAAGAAAGAAGGGAAGAGAGATGCTTTTAATATCAGCTGCCAATACCTCACAAATAATGGCCTACTTCGTTTTGAAAACAAAATCCAAACAGGTAAGCCGTAAAATCTTCACGGATATTATCAGTTATGTCCCTTAACAGACGACAGAAGATGTGCAGTAACAATCCAACACCAAATAGATATAAGAAAAATGCTTTTCAGAAACTGAAT